>BPLQ01010475.1:0-72912 GCA_021605075.1 Caerostris darwini | reverse complement strand
TGTTTAAAAACTTGGGAGGGAAAGAGCATGTCTGATTCTAAAGTTTACGATACTGAATTGATAATTTAAGCAGAATTGAAATATATTTGTGTAATACCGCAAAACGTTATTCAACCAGTGATGCCAATCGAAATTTTAAAAATCTCTCCCACAATTTTTTTAATGCAATTTTTTGTTGTAATCACAGAGAAGCCTGTTATCGTTTTAGCACTCAAGAGTAGACATCCACAAAGATTCAAGTAGAAAATAAAGACCAGAATGGGAACACGGAGTCTTTCAAATTAAATAGAATCACGAAAACAAATGTCAGAAGTGGTACTGGTATCTCAACCCCACATAATTGTTCCATTTCCTTACAGGATGTGGACTCAGAACTCGAAACCGCCCATTGTTTTTGATCACATGTTTGAGGAGACACTTTTCTGCTATTTTCTGTCTGGCATTTAGTTACACGTCCGTAAAGTGTTGTTGAAGCAAAAGATTTCTCTTTCTGTGGGAATGGAGGGAAAATGTAGAGTGAGTAAAGTCACCGTAATGTGATTAGTTCATATGATATTCTTATTTGTTCACCACTAAAGGTTTCCAGATCTATTTTTAACTTGAAGGGTGCTGAAACGAAGGTCACTAAAACGGATTGAATTGAACCGAATGAATTTTTTACCATACAATGTTTAGCATGAAGCCCTTTTTTTAATGATATAAATGCATAAAATCCATTGTGATTTCTTATAAAAAAATTTCCAATGGTTATGTATTATTAATTCATTTATTTAATGTTTGATTTTATTTATTTTTATCGAAAGACTCCCCAAACTGAGAGTAGTGCCTTGTGTATCCTTGTATTAAACTAATGAAGTAAATGAAAAATACATTACTGAAATTTATTTGCTATAAATTATATCTACAATAGAAATATAACTCGACGTTGTCCATACTTGGGTCGATATATATTAACTAACAGAAAAATAATTTAAAATGAGAAATTATACATTTAAATTTTTTTTTTAATATTTCTAACAAAAAGGTAGAAATTTTGTGGAAACACTTTATAATGTATCTTTTAATATTTAATTATTCATAGATGTAAAAGTATTTATAAATAAGTTCTTTAACTATACACAATATCACATCGTCTTTTCTATATTAGAGTTATAAAATTTTATTTCATGCGTTCACTAAATTATTTTTGGAGCATGCATTCATGGCAGAAAACTTGAATTTAAAATTGTATACATAAAAAAGCAGAATGATGTTTTATGAATAAATATAACATTGTTAGAGTTATAAAAATAATTGTTACAAAACATTTATAATTAAGCATTTTTAATTTTTTACATAAACAATTATAATTAAATAATTTAGGAAAACGTCTCTTTATTAAAAGGCATTAAGGCATTATAATAATGTAATACATTGTTATAATACTTTAAAATTACAGTTTTTATCTAATTATCCAATAATTCAGAATTATTTTGAGGTTTTTGTTGTTGAGACCAAGTTAAAAAAAACCAGTAAACATAAATTGTATTCTTATAGGCAGATATGCGGGTTGCTCATAAAATTCAGAATTTTTAAAGCAATCTTAAAAAATAAGCAATTATAAAATTCCAAACAATTTTTTTTTTCTTGGCAAAACTCATTTTCACTTTGAAATAAAATTATCCTTCCTTTCACCAAACGATCTTTTAGAATAATTTAACATTAGTTTTCATCTGAATTTTTATTACTAAAACATTTAATAATTAATCAAATATTTTGTAAATAATTACATATAAAAATGATCATGAATGAAATTGAAAAAGGCTCTTGGAAGAATTGTAAATAAAATTGAAAGTGATCAAGGACACGAAACCCCCAAAACAATACATATATATTACATGGGTAATCATTTCAAAGAAAGGATTGCATTTTTAGAAATATTAAAGTTTAAGTTTTAAGAAGCATACTCAGGTATATTATAGCACGAAAGATTCTTCCTCCACGGATGATAGTCTGTAGGCCAACTAATGTGGCGGGATGCGCTAAATATATTTTCTCACAGGGTGAGAGAATATAAACTAAACGTTTCTCAGCGGGAGAGCAGGTCGCTTTGGATGAGAGCCTAGATGCCGACTGACTATTTCCTCCCAAACGTCCCAAGAGGGCGTTGTTGCAAAACTGTATATTATAAACGGAAAAGATATTAAAATTACTTTCGGCATTGTTGAATAATATTGTCCGAAAATACATCCAAAACACTGCATGTTACCAGTTTAGAATATTTCAATATAAAATACGGTATAATAACTTGCACTCAATTTAGCATTAAGTAGGAAATTTGGCGATCATAAGGGAATCTTAATCATCTGAGATTATTTCCATTTTGTTTTTTTGCACATCGGTGGGACTTATTCATGTAAAATTCGAGGTTGATTTCCGTGTAAATGAAGAATCAGTGAGCTAATGATCGTATGAATATAACAAACAGAAACTCGGACAACTATCAGAAAGCTATCTCAATGTCTTTGTAAGGTCCTTAAGTCTCGCTATCATAATCGTAATTGAGTCTCCGCGTTTAGGAGTAGTGACTGCAATGTACGTCAGCGGATTCAAATGTCAACTCATCTGCACATGTTTCACTGGCTTACGGAATAGATATATCTGATATGCTGCCCGACTGGTGGCTCATTGGTAACGTGCTCATTGGTAACGCTGGTGAGCATTAGGGCTGAGGTTTAATCCACTGGCAGCATTGTTGTAGAGACAGTTTCAAGAATGAGGAATCTTGGTGGTGTTTGTGATGTTCAGCGTCTTGCCTCGTAAGTCAGACTACTGCTGGTGGGAGATTTTCGGGGTTTTCTCATCCGTTACTCAAATGCGGGGTAGTTACACCTGAAAGTCCTCCTGGAAGGCACTGTCCTCCTTTTTCAACGACTCGGAGTCAAGTCAGATTTCCACCTACGGGTGATCCATCACAACAGAAGCTGTCCTCCTTTCCCTCCATCCATGAGCAAAACTACTCCTCCGTTGCCCCGCTGAAGATTAGTCACAACAACAACAACGTTATGCTAACATTGGCATTGTAAACGTTTTAATTGTAAACGATTCCCAAATCATTGCAATTCTAAAAATAACTTTTTAATATTCTTACTAAAATCATAACCTAAAAATTTTATAATTTTAACCGCGATGCTAAATAATTAAGCTATCTGAATGTCCTTGGAATGTCTAATAATCGTATGGATATAACAAACAGAAACTCGGAAAACTATCAGAAAGCTATCTGAATGTCTTTGCAAGGTCCTTAATTCTCGCTATCATAATCGTAATTGAGTCTCCGCGTTTAAAAGTAGTGACTGCAATGTACGTCACGTGATTCAAATTTCAACTCATCTGCACATGTCATCATTGATTTACGGAATATGTATATCTGTCATGCTGGGTCGTGGCTCGTGGTACTCGTGGCTCAGTGGTAACGTGGGCCGCTGATAAGCATTAGGGAGGAGGTTCAAACCGTTGGCATCATTGTTGTAGAAACAGTTTCAAGAATGAGGAGTCTCGATGGTGTTTGGGATGTTCAACATTTTGCCTCGTTAGCCTGATTACCTGGTGAGAATTTTCCGGGTTTTATTCCATAAACAAATGCGGGGATATTTACCCCTCAAACTAAAACATGTTTTCCGAAAGTTCCTCCTTCTTCAACGGCTCGGAGCGAAGTCAAACTTCTACCTACAGGTGGTGGCGTGATGGCCAAATGGCTAGCGCTCTGGCCATAGTACCGTAGGCTTCAGGTTTGAATCCTGGTGGTGGCATGTATGTTAGTGATTCGGAATCCACATTAAACTGTATGTCCCGGTCTAATTAGTCCAAAGTGAACAAAAAATGACCATAGAGGGACAAACCAAACTAAACCTATGGGGGCTCTATCCCAACAGATAGCTGCCTCCTTTCCCTCCATCCATGAGTAAAACAACTTCCGCTCTGCCGGACACTGAAGATTAGTCATAACAATAGCAACGTAATACTAACATTGTCATTTTTTATTTGTAAACTATACCCCAAATCACTGCATTTCTAAAAATATTTTTTTAATATTCTTATTAAAATAATAACCTAAGAATTTGATAATTTTAACCACAATGTTAAATGAACCTTTAACAAATAATTTTAAACAAATCGTAAAAGTTATATCGTGATAGATTCGGGCAGTAAAAAAGCGTTAACTATAATTTTTTTTAAAAATAAAAAGTTGCTCTCACGAAATAGCATTAGTTATCATTTATTGAGCGATGTTGCGTGTGTCAGTGGAGTATCATAAAGTTTTCTAAGAATAAAAAGATTTTATTGCCATTTGTGAAGGTTAAAAAGAAATAAAAAAGAGAAAATCTCTTTTCTAGTGTTTAGAATAGAACTATAAACCCATGCTTTATGACAGATCACAGAGCGAAAGAAAAAGTAGAAATTGTTTCAAATAATACTTTTTTCTTTTACGAACATTTCGAAAAAAGAACAAAAGGTTTTTCTTTTAATTCCAGTTCAAGAGATAGAATTTCAGCAAAAACTTTTAGACCACTCAATAGTGTTTCAAATTTTATCTTTCCGTGCTTCAATATCGGAATTTTAATATCATCCAAGTAGTATTATGAGCAAAAACAAAATAAAATAAAATAATTTTGGGCGATCTATTTCCCGCCTACAGCAAGAGAAAGTTTCTAATACATTCTTCAAGAACAAGATTTAACATTTTTTACGTGTAATGAAAATCGTAAAGAGAAGTTTTTATGTTTGAGTTTCGTAAAGAGGGTGATGTTATTTGAATGTCAAAGTGGGTTGATAAAAATATATATTGGTCTTTATCTTGTTCGAAAATTTTGTTCGTGCAATCAATCTTATTTGTTAACGCATCCTTAGTTTCTATACTTTATTGTGACGTGATATAAAGTCTTTAAAAGATGTTGAAACAGTTTTAAGTTTAAAAACGACATTACTAACCCACTCAATAATATAATATTTTGATGCATATCTAAGCCTTAATGAAATATGAAAGATATTTTTATCCAAATATATTTTATATGGAAATAAAATACTGAATATTAAGGAATTACTGGTGAAATATTTAGTAAATAATGTTTTGTTTTATGTTAAAAGGAAGATAAAACCAAACAGTAAATAATAGATATTGTTTATATTGTAGCGTTTTTTTTTTTTTACGAAAATCATTCAAATTTTCACTTATGTATAATGAGACTCTGGAAACTAGCGAATGTTTAGCACTACCATAACAAGTCGAAATAACTATAGATTGAATATGGACTACACCATGAATTGTTGCATCATGATGGGGGATAAACCATGACCTGAGAAATGTCTACTCCAATAATAAAGGAGGAAAGCTGACCCCGCCTGTCTTCTTAACGGATTTTCTTAAAGGGAGGATTTTGAAGAAGCAAGGGGAGAGTTCTGCCACCTCAGTGTGATAATGAAGTGTGATGCCACAGACCACGTATTTTGAGATTCATCGTAGATTCGAGAACTCTGAAAATCTCCGATCTTGGAGTGAACTATACTTGTGATTTAATCGTACACTAGTGATCAAATTTATATTTTTAATTTTAATTTTAATTTTAATTTCATTATTTTATAATAACCCAGAATTCTATATTTATTTATACATATAATGATTGCAAATAAAAATTAAAGTGTTAACAGGATACTGAAATATATATATATATATATAAATTTTCATATCGTATCCTTTTATGTAAGAAATTAGATTGCTCTGAAGTAGTAAATCGTCTTTATTATTTCAAAAATGATTATTTTTATTCTGTGATTTTTAAAACTAATTTTAAATACTGAAATTCAATACATTTTTCTTAGAAGATAAATAATATTTAAAATGTCAAAACCTTTGCCCTATTGTTTCAAAACCTGTTATGATAAAGAATAAATAAAATTCATAACATTTTAACTTTTAAATTCAGTTATGGTTATTAGCTATTGAATTAACTAACCATCGTCATAGAAAGTTTCCACGAAATGTAGTTGTCGTTGTCTACAACATATGAAAATTTCCTTTCTTTAAAAAAAACAACGAACCTTAAAAATATATTAAAATTCCGAATTCTTGAACAAATACCCTTAAGCGATCTAATATAATATGTATTTCTTATAGCCTCAGAGAACTCAAACAAAAACTTGTCAGAAAAGCGATCGATGAGATAATACAAAAAAATATGGAATGAAATTTCTTGAAATAGAATACAAAGAGAAACGAAATGAAAATTTTGTTATTAAAAAAAAAAGATTAAAAAATAAATAAAAGTATAGAAAGGAAAGAATATTGTTCTTGTTTATTTACCTTTACATAAACTATTTTGTCGTCTTCGTGGGCATGTATGAAAGTAGGCATTGCAACGAAACAAGCTGTATTATCTAGAAACGTGAAGTTTTCTATATATCGCCAAAATATTCGAATAGCTAAGAAGAAGGAAATATTCGAGTTATTTTCAATACTTTCTCTAGACATTCTATAGAAGTTTTATTTACCCAAATTATTGAATGAGAATTATAAAGGAACCTTATACTGAAAAGAAGTTCATGAAAAAAAAAGAATTCTAGTTAAGGTATAGTACTTTCCTATTAAAGAAAAAAAAATATGAACCTATTTGTTGCAAAAAGAATTTTGCTTCCAGTTGCACTAACATCTCTTTATTCGACATGTTCAGGATACGAAATTACTGCATGAGAAATTATCGAGCGTCAATATAGTCAATAGAGTTATATATATATATAATTATAATTATATGAACTTTTAATATTGTATCCTTTTATTTAAGAAACTAGATTACCTTGAGGTAATGAATCGGCTTTATTATTTAAAATTATTTTTTAATATGTGATTCTTAGAACTAATTTTAAATACTATTATCTTCATATTGAACGCAAGGAATGTTTTTTAGAAGATTAAAAAATAATATCAAAAATGTCACAATCTTTGCCCTAACGTTTCAAAACATTTTATCATAAAAAATTAATCTAAAATTCATAACATTTTAACTTTTAATTTCTGTTATAGTCATTAAAGATTTGAATTAACTAACAAACGCTATAGAAAAATGTAGCAATGTAGTTATCGTTGTTAACAACATGCGAAAATAACATTTCTTTGAAAAACAAACTATGAACTTCAAAAATATATTAAAATTCTGGGTTATTCTTGAGCAAATACCCTTGAGCGTTCTAATATAATATGTATTTCCTTTTATAGCCTTAGAGAATGCAAACAGAAACCTGTCAGAAAAGCGATCGATTCGATAATACAAAAAAAAAATGGAATGAAATTTCTAAACATAGAGTACAAAAACAACGAAATGAAAATTTTGTTATTAAAAAAAAAAGATAACAAAAAAATAAATAAAAGTATAGAAAGGAAATACAATTATTTTTGTTTATTTACCTTTTCATAAACTATTTCGTCGTTTTCGGGACCATATACGAAGGCAGGCATTGCAACCAAACGAGTGGCATTATATAGAAACGTGAAGTTTTCTATAAATCGCCAAAGGAAATATTCGAATAGCTAAATAGTAGGAAATATTCGAATAGCTAAATAGTAGGAAATATTCGAATAGCTAAACAGTAGGAAATATTCGAATAGCTAAATAGTAGGAAATATTCGAATTATTTTTAATACTTTCTCTAGATATTCTATAGAAGTTTTATTTACCCAAATTATTGAAAGAGAACCACAAAGATACCTTATGCTGAAAAGAAGTTTACGGGAAAAGAAAGTATTATCGTTAAGGAACAGTACTTTCTTATTAAAAAAACGAGGAGTATATGAACGTAGTATTTGTTGAAAAAGAATTTTGCTTCCAGTTACACTAATCTCCTTATTCGACATGTTCAGGATACTGGAATTACGGCATGAGCAATTACCGCACGTCAATATAGATTTAAATGGGGATATAACAAATATAATTATATGAATTTTTAATATTGTAGCCTTTTATTTAAGAAACTAGATTACCTTGAGGCAATGAATCGGCTTTATTATTTAAAATTATTTTTAATATGTGATTCTTAAAACTAATTTTAAATACTATTATCTTCATATTGAATGCAATAAGTGTTTTTTAGAAGATTAAAAAATAATATCAAAAATGTCACAATCTTTGCCCTAATGTTTCAAAACATTTTATCTTAAAAAATAAATAAAACTCATAACATTTTAACTTTAAAATTCAGTTATTGTTCATTACCTATTGAATTAACTAACAAGCGTTATAGAATTTTTTCCACAAACGATCATACATACAACATACGAAAATTTCCTTTCTTAAAAAAAAAAAAAAACAAACCTTAAAAATATATTAAAATTCTGGGTCTTTCTTTTTTTTCTTGAACAAATACCCTTGAGCGTTCTAATATAATATGTATTTCCCTTTATAGCCTTAGAGAATACAAACAGAAAGCTGTCAGAAAAGCGTTCGAGTCGATAATACAAAAAAAATGGAATGAAATTCTTAGAAATAGAGTACAAAAAAAAACAAAATAAAAATTTTGTTATTAAAAAAATAAATAAAAGTATAGAAAGGGAAGACAATTATTTTTGTTTATTTACCTTTTTATAAACTATATTTTGTCGTCTTCGTGACCATGTATGAAAGCAGGCATTGTAAACAAACGAGTGGCCTTATCTAGAAACGTGAAGTTTTCTATATATATCACCAAAAGAAATATTCGAATAGCTAAGTACAAGGAAATATTCGAGTTATTTTCAATACTTTCTCTAGACATTCTATAGAAGTTTTATTTACCCAAATTATTGAATGAGAATTATAAAGAAACCTTATACTGAAAAGAAGTTCATGAAAAAGAAAGACTTCTAGTTAAGGAATAGTACTTTCTTATTAAAGAAAAAAAATATGAACCTATTTGTTGCAAAAAGAATTTTGCTTCCGGTTACATTACATCTCATTATTCGACATGTTAGGGAAACCAGAATTACTGCATCAGTGATTTTGCCGAACTATTGAGCGTCAATATAATTTTAAAAGGGAATATTATATATATATATATATATATATATATATATATAAATATTTCAATATTATATATTTATTCAATATTATACACTGAAGTGACAGAAGTCATGGTATACCTCTTAATATCGTGTCGGCCCTCCTTTCGCCCGGCGAAGTGCAGCAACTCGACGTGGCATGGACTCAACAAGTCGTTGGAAGTCTTCTGCAGGAATATTGAGCCATGCTGTCTCGATACACGTCCATAATGGTGAAAGCGTTGATGGTGCAGGATTTTGGGCACGAACAGACCTCTCGATGATGTCCCATAAATGCTCGATGGGATTCATGTCGGGCGATCTAGGTGGCGCGATCATTCGTTGGAATTGTAAAGAATGTTCTTCTAACCAATCGCGAACAATTGTGGCCCGGTGACATGGCGCATTGTCATCCCTAAAATTCCCATCGTTGTTTGGGTACATGAAGTCCATGAATGACTGCAAGTGATCTCCAAGTGGCTGAACATAAGCATTTCCAGTCAATGTTCGGTCCAGTCGCACCAGAGGACCAAGTCCAAGCCATGAAAAAACAGCCCACACCATTACGGAGCCACCACCAGCTTGAACAGCGCCTTGCTGACAGTTTGCGTCCATGGCTTCGTGGGGTCTGCGCCACACTCGAACCCTACCATCAGCTCTTACCAACTGAAATCGTGACTCATCGGACCAGGCCACGGTTTTCCATTCATCTAGGGACCAACCGATATGCTCACGTGCCCACGAGAGTCGCTGCAAGCGATGTCGTTCTGTCAGTAAAGGCACTCGAGTCGGTCTTCTGCTGGAACAGCCCAAGAAAGCCAAATTTCTCCGTACAGTTCTAACAGACAAGTTCCTTGTACGTCCCACATTGATTTCTGCGGTTGTTTGACGCAGTGTTGCTTGTCTGTTAGAATTTACGACTCTTTGCAGACGTCGCCGGTCTCGGTCGTTAAGTGCAGGCGGTGGACCACTGCGCTGTCCATGGTGGGATGTTATGCCTGAAATTTCATACTCCCGGCACACTCTTGACACAGTGGATCTGGGAATGTTGAATTCCCTAACGATTTCCGAAATGGCATGACCCATGCGTCTAGCTCCAACTAACATTCCGCGTTCAAAGTCTGTTAATTCCCGTCGTGTGGTCCTCATCACGTCAAAACCTCTTCACATGAATAAATTGAACAGAAATGAAAGCTCCGCGAAAGCACTGCGCATTTATACCTGTTCTACGCGATGTTACTGCCATCTGAAAATTTGCATATTGCTATCCCATGACTTTTGTCACTTCAGTGTATATGTATTCAATATTATATATATATACTATTGTGCCTAAAAAGTAAGACCAATTATCATTATTTTTTCAAAACTCTTTATTTATTCTTCCAAATTTATTTCAACACCTTCAAAGCAATCACTTCCGGACACAATGCACTTATGCCAACTTTTTTTCCAATCCTCAATGCATGCTAAAAAGTCATCGGCAGGGATGGCCTTCAAATTTGAATCTCTTCAATCGAACTCAAAGCGGTGTCACCAGAGAGGTCTTTTGAGTTTAGGTAATAGCCAGAAGTCGCACCGTGTGAATACGGAGGTTGTGGAACGATATAGGTTTTAATGCAGTGGGAGCTGGCTTATTCAGCTTTTTCAGTACCAATCGAAATTTGGCGCGTTTGAGACCCAAAATGGAACTGACAGATCCTTTTGAAATTCCAACATCATCAGCAAGGTGTCTAATTGTAAATTGACTGTTTGCAAGCATCAAATCTTTAATTTTTTTGGACATGAGATTCGTTGGTTGAAGTTGATTTTCGACCAGAGGGCGCTTCATCTTCAACGCGTCCTCTGAATTTTTGGAACTGTTTATACCACTTGTAAACTTTTTTTTCCGATAGAGGAATGAGGATTTTTTTCAGACATTTCAAAAATCGTCGGAATCAGTTTTAGCTTTCTCACAAAGTCAAGAGTACTTCAAACACTAATGAATATTTTGAATTGAAATATCACACGGATGTCAAGGGCAGTGCCAACAACTTAAAAGAGAAAAAAATATTGAAATTCCATAAGCACCGGGGATTTTAAATTAAACATTGGTCTTACATTTTGGGCATAGTAGTATATATATATATATATACTCAAGAGCAAAAACATTATGACCACGTGTCAATAACGAGTTGGCCCACCTTTGGCGCGCAACACAACTTCAACCCGTCTTGGCATGGATTAATACCACCACTTAATACCAGTTAAATACCACTTCCACCTGATCACGTGCCTTCCACGTCATCCAGGCGAGTTCATTGCAAAATGTAGGGGTGGTCATAATGTTTTGGCTCTTGAGTGTATATATATATCCTGTGTAATATAATGTGTATATATATATATATATATATATATATATATTATACATTATACATTATTGTGTTTACGCTTATCCTGAACCAGTGTAAATTATGTAAATATCTAATTAATGCGAACAATAATGTGTCGCTATCTGGCGGTCAAGGTCAACAAATGCCTAAATCCTGTAGCATTTTTTTCTCACGAAAAGTGTTTTGGCATTACATTCCCAGGAAAGAGGATTGTACGTTATTTGACAAGCATATAATCATCGATTACTCAAATTCGACAACAGACAAGTTATTGTGGGTAGTTATATTACATGCAATTTGAGTCTTAACTAATGAGAACAACCTGCGCTCAAATCTGATAGCAGATATTCGGTGTCATATATAATCAGGAAATTAGCGAATGTCTTTGTGACCTTCACAAGTCGAAACAATTACAGATTTAATATGGACTACAACATGAGTGGTTCCATCGTGATTAATGATCTACCATGAGCTGCGAAAATGTCTACTCTAATGAGAACAAGATGGGAAGCTGACCTTTCCCATCTTGTCGAATTGTCTTATAAACAGTTTTTTTGGTGAAGAAGAGAGACAGTTTTGCAACGAGTCGACCAGAAGTATTGGTTTTTTCTTTGTTTTTCTCTAAAGGGACTAAACAGGTCGCAGTTTTATACCTGTTTTCAAAATCTATTCTGTTTTTCATCCCTTGTGGATTTGTGAATCACGCCGTGTGATAGTTAAAGTCTGCCACAGACCAGGTGTTTAGATTCGTCGTAGAATCGAGAACTCTGAAAAACTCCAAACTTGAGTGAGCTGCACTTGAGTATGTAATTTATATTCTTAATTTTCATTTTTTTTTTTTTTTTTTTTTTTTTTTTTTTTTTTTTTTTTGTAAATAGAATTCTGTATATATATATAATAATAATGTAAACAGAAATTATCAGAAATGAAAAGTCACCCCATACGTGAACATCCGATAAATAATCAATGTACATCAACAAAAAGTAATGCACAGTCAACAGTAAGAAAAGCGAAAAATCTGGTACAGTCTTCTCTTTATTCGGTCATGAGTCATAATGGCTTTCTGGAAAAAAAATACTCTTATTGTTGTTTCTTATCCCACTTGGTAGACAGCAACATCTAGACCCAGTTCAAGAACCCGTGTGATCGGAGGGAAAGGGCAGGCAGCTTCTGTTGGGATTGAGCATCCGTAGGTAGAAATCTGACTAGGCTCCTTGACGATGACTTTTTAAGGGGTAGGGTTGACAATCCTACGCCCAACGCTCTACGCTCTACAACTATCTACCAGGCAAACCACTCTTATAAATCACTGTTACAGACGTTCAAAGAGACTATGGCTGAGCGTGTCTCCCGATGCAACCATAAAACAGTTGTATTTAACCTGATGTAACCGACACCGGAAATAACGCCCCTCTTTGTCGATTAGGAAAATTATTAGTAGGCATCAAGATTCTCACCGAGAGGAAGTACAGCACGATTGCGTTCCCGCTGAGAAACATGTAGTTTATAATTTCTCATACATAGAGGAAATATATTTAGAGCAATAGTTGACCTACGGACTCTAACCGGAAAGAAGTATATTTCACGCATCCTGCGCGTAGCTGAATATCGGGATTTGGCTCAGAAGGGGAATATTCTACGAGTCTATAATTATCTGTCTTTAAATGTGTTAAATATTGTATGTCTCTAATCGTATGTGTGTGGTGTTTGTCCATGTGTTAATAATTCTGTGGGTTCTCAAACTTGTACCTCAAATAATTACTTGTAAATCTTACTTACAATCACTTGTAATCAATCTGGTGGCTCAACCTCTATACTACGCCTTCAGATATCGTTTGGGGTACAGGTTCTGGGGGCCCAATCAATCTACACCGCAGCCACATGAACAAGATGGATATTGGCTACTCTAGTGTTCAAATCGGCAATTATTCCGCTGTCGAAGCTATTTCGCTATCGAAGCATCTCTTCGTTTCACACGCTGAAACGAAGAGAATACTCAATATTTCTACACCCACGCAAAGCCATCCACCGACTTAAGAAATTTCATATCCGAGTGCACACTAATCCTCCTAGACATTTCTAAAGTTGGTGAAAAGGTATCCTAAAAAAGAAAATCCCAAAGCTTTTAACACAGACAAGAAAGAGCAATGAATTTAAGTCAGCATAAACATGAAAGTCTTTCTTGAATAACTATAAATGGAGCTTTCTAATGTTATTGATGGAGTGGGTGGATCACACAATGCGTGGGAGTAAATATGTTACATTGAAGCAAATATTATTACGTAAAGACTATTACGTACTGAGCCTCGGTCACTAAATTCGATATAACGAAGATTTTCAAATTTTAAATATACATAGCTTTTAAAAAAGCTATTTTATAAACTTTATTAACTTTTTAAAGCTTTTTGAAAAGCTACATTATAAACTTCGTTACTTTGCATAGCTTGTAAAAAGGTGCAACTTTTTTTAAGGGATATATAGATAAAATACACACTAGACAGAAAAAAGTCTATAAAGATTATAAAACAACAATTAAATTTAATTATAAGTCTAATAATTAAATAATAATTAAATTATAAGTCTCCAAAATATCAAAGGATGAATATCATTTTTTTATAAATATTTTATGTTCTGAAGAATAACGCAGAAAACACCCTTTATTTAAAATTTATTAGGTTAACAGTTATTAGAAATCAAAGTTAACCAAATTTTAATAACCTGGCCATAGCCCTGTTTTCAATATTTTTTTTTCAAAAGGATAAATAAATCTACGCATTTAGAAACTGCGTTCGTCTATTTTGCATGAATCAGCAAAAATGAATCTCTCACAACAGTAACCTTGTCCATCTGTGATTATCAAGAGGCTGCACTGTTTCGTAGTAGCCTTAACCAAACCGTGCTTTAATGCTGACGAAATAAATCAATATCGCTAGTAAAACTTTCAAGGTTAACCGTATAAAAAAAACAATACTTTGGCCTCACATTTTTAAACATAAATTTTGTTTCAATGTATTCTTCAATCTTTTATCTATCTATTTGTTAGTGCTAATTATTAAGAATAATGTATTAATCATAAGATTGTCCTGATAACTATATGTAATTAACTAAATCAAAATAAGTTTAAAGAATCGACATGATATAGTTAATAGTTACAATGATTCTTTTGAACCCAAAGTTTATAGTTCGTGTGGAGATATATCAGTTTTATACTAAATGCAATTTAATGGACGTGTCGACTAAAAAACAGTTGATATCAAATCAAAGAAATAAATTTATGCTCTAATAAATATTTAAAACTTCACAATAAGATTTTAAATTTTTTTTTTTTTAATTTCATAACAATATATGTAATAATATCAATATATATTATTCAAAGATAACGGACTAAAATGTACATTATTCTTAGTGGACAACAAAGCGAAGCTAATAAATCTTAAACAGAAATTTTTACAGAAAAGTTGTCATTTTATTCTATTGACCTCATATGTTTCGCATAATAACGTTTAAACAATCGAAATAATTGTAAATAACTGCACCAACATAAAACCATTCATTCACAACTCCATTGCATACCATTCATTCACAATTCCAGTGCATATCATTCATTCACAATTCCATTTCATACCTTTCATTCACCCATTGCATGCCATGCATTCGCAATTCCATTGCACGCCCTTTATTCACAATTCCACTGCATGCAATTAATTCACAATTCCATTGTGTATCATTCATTCAATCACAATTCCATTGCATACCATTCATTCCCAATTCCACTGCATGCAATTAATTCACAATTTCATTCTGTATCATTCATTCAGTCACAATTTCATTACATACCATTCATTCCCAATTCCACTGCATGCAATTAATTCACAATTCCATTGTGTATCATTCATTCAGTCACAATTCCATTGCATACCATTCATTCCCAATTCCACTGCATGCAATTAATTCACAATTCCATTGTGTATCATTCATTCAGTCACAATTTCATTGCATACCATTCATTCCCAATTCCACTGCATGCAATTTCACAATTCATTGTGTATCATTCATTCAGTCATAATTCCATTGCATACCATTCATTCCCATTCCACTGCATGCAATTAATTCACAATTCCATTGTGTATCATTCATTCAGTCACAATTCCATTGCATACCATTCATTCCCAATTCCACTGCATGCAATTCTAATTCACAATTCCATTGTGTATCATTCATTCAGTCACAATTCCATTGCATACCATTCATTCCCAATTCCACTGCATGCAATTAATTCACAATTCCATTGTGTATCATTCATTCAGTCATAATTCCATTGCATACCATTCATTCCCAATTCCACTGCATGCAATTAATTCACAATTTCATTCTGTATCATTCATTCAGTCACAATTCCATTACATACCATTCATTCCCAATTCCACTGCATGCAATTAATTCACAATTCCATTGTGTATCATTCATTCAGTCACAATTCCATTGCATACCATTCATTCCCAATTCCACTGCATGCAAATAATTCACAATTGTCACAATTCCATTGTGTATCATTCATTCAGTCACAATTCCATTGCATACCATTCATTCCCAATTCCACTGCATGCAATTAATTCACAATTCCATTGTGTATCATTCATTCAGTCACAATTCCATTGCATACCATTCATTCCCAATTCCACTGCATGCAATTAATTCACAATTCCATTGTGTATCATTCATTCAGTCACAATTCCATTGCATACCATTCATTCCCAATTCCACTGCATGCAATTAATTCACAATTCCATTGTGTATCATTCATTCAGTCACAATTCCATTGCATACCATTCATTCCCAATTCCACTGCATGCAATTAATTCACAATTCCATTGTGTATCATTCATTCAGTCACAATTCCATTGCATACCATTCATTCCCAATTCCACTGCATGCAATTAATTCACAATTCCATTGTGTATCATTCATTCAGTCACAATTCCATTGCATACCATTCATTCCCAATTCCACTGCATGCAATTAATTCACAATTCCATTGTGTATCATTCATTCAGTCACAATTCCATTGCATACCATTCATTCCCAATTCCACTGCATGCAATTAATTCACAATTCCATTGTGTATCATTCATTCAGTCACAATTCCATTGCATACCATTCATTCCCAATTCCACTGCATGCAATTAATTCACAATTCCATTGTGTATCATTCATTCAGTCACAATTCCATTGCATACCATTCATTCCCAATTCCACTGCATGCAATTAATTCACAATTCCATTGTGTATCATTCATTCAGTCACAATTCCATTGCATACCATTCATTCCCAATTCCACTGCATGCAATTAATTCACAATTCCATTGTGTATCATTCATTCAGTCACAATTCCATTGCATACCATTCATTCAAAATTCCATTCAATACAATTCGCTAACAAAAGTAAATATTTATAATTATAACTTTGTTTTCTGTGATAAATGGAAAAATAGAATACTAAAATTTATATTTAATGTAAACATTATATGTTCGCATCAAATAAAGTGAATAAAGTAAATATATATAAATTAATAAAGTATGTAGAATTACAGCAGAACAATGTAGAAATACTTTCAGAAAAATCCTCCTGGTAGTAATAATCTCACATATGCATCTAAACGAGCAGAGTTTGCATAGCAGCCTATAAGGGCACAACAATTTAGAAGGTTTCGTCTCAGAACCAGAATTTTTTCAGTCATACTGGCTGGGTCATGAGGTATCAGTTTCTTGGCAGCGATTGACTTCTTTCAAGTGACAGATCTGGAGAATGTTCTGGCCAAAACGTTAAACGATGTTACTTGTATTGAGTTTAATCCTTTACATTATATATTCTATATTTTTTAAGAAAACACAATCGTAAAATAAACAATATTTTTCTAAAAAATATAAAATAATATATATATATATATATATATATACATACATACGAAAAGAAAAATCCGTCTGTACAAGAATATTTGATGATTAAGTTTAAAATTTAAGGTAAAGGTTAAACTTTCTTTTATTTTCAAACTTCCATGCAAATTGTTTTTCCAACAGATTTTTTTTAAAAATAATAAATATAAATACGACGTTTGCTTTAAAAAGCTTCTCAAAGTTTAAAGACTTGCAATATTTTTAAAAGCAAAGAATGAAGATTATGCATTACGTAATTATTTCATTATTTCACTTGTTTTCCATGCTTCGATGCTTTCTTCTGCAAATTTTTCTGTTAATAAGATTTAAATTTAAAGCTGCATATAACAAGCTGTTAAACTACATAAATTTAAAATGTTTTTAATACGCTTTTATTAGCTTCACCTGTATGTTTGTATGTTTGTATGTATGTATGTAACTGACTTTTTCCCCTGGAGATCTGTTTCTCCTCATATACACTATTTATGCTGCAAAGAAACATTTACAGGCATCTTTCAGAAAGAAAACAGTTATTTCACCTGAATGTTTGTTTGTCTGTTAAACTAAAAAGTAAAAAATAAATTAATAGTTTAAAAAAAATAAAAAACACGCTTTTAGAATTTAAAAAAAAAAAAAAAATCACGCTTTTAGAGTTAATCAAACTAAAAAGTAAAAAATTAATTAATAGTTTTAAAAAACACGCTTTTAGAGTTAATCAAACTAAAAAGTAAAAAATAAATTAATAGTTTAAAAAAAACTAAAAAACACGCTTTTAGAGTTAATCAAATTAAAAAGTAAAAAATAATTGTTAACATAAGAATAAAATGACTGACGAGAAAATGAATGTCACTGTTCTAAAAGCGTGGGGTGCTTTGTATGACATTTTAAAACTAACTCTGCATTTCGGAATGAAACTAGTGAAAAATTATAACGATTAATATCGAGTACCCCACGCTTTTAGAACAGTGACATTCATTTTCTCGTCAGTCATTTTATTCTTATGTTAACAATTATTTTTTACTTTTTAGTTTGATTAACTCTAAAAGCGTGTTTTTTAGTTTTTTAAACTATTAATTTTTTGTAGTGGTAGTAGTTTTTTTTTTTTTTTTTTTTTTTTTTTTTTAATTGTAGTTTTCCACGAGCTGCTCTTGTTGGTTTATTTAAATTTCTTTTACGAACTAGTAATTAAATAAAGCAAAATTGTTCTAAAAAAATCGTTTGGTGAAAGCAAAAACCATTTTATTTCAAAGTGAAAAAAAAAATTTTGAAGAAAAAAAAATCGTTTGGAATTCTATATTTTTTTAATTTATATTTTTAATAATTGCTGTTATGCTTTTTATTCTTACATTAAATTCTAAATTTTAATGTGTAACTTGAATATCAGCCCAACTGATTATTTACTAATATTTGAATAAGTAAGTTATTTTTTTTATTTTCATGGTTTATATTTATTTTTATAAACTTATAAATTCATATTTTTACATTTTTTATAAAAATTATAAAAAATATTTAAAATTATTTATTGACGAATTATTTCACGATTGTGAAGATTTAAATCATTATTAATATCATATTGTATCTTATTAAAAATGTTCTTTATGCTTTTGTGATAAAAACAAATATTATTTTGTTTGCAAATAATTTATATTTTTACTTTTTTTTTTATTTCATTCATGGGCTGTTTTTGTTGGTTTATTTAAATTTATTTCCCCAAGCTAATAATTATATAATGAAATAATTTAAAATTGTTCTAAAAAAATCGTCTGATGAAAGCAAAGACAATTTCATTCCAAAGTGAAAACGAAATTTTAAAAGAAAAGAAAATCGTTTGGAATTCTATAGTTTCTTTTATTTTTTAAGAATTGCTGTTATGCGTTTTATTCTTACATGAAATTCTAAATTTTTAACCTGTATATTTGCCCAGAAGATTATTTGCTTTGATTTGAATAAGTACGTTATTTTTTCTATTTTCATTATTTGTATTTATTTTGTAACACTATAAATTGGTACTGAAGGTTTCAGATTCGCACCCTGGCAGTGGCATGGATGTTTGTTGGTGGTTCGGAATCCATGTTAAACTGTTGGTCCCAGTCTGTGTAGCCTAAAGTGTGCACAAGATGACCGTAGAGCGACAAACCAAACCTAACACTTTATAACTCAACTTCATCTTTCGTACTAATTTCTATTTTTAATAACACTGATTTGTGGGACCTGAATGGCCGAGTGTCTAGCGCTCTGGTGCTCGATGCCACAGGTTTCGTGTTCGAATCCTGGCGGTGCCATGGATGTTTGTAGTGGTTCGGAATCCACTTTAAGCTGTAGGTCTCCTATGACTGTAAGAGCGTGACGGAGCCAAAGTCAGACTTCTACCTACGGTTGCTGCATCACAACAGAAGCTGCTTCCTTCCCCTTCAATCATGAGTACGTATGGGCTCGTGGGCTTGGCCAGCCAAGTGGGATAAGAAACAACAACAACATAAATTCATATTTTTATATTTTTCATTTTATTAGCTTATTATTTCCAAATGTGAAGGTTTAAATCTTTTTTATTATCAAATTATTTATTAAAAATGCGCTTTATTTTCCTACGATAAAAACAAGTATTACTACGTTGGCAAATAATTTATATGTAACTTTATCTAATAGTCCCAGTAAATAAATGTATTCTAAATTTAAAAATAGTGATAAAAAAATGCTTTGTACTTTATTTCAAATAGCATACTCTACTTTGAATTTAAATAACTTGATCAAATGAAGTAAAAATTATATTTTTCCAAATTTTACAGACAGCTTTTTTGCAACGTAAGTAATGAAATATTTATTTTTCTGTAACTTACTTTATTTGTGAAAACATATTTCCTATTTTTTTATTAAAAATGCTAGCCAATTTTTTTTATTTTTTTTTTATTAAGGAATTCATGTAAGAAAAATTTAATTTTTAAATACTTGCAAAATCTTAAAATATGAAAATCAACACTAAAATAAAATATGCTGATAAAGTTAAATGAAATAAAACTTTTTCTTATGTCTTGGAATGATTGGATTACATTTCAAAGCTGTCTTTAGTTTTTAACAAGAATTGGATTGGCTTTCGAACTTTATTGAAAATAATAGGATATCAAATATAAATATTCCTTTTTTTTAAAGAAATTCGATATGTAACTGGAGTTTGCAATTGAACATATAATCTCCTTCAAAATAAGTTTTCGGATTAAATTATGTAGAACAAATTACTTTAAAATAATATTATTGAAAAAAGTCAAATTCAGAGTTCATATAACTGGAATAAAATTTCAAACAAAATTATAGTTGGCAAAAGCAGAAACTTTTGGTAAGAATTTAAAAATATAATATAATTTAATTATGTTCTAATAATATTTTTTATTTGAAACAACATTCAGAATAATATATGAGAACAGTTAATGTTTATAAAATGTTATGACTTAAAAAAACTGTAATTTAATCATTATTTGTTGGCGTTTTTCTAGCAATCTTGTAAAATTGTTCTACAAAAATCGTCTGGTGAAAAATAGAACAATTTTATTTAAAAGTGAAAATTTGATTTTTCAAAAAAAAAAAGAAAATCGTTTGGAATTCTATAGTTCTTTTATTTTTTAATACGCTTTTATTAGCTTCACCTGTATGTTTGTATGTTTGTATGTATGTATGTTTGTATGTATGTATGTTTGTATCTTTGTATGTAACTCACTTTTTGGGCTCGATTTTGGGACTGATGGCGCCATCTACTGGCGAGTCAGTCAACTGATCAAACCCTACTTATTTTGTATAATTATTCTGTTTAATCTTAATTACTTTTGTTTTATTTTACTTTTATCTTAAAATTCTCATTTTAACTTTAACCTTTTTATTTTTGGGCATCGTCAACGGACTCTTAATTGTACCGATAGCTTTAGTTTTTTCGATCTCTGCTTTCACCCCGAGTAGAAATTCAGTAATATCCGCGATCGAATTGCGCTCTTCCTATTGGCCGAAAATTTCGGTGGCTAAAAAGAGGCGGATCTCAAAGGCATAGGAGTGCGATCATGTCGAATTGCGCTCTTCCTATTGGCCGAAAATTTCGGTGGGTAAAAAGTATGTAAACTTAGCGGATAACCGGCCAAGTGGAAAACAAACAAAGTAAAAACATGAAAAATAAATTATAGTTTAAAAAAACTAAAAAAAAATATGCTTTTAGAGTTAATCAGACTAAAAAGTAAAAAATAAATTAATAGTTTAAAAAAAACTAAAAATACGCTTTTAGAGTTAATCAATCTAAAAAGTAAAAAATAATTGTTAACATAAGAATAAAATGACTGACGAGAAAATGAATGTCACTGTTCTAAAAGCGTGGGGTGCTTTGTATGACATTTTTAAACTAACTCTGCATTTCGGAATGAAACTAGTGAGAAATTATAACGATTGATATCGAGCACCCCACGATTTTAGAACAGTGACATTCATTTTCTCGTCAGTCATTTTATTCTTATGTTAACAATTATTTTTTACTTTTTAGATTGATTAACTCTAAAAGCGTATTTTTTAGTTTTTTTAAACTATTAATTTATTTAAGAATTGCTGTTATGCATTTTATTCTTACATTAAATTCTAAATTTTTGTCCTTTATATCTGTCTAGCTGATTATTTACTTTGATTTGAATAAGTAAGTTCTTTTTTCTATTTTCATTATTTATATTTATTTTGTAACCCTATAAATTCATATTTTTATATTTTTCATTTTATTGGCTTATTATTTTCGATTGTGAAGGTTTGAATCTTAATTATTATCAAATTATTTCTTATGAAAAATTTTCTTTATGCTTTTGTGATAAATACAAATATTATTATGCTTGTAAATAATTTGCATGTAACTTTAGAATACATTTAGAATGCATTTATACATTTAGAATACATTTATTAACAACGTCTATTAGGGGTTGTTAATAAATGTATTCTAAATT
Organism: Caerostris darwini; assembly: GCA_021605075.1. Classification (NCBI taxonomy): domain Eukaryota; kingdom Metazoa; phylum Arthropoda; class Arachnida; order Araneae; family Araneidae; genus Caerostris; species Caerostris darwini. The sequence continues at coordinate 50,608 of BPLQ01010475.1, read as the reverse complement.
TAAAAATAACCATAAATAATGCTGTGTATTACATAATAACTAAATAATATACTAATAATAATATTTAAATATATTAATAATATACTAATAAAATAAATGTAAATAATATACTAATATATATTATAAAGCATTTTACTTTATTTATATATATATATAATTTATTGATATTCAAATAATATACTCTACTTTGAATTAAAATAACTTCATCAAATAAAGTAAAATGATATTTTTCTGAATTTTAGAACCCTCTTTTTGATAACAGAAATAATGAAATATTTAGTTTTGTGTAACTTATTTCATCTGTGAAAAAATATTTTATATTTTTTAATAAAAGTACTAGCTATTTTTCTTATAAAAGAATTCATCTAAGAAAAATTTAATTTTTAAATACTTGCAAAATCTTAAGATTTGAAAATCAGGAATAAAATAAAATATGCTGATACAGTTAAATTAAATAAAACTTTTTCATCTGGCTTGGAATTATTGGATTACATTTTAAAGCTGTCTGTAGTTCTTAACAAGGATTGAATTGGATTTCGAACTTTATTGAAAGTAATAGGATATCGAATAAATATTCAGTTTTCTTAAAAGAAATTCGATATCTAACTGAAATTTGCAATTTAACATATAATCTCCTTCAAAATAAGTTTTCGGATTAAACTATGTGGAACAAATTACCTTTAAACATTATTTTTTAAAATAGTGAAATTCAGAGTTCATATAACTTGAATAAAAATTTGAATATAACTTATAACTAACAAAAGCAGGAACTTTGGATAGAATTTAAAAATACTATTATATAACACTTGTTCTGTTAATATTTTTGTTAACACTTGTTGTGTTAATATTTTTGTTAACACTTGTTCTGTTAGAAATATTCATATTAATATATAAGAATGATGTACATAAAATATTACAATGTAAAGAACTGTAATTTAAAGATTTTTTATATCTTTTTGGAACAATCTTGAAAATTTGTTCTAACCGGTTTGTGGTAACGGGTTCCAGGTACCCGTTACCACCAAGAGAACACCATTGAACGACGCCGTTACGGTGGTGCAGGATGTCTCGTTTGGGGAGGAATTATTCTTGGTTCCAGAACTGACCTGCATGTTCAGAGTGTAACGATGGCAGGCCACATCTATCGGGATGTCATTCTGGAACAACATGTACGTTTGTTTCGGGACGCCATGGGTACTGAATCTCTGTTTATGGATGATAACGCTCGTCCTCACCGTGCAAACATTGTAGACGAATGCCTTCAATTGGAGGATATCACCCGTATGGATTGGCCAGCATACTCACCGGACTTTAATCCAATAGACCATGTGTGGGATATGCTTGGCCGACGAATTGCAGCCCGTCAACCCCTTCCCACCTGTCAACCGGAACTTCGGACGGCATTGCTTGATGAGTGGTGTAATATTCCCCAAGATCAGATTTATAATTTGATACTCAGCATGCCTAGGCGTTGTAAGGCCTGTATTGCATCGTCCGGGAGACATACTCCATATTAACCATCATACTAACCATGTTATACTGTTTTTGTAAATAGGTTCTTTTTGAAATTTGCCCAGGGAGTAAAATCGCAATTTTTAATAATTATGTCAAACATATAGCATCTTTTTTTGCTCTTTACCTTTTGTTTAATAAATAGACTTTACAAATAAGTCAAATTTGTTTTGCTTCTGTCTCTTTCTTCGCCTGAACTTCATTATCCTTAATTTATGGACATGAGTGTAAATACAAATACGAACATATGAAGAGAAAAATTCTGCTGCACAAAAATATTTCATGATTAAGTTTCAAATTTAAGGTAAAGGTTAAACTTCTTTTTTTTTATTTTCGAACTTTAATGCATCATTTATTTTTCAACATATTTAAAAATAATAAACAGAAATACATCGTTTGCTTTAAAAAGCATCTCATAATTTAAGGGCTTGCAATGTTTAAAAGCAAAGCATAAAAATTTTGCACAACGTAATTTTTTCATTATTTCACTTGTTTTTCATACTTTGATGCTTTCTTCTGCAAATTCTTCTGTAACGAGATTTAAATTTAAAGCTGCATATAACAAGTTATTAAATTGTATAAACTGAAACTTTTTTTGTAGTTTCCCAGAAGCTATTCTGATTTGCTTATTTAAATTACTTTTACGAGCTAATAATTATTTTAAATTTATTTCTCGAGCTAATAATTATTTTAAATTTATTTCTCGAGCTAATAATTATTTTAAATTTATTTCTCGAGCTAATAATTAAATAAAGTAAAATTGTTCTAAAAAATCGTCTGGTAAAAGTAAACGCAATTTTATTTCAAAGTGAAAATGAGATATTTCAAAAAAAGAAAATCGTTTGGAATTCTATAATTTTTTTTTTTATTTTTTATTTTTTAAGATCGCTGTTATGAGTTTTTTTCTTACATTAAGTTCTAAATTTTAATGGGTAACCTGCATATAGGCTTGGTTGATTATTTACTTTAATTTGAATAAGTAAGTTATCTGTTTCTATTTTCATTATTTATATTTATTTCGTAACCCCATACATTCATATTTTTATATTTTTCATTTTATTGACGTATTATTTCCAAATGTGAAGATTTAATTCTTTATTATTATCAAATTATTTATTAAAATTGTTCTTTATACTCCTGTGATAAAAACAAGTATTATTATCTTTGCAAATAATTTACATGTAACTTTATCTAATAGTCCCAGTAATTAAATGTATTCTAAATTTAAAAATAGTGATAAAAATGCTTTGTACTTTATTTCAAATAGCATACTCAACTTTGAATTAAAATAACTTGATTAAATGAAGTAAAAATTGATATTTTGCCAAATTTTAGAGACAGCTTTTTTGCAACATAAGTAATGAAATATTTATTTTTATGTAACTTACTACATTTGTGAAAACATACTTCCTATTTTTTTTTTATTAAAAATGCTAGCCATTTTTTTTCTCATGAAGGAATTCATGTAAGAAAATTTAATTTTTAAATACTTGCAAAATCTTAAAATATGAAAATCAGGAGTAAAATAAAATATGCTGATAAAGTTAAATGAAATAAAACTTTTTCTTATGTCTTGGAATGATTGGATTACATTTCAAAGCTTTCTTTAGTTTTTAACAAGAATTGGATTGGATTTCGAACTTTATTGAAAATAATAGGATATCAAATATAAATATTCCTTTTTTTAAAAGAAATTCGATATATAACTGGAGTTTGCAATTGAACATATAATCTCCTTCAAAATAAGTTTTCGGATTAAATTATGTAGAACAAATTACTTTAAAATATTATTATTGAAAAAAATCAAATTCAGAATTCATATAACTGGAATAAAATTTCAAACAAAATTATAGTTGGCAAAAGCAGAAACTTTTGATAAGAATTTAAAAATATAATATAATTTAATTATGTTCTAATATTATTTTTTATTTGAAACAACATTCAGAATAATATATGAGAACAGTTAATGTTTATAAAATATTATGACTTAAAAAAACTGTAATTTAATCATTATTTGTTGACGTTTTTCTAGCAATCTTGTAAAATTGTTCTACAAAAATCGTCTGGTGAAAAATAGAACAATTTTATTTAAAAGTGAAAATTCGATTTTTCAAAAAAAAAAAAAAAAAAAAAATCGTTTGGAATTCTATAGTTCTTTTATTTTTTTAAGAATTGCTGTTATGCATTTTATTCTTACATTAAATTCTAAATTTTTGTCCTTTATATCTGTCTAGCTGATTATTTACTTTGATTTGAATAAGTAAGTTCTTTTTTCTATTTTCATTATTTATATTTATTTTGTAACCCTATAAATTCATATTTTTATATTTTTCATTTTATTGGCTTATTATTTTCGATTGTGAAGGTTTAAATCTTAATTATTATCAAATTATTTCTTATGAAAAATTTTCTTTATGCTTTTGTGATAAATACAAATATTATTATGGGGAAGGAAGCTTCTGTAAATAATTTTGGCTCCGTGACGCTCTTACAGTCATAGAAGACCGGGAACCTACGGCTTAAAGTGGATTCCGAACCACTACAAACATCCATGGCACCACCGAATACATTTAGAATGCATTTATACATTTAGAATACATTTATTAACAACGTCTATTAGGGGTTGTTTAATAAATTTAAAAATAACCATAAATAATGCTGTGTATTACATAATAACTAAATAATATACTAATAATAATATTTAAATATATTAATAATATATTAATAAAATAAATGTAAATAATATACTAATATATATTATAAAGCATTTTACTTTATTTATATATATATATATAATTTATTGATATTCAAATAATATACTCTTTGAATTAAAATAACTTCATCAAATAAAGGAAAATGATATTTTTCTGAATTTTAGAACCCTCTTTTTGATAACAGAAATAATGAAATATTTAGTTTTGTGTAACATATTTCATCTGTGAAAAAATATTTTATATTTTTTAATAAAAGTACTAGCTATTTTTCTCATAAAAGAATTCATCTAAGAAAAATTTAATTTTTAAATACTTGCAAAATCTTAAGATTTGAAAATCAGGAATAAAATAAAATATGCTGATACAGTTAAATTAAATAAAACTTTTTCATCTGGCTTGGAATTATTGGATTACATTTTAAAGCTGTCTGTAGTTCTTAACAAGGATTGAATTGGATTTCGAACTTTATTTAAAATAATAGGATATCGAATAAATATTCAGTTTTTTTAAAAGAAATTCGATATCTAACTGAAATTTGCGATTTAACATATAATCTCCTTCAAAATAAGTTTTCGGATTAAACTATGTGGAACAAATTACCTTTAAACATTATTATTTAAAATAGGGAAATTCAGAGTTCATATAACTTGAATAAAAATTTGAATATAACTTATAACTAACAAAAGCAGGAACTTTGGATAGAATTTAAAAATACTATTATATAACACTTGTTCTGTTAATATTTTTGTTAACACTTGTTGTGTTAATATTTTTGTTAACACTTGTTCTGTTAGAAATATTCATATTAATATATAAGAATTATGTACATAAAATATTACAATGTAAAGAACTGTAATTTAAAGATTTTTTATATCTTTTTGGAACAATCTTGAAAATTTGTTCTAAAAAAAATCGTCTGGTGCAATCTTATTTGCAAATACAATTTTATTTCGAATTGAAAGTAAGATTTTTCAAGAAAAGAAAATCGTTTGGAATTCTATAGTTATTTTTATATTTTGGGCCTGATGGCCGCAGGATTAGAGTTCCAATGCCACAGGTTCGAGCCTCTGCGGGGCCACCGAGCATTGTAGTTGTTCGGAATGATCTTTAAATTGTAGGTCCCTGTCTAATATGATTATAAAACATTTGGCGTAGGGCTGACAATTCTGCCCTATAAAAAGTAATATAAAAAATATATATTTTAAGTCAATTCCTACTTCTTTTTCACCGTATTGCAGAAGGTCCTTTATAAATAATTTTCATTCCTTTTTTTAAGTTTATCTCGCGCCATCTATTGGTTGATATATGCAACTTAAATCTAAAAAAAGCTAAAATTAATTAATTAAATTTAATAAATGAATTAATGTTTGAAAAAACTGTATAAATATCCGGTGTCATCCACTACAAGTTCAAAAAAATGCATTTGAACTGGAGTGGATGAGTAAAAAGTATTTTATGAACGATTGAAAATTTGCACAAGATATATATAGGGAGAAAGTGAGCTAATAGAGGGAATTGAAAAAGAAAACATATGTCTCGAAATCTGCCAGTGGGCCGACGGTCTTAGCCCACCATGGGACTGTTGCGAGAATGAATAAGAAGAAGGAGGCATGCGCCTTTGGCATTACATACTCTCATCTTTGTCTGAATGTGTTGTATTCAGTTCACTTCTTTTCGAGAAAATATACAAAATTTCTTAATTTTAAACCAACTAACGCTGATTTTTCATGGATAAATTTATCTTTTCTCAAATCTAACCGTAGGGCTGATAACCCTACTCCATAAAAAAAAATATCTTTATCTCGAAATCTACCAGTTGGCAGACGGCCTTGGCCCTGGCCCACCACTGTCCCAGGGCTGTTGCGTCAATGAAGAAGAAGGACGCATGCACCTTTGGCGCTACATATTATCATCTTTATTTGAAAGTATTGTCTTCAGTTAATTTCAGTTCCGCTCTTTTCGAGAAAATATACAAATTTCCTTAATTTTAAATCAACTAATGCTGATTTTTCATGAATAAATTTATCTTTTCGAGAAAATATAAAAATATCTTTATCTCTCTAAGTTTTAAACTCAAGGGCTGTGGCGTCAATGAAGAAGGAGGACGCATGATTTTATTATCACGAATAAATTTTCATTCTTTTTCGAGAAAATATACAAATTTCTAATTTTAAATCAACTAATGAAAATAAATTTATCTTTTCTGATTTTTGATTTTTGTAATAATATATCAAGTAGCAACGAAAATTATATATAACTCAAAAAAAAAATTATTCAGAAATATACTTTAAATATCTGGAAATCTAATTTCAAATATCTATCTTTCTAGGAAATAGTATACAATGTAAATTATTTCGGTGAAATTTTTGTAAAGAAATGAATTAACAAAAAACTATCAATAGTACTACGCTTTGAAAATGACAAAAAGTATTACGTTTTTTTTTTTAATACGTGGAACTAATAATTAAAGGAAATAAATATAATTCTGTAATTATTTTTTTATCTCTCACTCAGTTCCGATTTTTAAATTTAAATGTTTATTAAGAAATATATAAATTCTTTAAATAAGTTTCCTGTGGATAGTGTGCTGTCAGACAAATAGAAACTACTACTACACCACACCACATCACTGTGCCTAGAGCTGAGTTGCCCCTTTACAGTTTTGGAATGATGTGGGTGAGAAGTCTCACTGGGTTCCTTGACGCTCTACAGTCATATGAGACAGTAACTTCGGCTTAAAGTGGATTCCGAACCTCTACAAATATTCACGGCACGGCGGGGACTCGAACCCGAAACCTGTGACACCGAGCGCCTGAGAGCTAGCCATTCGGCCGAGGGTTTGTAACAATGTGCTATACGAGATTGATGGGATATTGGTTTGGTTTGTCACTCTGCTGTCATTTTGAGCACACTTAGGGCTAAGCTGACAGGAGCCTACAGTTTAATGTAGGTTTCGAACCACTAACAAACATCCATGCCACCGCCGGGATTCAAACCTGAAGCTTGTGGTACCAAAGGCCAGAGCACTAGCAACTCGGCCCTTCAGGCCTTATTTCGAAAAGTTTAAAATAATATTGTTTACAAGTTCGCCAATTATATTTATTAATAAATGGGGGGAAAACAAAAAAATGCTGTGAATGGCATCGAATGCTTGCTGAACGAAAAGAGCTATGGAAATTGTTGTGTTATAAGGCCTTTAAATACACGCTGAAGATTATTCTGACAATGTTATACTAAAATGAAAAAGAAAACATCACTTTCTCGAATTTAACTTGCATTTATATATCAGTGGATCATTTAATAACTGTCCTTTGGTTCTTCAGGTTCGAATCCTGGTGGTGCCATGGATGTTTGTTTGTGGCTCGGAATCCACTCTAAACGGTAAATGTTGTCGTTTTTATTTCAGATAAAAAAATTTAAAATATTCCCCCATTCTTATATTTTTTAATACTTTACATATAATTACTTTTACTATATTTTTTTATAATTACTTTTACATATAATTACTACTATTTTTTAATTGTTTATTTTATAACGATAATCATTGAAGCTGATGTAATTAGCTGTAAAAACTTCCAATAGATTAAACTCAAATTACTTACATTTTATTATTATTAAAAAGTCAGCCACCAAAGAGACGATAATCAGACGTAAAGCAATTATTATTATTTGTGATTATTTTAAAGCAACTATTATTATCAGACGTAAGCTTATTTTATTATTTGTGTGTACTCATATTTTCATAAATTTCTTGATTATTTTAATGATTATTTATATCTTGAGTACCATTTCTATAATTAGTTTATATTCTCAGGCCAGTCTATCTTTGAAAAGTCGTAATTGAACATAAAACGGATATTGATTTTCATGTTTAAAAATAAATTTATTTCCCATAAATTGATCGGTTTTTTTTTTTTGCTGTTATCTAGTAATAAATGCGAATGGTTGCATAATTAATCGTTCTATACGGAGAATATTCGTTAGTGGATTTTCATGTTAAGTATTTCCTATCTTAGCAAGTTTTAGATTTTAAAATTTATATTGTTTATATCCATTCAAAAGATATATTTTATTTTAAATTTTTTTTTTTGTTTCATTCCATTGAAATCTTGTATTTCTAATGATAAGACGATCTTATCTTATAATTGGAATGAACTTTGCCATACTAACTTCAGGGGGAAAAAAGCTTACATATTTTCCCTACCATACCGTATTTTCCCTACAATAATAGTCCCTATTATGCCATCGCCTGATTAGACTTTTTAATATCGTTTTCAATTGATACTTATAAAATAATGCGGCATTACTTATTATTCTTGATTCAGATAAAATATCTGAAAAGGAACTATTTTTCTTTCGAAGTTATAGGGTAACTAATTTAAATTTAAGTAAATAATATATAAATATATTTCTGGCTGATATTTAAAATGCACAATTAAATGTATATTTAAATTAGTTTAACGGAAAAATTTTTATTTCTTTTCAATAATATCCACTTCACCTAAACATTTTAAACCTTAAAATACAATAATTGAGAACTATGTTGCATTTTCTTTCTCTTTTAGAAGATTATTAAAGAAAAAGAGTTAATAATACATCATTTCCTTTTTTTTACTTTTGGAAATAAAAAAAATTTTTAATTAGTGAATGTTAATAATGTTCGTCAATTCAATATAAAAACGTTTCTTATCAATGCCTAAAAATCTTTTGTAAATTTTACAAAGATTCCATCTCTAGCTTTATATGAAATAATTAATTTAAAACTACAAAATAAACACCAAATTAGAAAAAAATATTAAAGAATTATAAATAGAAATAATATTCAGTTCCATTTAAAATTATTTAAAAAATGTCAGAACTAGTCATTCCTAATTTTCATTTCAATTACTCATTCATTACAACTCATTCTCATAATCCACTACTCATTCATTTCAATTCTATCTGTAGCTTTATATCAAATAATTAATCTAAGATTACGAAATGGACATCACATTTGAAAAAAATATTAAAGAATTATAAATAGAAATGATATTCAATTTCATTTAAAAATATTATACAAAAAAATGTAAGAACTACTCCTTCCTACTTTTCATTTCAATTACTCATTCATTACTACTCATTCTCATTCTCTACGACTCATTCCTTTCAATTTATATCAAAACATAATACTGATTTGAATATAAACTCCTATTTTCCCCTTCGCAAATTAATATTTGTTAAAAAATAGAATCTCAGATTAGCATAATTTATGGTCAATCTAAAGGTCAGTATCTACTTCCAGAAAATACATTTTTTTATATAATTACAGAAGAAATCAAAATATTAAAACTATTCAGTATATTCATATAGGTCAGAAATTAAATTAAATTTCGCACGAGTTCCAAAAAGTTCTAAGAAGATGAATCCAAAAAACAGAATGTTTTAAAAAGCAGTCTAATAATCCCTGTTTTTAAATACCCTTAAAATTATATGTATTGTTTAAGAGAAACTGGTTTCATAGCTTCCTTGACCATTTTCGATTTTGGATATTTTTATTGTCCTCTGTAAATTGTTTCATCAGCTTTTTTAAGCATAATAACAGTTGGGCTGAAATGTTCATAGGCTGACACATAGATGGCGCTACTAGTATTAAATCCATATGATTTTTAGCTAGCCTAACCTTCAAAAGACACGTGTATAAATTTGACAGCTGTTGCACTATTAGTATGTGAGTTATAGCATTCTTAGTGAAGTTATAGCATTTTTAGGGTTCATCACGTGCAGTCCACTCGGCTGACTATCGATTGGACTCCGGTGTGAAATGATGGAGCCCTGTTTCATCCATTGTCACATATCGACGCAAAAATTTGGATTTATTACAATTGAACAGCTCCAAACACTGCTTGGAATCATCAATTCGTTTTGTTTTGGGTCGATTGTGAGCTCGCGCGTCACCCACTTTAAACAGAGCTTTCGCATATCCAAATATTCATTCACGATATGCCCAACACATTCCTTTGATATCTTTAGGGTCTCAGCTATCTCAATCCACTTCACTTTACGGTGATCACAAATTATTTTGTGGACTTTTTGGATGTTTTCGTCGGTAACAGCCTCTTCGGAGCGTCCACTGCGTGCATCGTCCTCGGTGCTCATTTCGCCTCGTTTAAATTTAGCCAACCAGTTCTCTACGGTTGATTTTCCTGGTGAAAAGTCCGAATAATGTTTATCAAGCCAAGCCATGGCTTCAATAATATTTTTTTTCGCCGAAATGCAATGCTTTATTAACACACGAAATTCCTTTTTATCCCTTTTTTCAAACTAACAAAAGTTATTTCACTAAAAATGCTATAACTCCCATGCTAATAGTGCAACAGCTGTCAAATTTATACACGTGTCTTTTGAAGGTTAGGCTAGCTAAAAATCATATGGATTTAATACTAGTAGCGCCATCTATGTGTCAGTCTTATGAACATTTCAGCCCACCTGTTATTTTCAATTTCTTTCACGGACTTTTTTATACATAATAGTTATTTAAATTTTTTTCTCAAGCTAATAATTATCTAATTAAAGAAAGTAAAATTGTTCTAAAAAATCGTCTGGTAAAATTAATTATATAATTAAATAATACCAAATTATTCTAAAAAATCGTCTGGTGAAATTTTATCGAATCGTCTGAAGACAATTTTATTTCAAAATAAAAATGAGATATTTCAAGAAAAGAAAATCGTTTGGAATTTAATATTTTTTTTTTCTTATTATTTATTTTTATGAATTCCTGTTATGCGTTTTGTTCTTACATTAAATTCTATATTTTATGGGTAACCTGTATATAAATCAAGTGTATAATATTTTTATTATTATAATTGAATCATTTTGGAAATTTAAAATAAATAATTTAACAATAATTGTTGCATAGTTGATTCTAAAAAAAAAAATAAAAAAAAAATTATTTATTTTTTTTCGCATCTGAATTTTCCTGATAAAATCCCAAAACCTGATTTCGCAACATTTTGTTTGAAGAGTTAAAAGTTTTTTAATCAATGTTTTGTATTTTTTTCCAAAATTAAAAAATATAAAAAGCACTTGTTGTTGTTTAACTCTTCAATATTAATTATCGAAATTGTTGTTATTGTCAACTGATTATGTGAAAATATTTACTTAAATACTTTTACTTTTATAGTCTTCAAATTAAACAAAAACTCGACATAATAATTTTTAATTAACATCATCAAAACATATTTTCATATGCTATTGTTTATGTATCTTCATAAACAATCTTTATGTATGAATTTTTTTTACTAAATGAAAGAGATCAGAGATGAAAAAAAAACTTTTAATATATTGAAAACAACTTTTTAAGCACAACAACATTTCAATCTATATTTTCCAATAATAATTGACGCAATGCAATTTCAAAACTATTTTATCCTATTGTGCATATGGTGGTAGTTATATTGTTATGGTGGCTCCAATTAATTTCAGCACTTTGTGATTTATGTAGAATTGATGTCTCCATTTTTCTGAGTTTTTCTTCGTGGTTTTTGTTGTTGTTTTGTTAGTTTTAGATTTGTGTTTTAAGACTTTTTTTTTGTAATTTTATTTTTATAACACTTGATAGTTTCAATTTTATAACATTATTTTAATTTTTCTAAATCAGGTGTTTTGTGTAACAAAATTTTAATCTGGTTTTTGAAATAAAGTAATGAATAATATGAAATTTATATTTAATTAAAAGTAGTTATTTTCCCAATTTATTTAATTTAAAAGTAAAAAATTGCAAAAAAATAATAAAAATACCAATCTTGTGAATCTTGTTTTCATGGTTTCTCCCATACGATACGCAAATAGTAGTTCCGCCTTAAAGTCATCCCGGAAGGCACTTCCCTCCTTCTCCAACGTCACGGAGCCAAGTCAGACTTCTACCTACCGGTATTCCATTCACAACAGAAGCTGCAACCCCCTCATTTTTTCTCCTTCCATGAGACCACACGAGTTCTTGGACTTAGTGTAACCGATTTGATTTTGAGACTGATGCAAGACAATGTCTTTTAAAGACTGATGCAAGACAATGTCTTTTAAAGACTGATGCAACAACAAAACTTTCGAACACGAAAAAAAAATTTTATTTTTGTCAACTCATTTTGACATTCAAATAACATCATCCTCTTTACGAAACTCAAACATAAAAGCGTCTCTTTAAGATTGTCATTACATGTAAAGAAGCGCTAAATCTTGTTCCTGAAGAATGTATCAAAAACTTTTTCTAGCTCCGGGCGGGAAATAGATTACCCAAAATTATTTCATTTTATTTTATTTTTGCTTCCCTTATTACTTGGATGATATTAAAATTCCGATATTGAAGCACCGAAAGATTTTATTTGAAACACTATTCAATGATCTAAAAGTTTTCGCTAAAATTCTATCGTCATTCTTTTGAACTGGAATTTTAAAAAAAATCGCTTGGATTGTTCTTTTTTTCGAAATGTTCGTAAAAGAGCAAAGTATTATTTGAAAAACTTTCCACTTTTTCTTTCGCTCTGTGATCTGTCATAAAGCATGGATTTAAAATTCTGTTCTAAACATTCGAAAAACGATTTTCCCTTTTTTTTATTGATTTTTAACCTTCACAAAGGACATTAAAGTATTTTCACTTTTAGAAAACTTTCTAGTACTACACTTAAACACGCAAGCTCTCTCAATAAAAAAGAAATTAGTCTCAAAAAAAGAAAAAAATCTCATTAGAAAAGAGATTTTTTTTTCTTATTTATTCAATTCCTTCTATTAGCTCACAATCTCCCTATATATATCTTGTTCAAATTTTCAATCGTTCATAAAATACTTTTTATTTGTCCACTCAAGTTCAAATACATTTTTTGTAACTTGTAGTGGATGACACTTGATGTTAATACAGTTTTTTCAGATATTAATTCAGTAATTAAATTTTATTAATTAATAATTTTAGTTTTTTTTAGATTTAAGTTGCATATATCTACCAATAGATGGCGTCAGATAAACTTAAAAAAAATGAATGAAAATTATTTATAAAGGACTTTCTGCAACAGAGTGAAAAAAAAGTAGGAATTGACTTTAAAAAAATTTTTTTATACTACATGTTTCTTTTTAACCTTCACAAAAGGGAATAAAGTATTTTTACTTTTAGAAAACTTTCTGATACTACACTTATGCACTCAAGCTCGCTCAATAAAAGGTAACTAATACTATTGCGTGACAGTAATTTTTTATCTTTAGTAAATGATAGTTAACAAATTTTAATGCCCGAATCTATCACGACATAACTACTAGTATCTATTTAACATTAGTTTTTAAAGGTTTATTTAACATCGAGTTTAAAATTATCAAACTTTTAACGAATTATTTTAATAGGAATATTAAAATGTAATTTTTAGAAATACAACGGTTTTAGGGATCGCTTACAAATTAAAAACGTCAATGTTAGCATAACGTTGTTGTTGTTGTGTCTAATCCTCAATGTCCTGCAGTGCGGGACAGACATCCCATGAGTGATCTTACTCATGGATGGAGGGAAAGGAGGCAGCTTCTGTTGTGATGGAGCACCCGTAGGTAGAAATCTGACTTGGCTCCGTGACGCTCTTACACTCTCATGAGATCGGGACCTACGGCTTAAAGTGGATTCCGAACCACTACAAACATCAATGGCATCACAGGGACTCGAACTCGAAACCTGTAGCACTGAGCGCCAGAGCTCTAGACACTCGGCCATTCAGACTCGCAAAATGTTGTTGTTGCTGCTGTGAATAATCCTCAGTGGTCGACTGCAGGTTAGTAGATATACTCATGGATGGAGGTATAGCAGGCAGCTTCTGTTGTGACGGAGAACCCTTAGATAGAAGTCCGATGTGGCTCCATGCCGATGAAGAAGAATGGCAGTGCCTTCAGGGAAGATTTTTAGGAGTATTTATACTATGCGTTTTTATACTATGCTTTGTATAAATAATATTTTGTATTTACATTTTTGTTTTCTCTTCATTTTAATGTATAACAAAGCATTTACTAAATAATTTCACCTTTTAACGTAATAAAATAAATGAGTATTTTATTTCTATGTAAAATATATTTGAATTAAAATAACTTTCTTATTTCACCAAAAGCTCAAATATGCATCAAAATATTATATTATTATGTGGATTAGTAATGTTGTTTTTAAGCTTAAAAATGCCCGACTCGTGGCTCAGATTGAAGTGCGTTTGGGATGTTAAGCCTCTTGACTCGTTAGTCAGACTACCTGGTGGAAGTTTTTCCACGCTTTCTCTTTTATGATACCGAAATGCGGAGTAGTTCCCCCTAATATTCCTCCCGGAAAGCGTTTGCCTCCTTTTTCAACGACTCAGAGCCAAGTCAGACTTCCACCTATGGGTGCTCCATCACAACAGAGGCTGCCTCCTTTTCTCTCCAAACATAAGTATAACTACTAACTACTAGCTACTGCCCATCTTTCCATGAGAACACACAGATTCATGGACTTGGCCTATATTGCTGTCTACCAAATGGGATAAGAAACAACAAAACAAATTAAAAAATTGATCAACATCTTTTATAGACATCTTTATCAAGTCACAGTAAAATATATAAAACTAAGAATACGCTAAAATGTTTAATTGACTGCAAAGAACAAAATTTCCGATCAAGAAAAGCCAATATCTATTTTTGTCAACCCACTTTGACATTCAAATAACATCACCCTCTTTACAAAACTCAAACATAAAAACTTTTCTTTAAGATTTTCATTACATGTAAAAAGAATGTTCAATCCTGTTTCTGAAGAATGTATTAGAAACTTCTTTTTGCTTTGGGCGGGAAATAGATTGCCCAAAATTATTTCATTTATTTTTTTAATTTATTTTATATTTGTTCCCATTATTACATGGAGGATATTAAAATTCCGATATTGAAGCAAGGAAAGATTTTATTTGAAACATTATTTAGTGGTCTAAAAGTCTTTTCCTGAAATTCTATCATCATTATCTTGAACTGGAATTTAAAAAAAAATCCTTTGTATAGTTTTTTTTTTTTTTTTTCGAAATGTTCGTGAAAGAACAAAGTATTATTTGAAACCCTTTCGACTTTTTCTTTCGCTCTGTGATCCATTATAAAGTAAGTAAAAACTTAAAGTTCCATTTTAAACATTACAAAAGAGATTTTCTCTTTTTTATATATTTTTTTTTAACTTTCAAATGGCAATAAAGTATTTTTACTTTTATTAAACTTTCTAGTACTACACTTACACACGCGAACTCGCTCAATAAAAGGTAACTAATACTCTCACGTAAA
The DNA here is from genome assembly GCA_021605075.1 of Caerostris darwini. NCBI lineage: Eukaryota > Metazoa > Arthropoda > Arachnida > Araneae > Araneidae > Caerostris > Caerostris darwini. Next base: position 35,090 of record BPLQ01010475.1, on the reverse strand, counting down.
ACTTTTTAACTTTAGTAGATGATAGTTAAGAATTTTTACTGCCCGAATCTATCACGATATAACTATTATAAACTATTTAACATTATTTTTAAAGGTTTATTTATCATTGTTGTTTAAATTATCAAATTTTTAAGATGTTATTTTAGTAAGAATATTAAAAGGATATTTTTTAGAAAATGCAATGATTTAGAAGACCGTCTACAAATAAATGCCTATGTTAGATTAACGTTGTTGTTGTTGTTGTTGTTGTTGTGATTAATTCTCAGTGCCTGATAGCGCGGGACAGACATCCCATAAGTAGTTTTACTCATGCATGGTAGGAAAAGGGGCAGCTTCTGTTGTGATGGAACACACATATGTAAAAGTATGACTTGGCTCCGTGACGCTCATATTCTCACATGAGATCGGGGCCTACGGCTTAAAGTGGATTCCTAACAACTACAGATATCCATGGCACCACCGGGACTTGATCCCGAAATCTGTAGACTGAGCACCAGAGCGTGGACACTCGACCATTCAGACTTTCAAAATGTTGTTGTTTTTGCGACTAATCTTCAGTGTCAACCTTCATGGGAGTTGTTTTACTCATGAACGAAGGACGGCCTGATGGCCAACTGGCTAGCGCTCTGGCCGTTGGTACCTAAGGTTTCAGGTTCAAATCCTGGCGGTGGCATGGATGTTTGTGAGTGGTTCGGAATCCACGTTAAACTGTAGGTCCCGGTCTGTTTAGCCTAAAGTGTGCAAAAGATGACCGTAGAGCGACAAACCAAACCATGAAGGAAGGAAGGAAGGGTCAGCTTCTATTGTGATGGAGTTCCCTTAGGTAGAAGTCTGACTTAGCTCCGTATCGCTTTTTCTTTCGAGAATGGCAGTGAATTCTTTTTCTAGGACGACTTTTTTATATAATTTTTACACAAATACATTTGTGTATCGTATGAGAGAAAATCCCACACGGTAGTTCGACTAACGAGGCAAGATGCTGAACGTCCCAAACGCCATAGTGTCTCCTCTTTTTTTTTTTTTTTTTTCTTTTAGCAGCATGTGCAATAAAACCGCCTGATGGCCAATTGGCTAACACTCTGGCCGTTGGTACCACAGGCTTCAGGTTCGAATTCTTTGTTGTTGTTGCTATGTACAATAATGTTATTCTCAGTGTCCGGCCCCGCTGTACGGACGCCCATTCCTGAGTAGTTTTGCTCATGGATGGAGGGAAAGGGGGCAGCTTCTGTTGGGATGAATCATCCGTAGGTAGAAGTCCGGGGCCTGATCGCCTAGTGGCTAGCGCTCTGGAGCTCGGCACCACAGGTTTTAGGTTCGAGTCCTGGCGGCCATAAATGTTTGTAGTGGTTCGGAATCCACTGTACGCTGTAGGTTGCGGTCTCATACGACCGTAGAGCATCAGTGAGCCCAATCAAACTCCTCGCCGACATCTTTCTCAAACTGTAAAGGGGCAACTCACCTCTAGGCACACTGATGTGGTGTGGTGTAGTAGTAGTTGCCCTAATGCTCATCAGAGACGCACGTTACCACTGAGCCGGTCAGCATAATGGATACGCCTATTCCGTAAACCACTGATAACTTATGTGACTTAGCATGCAACTGAGCTGAAATTTAAATCCGCTGACTTACATTACCTTACTCTTAAATGAAGTCTATGACGTCTATGACGATTGTGATAGCGAGTCTGAGAGCCTCGCAAAGACAATCATATAGCTTAGTGATAGTTTTCTTTTATTTTATGACCCACGCAAATGTGTGATAGTTACTCATGGAAGTTCTCCCCTTAATCACCCATCGATGATGTTCGTGTGATATTCAGTGATTTTTCATTTACATGTAAGCCAAACTCGAATTTTACATGAATAAGTCCCTCTGATATGCAGGAAAAATTATAACAGAAATAACCTCAGACTAATACAATTCCCCTATGATCGTCAGATTTCCACCTCTGTGCTAAATTGAGTCTTAAGCTGTTATACGGTATTTTATATTGAAATATTCTAAACCAGTAACATGCAGTGTTTTAGATGTACTTTCAAACGATATTATTCAACAATGCCCGAAAGTGATATTAATATCTTTTCCGTTTATAATAAGACATGTTTGTAACAATGCTTCCTCCTACCCACTTAAAATAGCGCCGCCTTGTGACGTTCAGGAGAAAATTGTCAGTCATCATCCAGATCTCGAGTCCTCAACCTGAGAGGAAGTACAGAACGACCTGCACTCCAGCTCAGAAACGTTTCTGTCTCTCGTCCGAAGAAAAAATATATTTAGCGTATCCCGGCACATTATTTGACCTTAAGACTCTCACCCTAAGAGAAAGTATATTTTTCCTTCTTGCGCTTAGCTGAGAATCGGGTTTTCGGCTTAGAATTTTAATCCTTCCACGAGTCTATAATTATATGTCTTTAAATGTCTTGTGCTTGTGTCAATAAAGCTGTGTCAATAAAGCTGTGTCACACTTGTGCCTCAAGTATCTGAACTCAACTCCACCTAGTTACAATCTGGTTGCCCAATCTTCACACTAAAGTTTTCAATATCATTTAATTCTAAATTAATATTATTCCATTCTTTTACCAAGACAGACAGACCATGAAAATATACGCAATTCCGAAAATTTGCGTTTCAGACATGACGTATAGAACTTTGATAATCAGAATCACATTTTTTTCTTTCTAATACAGCTGGCAAACACTTAGACAGCTTGGTCTTGGGTGCCTTAAGGCACGCGCTGCACAGACGTACTCACTTTGCATTACCCAGGAGGCGCGTGTCACTTGAAGATAAGCCACGGACGCGGAGTCACAATGCCCCCGCAACGCTTTACGATCCTATAGACCGGGACCTACAGTCTAAAGTGGTAAGATTCCGAACCACTACAAACATCCATGGCACCACCGGGACTCGAACCCGAAACCTGTGTACCGAGCACTAGAGCGTTAGCCACTCGACCATTCAGGCCCCATCAGAATCACATTAAAAAGTAAGACTGGAAATAGAGAGATGATGATGTACGCGAGCATCGGAATGCGACTGTTCCTCGTTAAAGTCGTTGACTATATGCAATCAGCATGGATCTTTTCACTAATTAATATTATTAGATGATATTTATTTCATGTATGACCAAGATAGTGAAAATGGAAGCTTCATTGTAATATTTTATTGGAAATGTTGTCACCTAACAGGGCTTCGACGTGGTACGGGTCCATCAAATTGCATATTGTGTGTAAGTGCCATTTTGAGATGGTGGTTTAGATGGAGGTTTAGGAATCAGTGGATTGGGCGTGTTGGCCTAGTTATATACCCCCCTTTGATTACTTGATTTTTTTCTAGCGATTTTTTTCTATGGAAAGTTTTCAAAAACATTGTTTTTGAAATAGCAGTGAATTCTGACATCGAGATCAGCCTACTATGGTACAAGGAATGTCTAAAAGACAGTCCTTATACCACAGTAGTATCTAACAATATATTCGATGCAGTATAGACAGCAGACGTGCTTCAATGCCAATGAGGGGAATTTCGAACATTTCTTGTGATAACGTTTTATGTTTGTACCTATAATGGTACTGGATCTGAGATTTTTTTTTCTTCTTTTTAGTGTGTGTTGCAAAACAATTTACACTGCTTGTGTATCCTCACTGTGTCTTTGTGTCTATCTTATGAGGATGGCATTTTTTGCCATACTCTTTCACAAAATTCGGATTTCTATTTGTTCTCGATGTACGTCGAATTCCGAAACTCTTTTTTATAAGAATTCCAAAAGAAATTTACGTGAAATAATATATAAAGGAGTCCTAAAACAAGTCGAATGGAGTCAAAAATGTAGGTAAAGTCTCATCCGAATCTGAATCATAATACCGAATGTTTATCTATTCTATACGTAGCAGCCAGAAATAGAAAAATTCAGCACAAGGAATTAAAAACAAGAAAAACCTTCCATTTTAAATAAATTTCAGTTAAATTTTATGTGAAAACCCTGTCCCCAGCAAATTTCTTCTGTCCTTCAATTTTCTTTTACTCATTATTGTTTAACACCCTTATCAATCATGGCGGGATTGGGAAATAAAAGACTGGATCATCCCAGCAGATAGCGTATCCTGTTAATTACCGCCATGCTATAATGGCGCCATTATCTTCACGACAATATACTATATATATATACCCTGTCCCCAGCAATCTGCCGTAATAATACAGGTCATAAATACTTTGATACTGCACTCAAGACCGATACTAAGCCGAACAGCGTTTCATCTACCTTAAATGATGAGATACAAAGTACAATATGTCTTTTGAAAGCTTCTCTTATGAGCAGCAATTATGAGCCTTAAAATATTTGCTTTAATGCCTAGACACAACTTGCAAAATGCATCAATTGTTGCCAGTTTAAAGAGCAGATTTTTAGTCCATGGCACAGAGTGACAGAGTGAGTTAATCACTCGGCTATCAACTTTAATAATTACCGGCTTTAATTTTCCGACTTCACACACCACCAATTGTTAAGCTCCTTTTTTGTATGTTCTGAGGAATGTTTATTTTTCACACACAAAAATGTTCTGTTCATTTTGTATGTGTGTGTACGCGCTTGTGCTCACGCAAAAATTATTATTAGGTGGCTGTTTTATAGCATCGATTGAATCTTTTCTTGTCCATATATTCCCTTAAATTATGCGTCCATAATATCCATAGATGGGGTCCTGATGGCCGAATGGCTAGCGCTCTGGCGTTCGGTACCACAGGTGGCGGGTTCAAATCCCGGCTTTGCCCATGGGTGTTTGTAGTGGTTCGGAATCCACTTTAAGCCGTAGGTCCCGGTCCTAATAGGATCGTAGAGCGCTGCGGGGGCATTGTTACTCCGCGTCCGTATCTTCAAGTTACACGCGCCTCCTGGGTAATGCAAAATGAGTAACGTCTGTGCAGCGCTTGCCTTAAGGCATCCCCTGTCTAGGTTTGCCAGCTGTATTGGAACAAAAATTCCGCGTCCGTGGCTTACCGTCCAGTTACACGCACCCACTAGGTAATGCAAAGTGAGTAACATACGTGCAGCCCTTATGGCGAAGATCACGGTCTATTTGCTAGCTGCATTAGAAGAAAAAAATATCCATAGATCAAGCATCATAAAAATCGATTTGCAACATGTAATTTGCAGTTTTTTGAAAATAAATTCCTCCATTCCTCGAACATTAAAAAAAAAAAGATTATAACAACCAGCAGAAAAGAAAGTGAAACTGACAATCCAATCGACTGAGATGATTGGGTGGTTGTCAGCGCAGGCCGTAAATCACGTGGGCCATCCCGAGGGATCCATGCGTGCTCCATCACTAGAGGAGAGACTCCTTTTACAACCGGTGGGTTAGACGCTCGGCTAATTTCCAATGGCGTTCGTTAGTGGCTTTTTTTATGGGCCGGCCTATTTTATGGGGGGATTTTATTTTTCCACTGCAGAAAATGAACGTCGTGTTTGTCAACAGCCGTCTGATTCTTCAAGGACGAAAGGAAGAAATAAGCAACAGTGATACATTTTCATGACGGTTACAGTTGGATGAGCAGTTTGTGATCATCTCTGTATGTCTTTTATGAAATTTCTACAAAAAATGTGTATAAGTAAAAGTTATATGTATTTATTTATTTATTTTTACTTGACAATTAAAAATCTGATGCTTTAAGCAGAAAGTTTTAAAGTAATGTTATTTAGATTCAATTTCTCATCAATTTGATCAAGATTCAAATTTGACAGCAGACAAGCTTTATTGTGGATAGTTATATTACATTCAATGAGGGTTTTGCATAAATGAGAACAACCTGTCACTCAAATCTAATAACAAATATTCGGTATCATGTATAATGAGACTCATGAAATTAGCGAATGTCTGTGCGATCTTCACAGGTCGAAACAACTACAGATGGAATATGAACTATACCATGAGTTGTTCCATCAGGATTGGTGATTGACCACGATCTGAGAAATGCCTGAAGTAAGGGAAGCTGTCCTCCTCCCCCCTCTTGACGGATTGTCCTAAAAAAGAGTTTTTTTTTTTTGTTAAAAAAGGGGAGTTCTGCGACGAGTCGACTAGAAGTGTTTTTTTTTTCCTCTGAATTGATTGAATTGTCAAGAGATTCCGAATGTTTCCAAAAAAAAAAAAAGTGAAAGTAAATCCCCTTGTGGTTTTGTGATGCTACAGGCTGCAGGGTGAGATGTGGAGTAAAGTAAGGTAAAAGAAGTTGATTATTGCAGCTAAAGCAGATTAAAACAAACAAACATTTATTTAGGAATTTCTAGATGCTATGATAAATTCTAAATTATAAGACGCAGGATCTGGAATTTGATCTCCAAAGATAATATTAATCATAACATAGGTTGCAAAACTGCAATAACATAATAAAATATAATCCGCTTTACCAGTGTTACGGCATTCTGAATTTCGGCAGGTAAGTCCCACATGCGCTTTTCGTGTTGTTGCCATAAAAGAAACAAATGGTAAAAACGAATGTAGTGCTACCATACAAGGATTAATTATTTGCTTACGAAATTATTTAGAAATATCCTATTGGCAAATGGTAGTTGATAAGTATTTTTAATTCTCTAGTGGTCGACCTCTTTAAAGTTCTTTAAAGAACCTTATTCAAGCAAAATTAAAACAAGATTGAGGATTAAGACTGAGAGAAAAATACTCTGTAGAGGTTGAGATAGATTACAAAATGACTAGAAATTGTCGGCGTAAATAGATAAACTGCTTAGTTTCAATTGTCAAGTTTTTATCTTTCTCGTCAAAAAAAAAATGGTTTCATCCCTCATTAGTCATCATTTTTGTAAACAATGTTGAACCAGAAAAAGAGTATTATTCATTATAAAATATTCATTAAGTTAAAGGTCTTATAAAATGTTTCTAATTTTCTAATAAATAACTTATTGCTTTTATTCATAAGCAATTTAATATAATCAAAATTAAGCTCTAGAAGTTAATACTGACTTAAGAAAAATAAAATACATGTATTGGCAAATGTTAATCTGTTGGCCGGTAAATAATAAACTTTTAACGAATAATATATAACAGATGTGTTGTGTTGTGACTAATCCTCAGTGTCATGCAGTATGAAACGGACATCCCATGAGTAAGCTACTCATGGATGGATGGGAAGGGGTCAGTAATATAACGATAAAAATTACATGCAGCACAGAAGAAAGCCGTACGAATGGAAAGGCATACTGAATTTGACACAGGTTCGAATCCATTGCTGGCATATTACAGTGACAACAACCCCAAATGAGACATTTTATTAAAATCTCAAATAATTTTCCATATAACAATACTAAATTTTTCAAATAAACTCTATCAGCTTTCAAGTAAGACCTCACAGTCAAACAGTTCTTTCTTAATAACACAGAACAAAAATTGTGTTAGTATGTTTATTTCTCTGCCTTTGGTACCACAGACTTCAGGTTCGAATCTTGACGGTGGCATGAATGTTTGTAGTAGTTCAGAATCCAGTTTAAGTCGTAGATCACGGTCTAATATGATTGTTGTGAGTAGGGTTGACAATCCTACCCTGTAAAAAATTAGCATCACGGAGACAAGTCGGATTTCTACCTACGGTTACTCTATCACAACTGAAGCTTTCTCTCCTTCCATGAAGAGGCCTCATGGTCAAATAGCTAGCTCTCCGGCTTTTAGTACCCCGGACTTCTGGTTCAAATCCTAACAGTGGCATTGGTGTTTATTTGTGATTGGAATTCACGTTAAACTAAAGGTGTTAGCCCAGAGTATGCAAAAAAAAAAAATGACCGTAGAGCGGCAAACCAAATAACAACGCAGTAGCTATCATGATAATTGTAGAAAGCTTAACGTAGCGTTAATGTCTTATGTTTAAAAGTTACGAAAAAGTGTTTTTTAAAGTGTTGTATAAAGATTACGAAAAAATGTTTTTGTTCAATATTGCTGAAAATCTATTATTTTCAAAGAAATCTTATTTCAGAAAAATGACACTTCAGAATGTTTCCGATGATTACTCCTTTTATAGATCTGCTATCTTTATTCCTACGTACATTGAGGAAGAACAGAAATGTCGAAGTGACAAAATTTGTATTGAAACGACATTCAAGACAACAATTTTCAACTGGCTACTGTTTCTTTAAGCAGAACTTCTTTAATTGTTACGTAACAACTAACTGGATTGACTCGTTTCATCCGTGTTTCGCTTTGTATTAGTTTTCTCTGGAAGCTTCAGTCGAGAAGCAGCGAATTAATAATCAAGTTACGTAACAGTTTCCTTCGTTAAATCTCTTCGCGTCTCTCAGGGCGTCTTTCTATTTCAGAATCGAGGAGATGGTTGCGAAGGAATTCGTTATTGGAAGCTACAGACAGTACTGACGTAGAACAGTAATTGGAGTCTTGAAAATTGGGAATTCTTTAACTCCAAGAACATGCTACAAAGGTAAGTGAGAATAGATGCCTTCCTTGATTACAAATGGCAATCTTACCGTAAACAGTAATGTAAAAATAAGAATTGCAAATAACACAGAAGAAAGTCCTACGAATGGAAATGCATACTGAAAGACACAGGTTCGGATTCATTAGGGACATGTTACACAGACAACAACCTCAAATGAGACTTTCCATTAAAATATCAAATAATTTTTAGTACAAGTATACTAATTTTTTTCCAATAAACAATATACTCCTTCAAGTAAGACCTTACTGAGAAGCAGTTGTCCTTGATAACACTGAAAAAAGATTTCTAAAGTGTTAATATATTTATTTTCCTGATGCTCTGTATCACAGGTTTCGGGTTCGGAGGGTGTCATGGATGTTTGCATTGGTTCGGAATCCACTTTAAATCGTAGGTCTTGGTCTAATATGACTGTTGAGAGTAGGGCTTACAATCCTACTCAGTGAAAAGTCTGAACGGGTACTCCATTTTCTACCTACGGGTGCTCCATCAGAACAAAAGCTTTCAATCTTTCATGAGGAGTCCTGATGGCCAACTTGCTAGAGCTCCAACCTTTAGTACAGCAGGCTTCAGGTTCGAATCTTGACGGTGAAATGGATGTTTATTAGTTGTTCTGAATTCAATTTAAATGTCAGTGTATTTTGCACAAAGTGTGCACAAAAAGATCGTAAAATGACAATCCCATATTAATCTCATACTAAAGTGTCATAAAGTGATCTCATTTGAGTTAGTTGTTATTTATCAGGTCAATTGTAGAAAGCTTAACGTAGCATTAAATGTTTTATGTTTAGAATTTCTTCATTAATGCTAGAAATCTATTCTTTCCAAGGAAGTCGGATTCCAAAAGAATGAAACCTCAGAAAGTTTCTGATTATTTCTCCTTTTATGGATTTGGTCTGCTTTTCTTTTATTCCTACGTGCATTGAGGTAGAGTAGAAATGTCGAAATGACGAAATTTGTGTCGAAATGACATTCAAGACTATGATGTAACAAGTTTCAACTGGCTACTGTTTCTTTAAGCAGAACTTCTTCAATTGTTACGTAACAACGAACTGGAATGACTCGTTTCATCCGAGTTTCGCTTTCTATTAGTTTTCGCTGGAAACTTCAGTCGAGAAGCAGTGGATTGATAATCCAGTTACGTAACAGTTTCGTTCGTTAAATCTCTTCGTATCTCTCAGGAATTTCTTTCTATTTCAGAAGCGAGGAGATGGTTGCGAAGGAATTCGTTATTGGAAGTTAAAGACAGTACTGACGTTAAAGAGTAATTGGAGTATTGAAAATTGGGAATTCACCTTTGAATTCTTTAACACAACGAACATGCTTTATAGGTAAGTGAGAATGGATGTCTTCCTTGTTTACAAATAACTAATCTGACAAGTAATATAAAGATAAAAATTGCTTATAACACAGAAGAAAGCCATTCAATGAAAATGCATACTGAAAGACACAGGTTCGAATCCACTGGTGACATGTTTCAGAGATGACAAGATTAAATGAGATTTCACATTAAAATCTCAAATAATTTTCCGTACAATAATACTAAATTTTTCAAATAAACTCTATACTCCTTCAAATAAGACCTCACAGATAGTTCTTTTTGACAACATAGGAATAAAATGTAATAGTGTCAATATATTTATTTATCTGGCGTTCGGTGTCCAGCTTTCGTGTTAGATTCCCGGCGGAGCCATGGATGTTTGTAGTGGTTCTTAATCCACTTTAAGTCGTAGGTCCCGGTCTAATACTGTTCAAAATAGGGTTGACAAACCTACCCGTAAAAAGTCAGCGTCACGGAGCCAAAACAAACTTCTACCCACGGGTACTCCATCACAACAGAAGACTTTCCTTCCATGAGGAGGCTTGATGACCATTTGTCTAGCCTTCAGCACCGCAGGCTTCAGGTTCGAATCCTAACGATGGAATGGATACATGTTAAACTATAGTTGTCGGTCTAATTAGCCCAGAGTCTGCAAAAAATGACAGTAAGGTGACAAACCACATCACAACGCGCTATCTATCAGGCCAATTGTAGAAATCTAAACATAGCGTTAAATGTCTCGTGTTTAAAATTTCTTCATTATTGCCGAAAATCTATTCTCTTCAAGAAAGTCGGATTTCAAAAGAATGAAACTTCAGAAAGTTTCCGATAATTACTCCTTTTATGGATTTCATCTGCTTTTCTTTTATTCCTACGTACATTGAGGAAGAGTAGAAATGTTGAAAAGACGAAATTTGTGTTGAAATGACATTCAAGACTACGATGTGACAAGTTTCAACTAGCTACTGTTTCTTTAAGCAGAACTTCTTCAATTGTTACGTAACAACTAACTCGAATAACTTATTTCATCCGAGTTTTGCTTTCTATTAGTGGAAGCTTCAGTCGAGAAGCAGCGAATTAATAACCAAGTTAGGTAACAGCTTCCTTCGTTAAATCTCTTCGTATCTCTGAGGAATTTCTTTCCATTTCAGCAGCGAGGAGATGGTTGCGAAGGAATTCGTTATTGGAAGTTAAAGGCAGTACTGGCGTAGAAGAGTAATTGCAGTCTTGAAAATTGGGAATTCACCTGGGAATTCTTCAGCACAACGAATAGGCTCCGTGAAGGGATGAAGTGAGAAGGGATGTCTTCCTTGATTACAAATGACAATCTTACTGTATCTTATAAAGATAAAAATTGAATACAACACAGAAGAGATTGGAAATGTATACTGAAAGACACAGGTTCGAATCTATTGGTAACATGTCAGAGACGACAACGTCAAATGAAACTTTTCATTAAACTCTCTAATACTTTTCTGTGTCATCATCATCATCATCAGTGGCGCAAATTCCCCATGGAGGGCCAAGGCCTTCTACTTATCGGCAGATTTCTAGATAGGAGGTGATGTGCTTTTACGGGGTAGGGTTGTCAGCTCTATAGCCGGACTGGTGCCCACGATTTTAAGTGGATATAGAATCACTACAAACATCCATGGCACCGCCTGGACTCGAACCCGAAACCTGTGGCACTGAGCTAACGAGCGATAGTCAGTCGGCCATCAGGCCCCAATTTTCTATATAACAATACTAAATTTTTCAAATAAGGCCTCACAATGGAACAGATTTCCTTGTTAACAGAGAAAAAATTTTTTAAAGTGTTAATATAATTATTTCTCTTGCGTTCGGTGCCACAGGTTTCGGGTTCGAGTCCAGGTGGTGTCATGGATGTTTGAGGTGGTTTGCAATCCTCTTTAAGTCTTAGGTCCCGGTCTAATATGACTGTTAAGAATAGGGCTAACAATCCTACCCCCTTAAACAGTAATATAAAGATACAAATTGCACACAACACAGAAGAACGCCCAACCAATGGAAATGCATATTGAAAGATACAAGTTCGAATCCATTGATAACATGTTACAGAGACGACAGCATTAAATGAATTTTTTCATTAAAATCTCAAATAATATTCAGAAGAAAGAAATACAAGAGATTACGCAAAAGAAAAAAAAAATCTTCAAAGTTATTTCTAAAATACTTACTTCATTTACATAAATAATCCTATATACATATAATGGGTATTTGTCTGTCCATTATACAAATTCATAGTTTTTATCCTGCAGCTTACAAATCTGGCTTCTGTTCTTATAAATTAAATTAAAAAACTTATTTTTATTGTCACTAGAGAGCGCAAGGTTAAATATCATTAAAAATATAGCAGAAAAGTTAAGTTATTAGTTTGTAATCTATTTGTCAAACTATACCCATAATATTCTTAAAATTAAAAGCTAGCAGATTAATGTAGAAAAAAAAATTTGGATTATTGCTTAATTTAAGGCGAGTTATTTAGAATCTTAAACCTTTAATTCTATAGATTATTTTTTTCTTAATAAACTTTGTCAAATCTAAAAAAAAAAAAAAAAATTTAATGTTACGTAACAACTCCGGGTTATATATGGTGTCGCCGATGTGAAGTTGTTGGAGTTGTTAAACCAACTATTTGCAAACTGCTTACAGACTTTTTTGAGTTCTCTAAGAAGCAAATAATTAAAAGTTGTACCCATATAATGTAATAAAATATGTGTGTGTAGTTAAAAATACAAATTATTTATAATTTATTTATTTTAAACGATATACGTTCACTGAAATTGCTGAATGCGAAATCCTCGCATTCAGTTGACATATTCGCAAATGGCTTGAATAGCCATTTTATCTCTAGATTTTTGTAAATTAGTTTTAGTAAATGATTTTTGATTTCAAAAAAAAAATTCCGTCTATTCGTAGAAGGGGTATACGGATTAATGGTGACCCGAAATTCTAGAAGCTAAAGAAACTTAAACAAAAGAAGCAAAATTTTATATCTGGATCTATCGGGATCAAATGTAGCAGAAATACAAATTAAGAGCCTGTAGAAATGATAGGCAATTTTACAAGTTCTTTACCCTACTCGGGACTCAGTGGCAACGTGGGCCCCTGGTGAGCATTAGGAAGGAGGTTCAATCCGCTGGATGGCAATGGCGTTTATAATATTCAGCATCTTGTCCCGTTAGTCGAACAACCTGGCGGGAGTTCTCCGGGTTTGTCCTCATACGATATGCAAATGCGGATAAGTTCACCCTAAAAGTCCTCCCGTAAGATGCGACCCTCCCCCCCAGATGTTTTCCGGGTTTTCTCCCTTATGATAAGCAAATGTGGGATAGTTCTTCTTAAAAGGCCCTCCGGAAGGCATTTATCTCCTTCTTCAGAGGCACGGAGTCCAGTCAGACTTCTATCTACGGGTGCTCCATCACAACAGAAGTTGCCACCACCACCACCACCGTCTTCCTTCCATGAGAACACGGATTCATGAGCTTGGTCTAGATGCTGGGGGGTAAAATTTCTTACCCCATTTGGTAGATGCTTTTCTGCCAAATGGGGTAAGAAAAAAAGTTCTTTTAATAAATAAATTTTCTAATTATTAAAAATTCATAAAAATATCTCTGCAGCTTGGATTTGAATTCGAATATTAAGTTATACATTTTTTTCATATCGTCCCCATGAGATTCAAAATAAAATCGAAAATTTTTTCTTAAATATTTATTCTTTTTCTTTTTACATTAATTAAAATGCAAGAAGGCTGACACAAACGTGATCATACCTGGGAAAATTTTCAGATAGATTCTTAAATAATTATAATTAATAATTTTTTTTTTTTTTTTTTTTTTTTCCCCATTTTGGGATCGTTTAAAAATTGTTTGGTTTTAATCTTTTCTTTCTTATTTTGTTATAGCTATATAAAAATAAATGGATAAAATAAATAAATATAAAGGTATTGTTTTTAATCTTGTGTCATACCATAAAATTAGGAATAAATTCTATTTAGATCTTTTTTACTTAAACAAAAACCATTTATAACTGTCTGGTGCTACCTGGTTGTATCTAGTGCCATCTGTTGGTTGGACTTAGAAACTTTCTTTAATTTAAATTTAATTGTTGAAATATAATTAAATTAAAATTAGTTTTTAAATTAAACAAAGCTGTTTTTAACATTCAATTTTAAAATTTATGCGATTAAAAATAAATGGATACAAAAAATAAATAAAGTTATTATTCTTTATTCTTGTGTCATACCATAAAATTGCGAATAAATTCTAATTAGTTCTTCTTTAATTAAATAAAAATCATTTTATCACTCGCCTGGATGTCTAATGCTACCAGTTGTATCTAGTGCCATCTGTGGGCCTTATTTAGAAGATTTCTTAATTTGTTTTCTTTTCATTTTGATAGCATTTAAAAAAATTATTTGGTTTTGATTCTTTGATTTCTTATTCCGTTATAGCTATATATAAATAAACTGATAAAATAAATAAATAAAGTTATTACTCTTTAATCTTGTGTCATACTATAAAATTGCGAATAAATTCTAGTTAGTTCATTTTTAATTTAACACCGTTTTATGACTCGCTCGGCTGTCAGGTGCTACGGGGTTCTAGTGCCATCTGTGGGCTTTATTTAGAAATATTTTTGCTTTTTATTTTTATTTTCGTAACATTTATAAAAAATTGTTTGATTTTTATCTGTGCTTTCTTATTTCGTTATAGCTATTTATAAATAAATGGTTAAAATAAATAAATAAAGTTATCATTCTTTAATCTTACCACAAAATTACGAATAAATTTTAGTCAGTTCTTTTTAGTTAATTAAACAAAAACCATTTTATGAATCGCTCGACTATCTGGTGCTACATGATTGTATCTGCTGCCATCTGCCGGCTTGATTCAGAATTTTTTTTCCTTTTTATTTTAATTTTGGTGGCATTTAAACAATTTTAGTTTTAATTCTTGATTTCTTATTTCGTTATAGCTGTTTATAAATAAATGGATAAAATAAATAAATAAAGTTATTACTCTTTAATCTTGTGTCATACTATAAAATTACGAATAAATTCTAGTTAGTTCTTTTTTAATTAAATAAAAACTGTTTTATGACTCGCTCGTCTGTCTGGTGCTACTTTGTTGTATATGGTGCCATCTGTCGGCTTGATTTAGAAATGCTTTTTCATTTTATTTTCATTTTGGTGACATTTAAAAAATTGTTTGGCTTTAATCTTTGCTTTCTTATTTAGTTATAGCTCTATACAATAAATGGATAAATTAAATAAAGAATGGATAAAATAAATAATTAAAGTTATTATTCTTTAATTTTGTCTCCTACCATAAAATTACAAATAAATTCTACTTAGATCTTTTTTTAATTAAACAAAAACCATTTTATGGCCATCTCGCCTGTGTAGTGCTACCTGGTTATACATGGTGCCATCTAGGGGCTTGATTTAGAAATTTTCTTTAATTTAAATTTAATTGTTAAAAAGATGCTTAATTTAAACAACTAACTTTAATTTAATTAAAGTTTTTAAAATTCAACTTTAATAATTATATATAAAATAAATATATAAAATTATTTCTTTATTTTTGTGTCATACCATAAAATTATGAATAAATTCTAGTTAGTGCATTTTCTAATTAAGCAAAAACCATTTTACGAATCGTTCGATTATCTTGTGCTACCTAATTGTATCTAGTGGCTTGATTTGTAAATGTTCTTTAATTTTAAGTTAATTGTTAAAAAGATAATTAACTTAAAGTTAGTTGTTTAAATTAACACAAAGTTGTTTTTAACATTCAACTTTAAAATTTCTGCGATTGAAAGTAAATGTATAAAATAAATAAAGAATGGATAAAATAAATAAAGTTATTATTCTTTAATCTTGTATCAGACCATAAAATTACGAATAAATTCTTGTTAGTTCCTTTTTAATTAAACAAAAACCGTTTTACGATTTGCTCCTCTGTCTGGTACTACCTGGTTGTATCTGGCGCCATCTGGATGCTTGATTTAGAAATGTTCTTTAATTTAAATGTTAAAAATATAATTAAATTAAAGTTAGTTGTTTAAATTAAACTAAGTTGATTTCAAGATTCAAAGTTTTGAAATTTATGCAATTAATGTATTTTTTGTTTACTTCAAATATTTTGTTACATAGATTTAATTATATTTTATTTTCTAAACTTTCTTTGGTTATAAATCGTTACTCCAGTAATTTTTCTTTACAATTTGACAAACCACAATCCAATCATTATCAATGTTTTGCATCTGTGATTGAGATTTCATGTGGATTCTTCGGCACTTTTCACTTTTTTTCCCCTTAATAATATTTACCAAAACTTAATATTGTCGAAATAGTAAAAACTCATGAAAATATTCTCATGAATTATTTCTTAACTGAGTGTTTATTAAAAATAAAAATTAATATGAAGTACGAAAAATCGTGAATTATTAATTTAAGATGAATATATTCAACCAACACTTTATAATTCCATGAATGAAAAGAAAAATGTTTCATTTTCTGCTGGTCTGCTAACTGACAGATTGTAATCGATTGAACAAAAAATTGATTGCAATTTGGAAAAAAAGAAGAAGAGTTCAAAGATTAGCACTGCGGGGTCAGTAAGATAGCAATGTCTTTCTTCCAGAAAATTAAATATCTCCTTTCCACGATAAATAATTCTTAGACAGCAAGTTTGTAGCCATGCAGGTCAATGAGTTAGGATCCAGGATCATTCTTGGAATGATAGGATCATTCTTTGGAGCCGTGCAGGATCATTCTGTTAAACAGCAGAATTGTAGTTTTGTTCGATTCAGTGAAATGGGACATTTTTCGGGACATTAATTAACCCGAAATTAATTATTTTTTAATGGGACATTAATTCTTTAAAATTTTTATACTTTATTGCACTAAGAATGCTCACAAGGAAACGTAACTCAAATTAATTTTACACTACATTCATTCTCCTGTTACAATGCATTATGTCTGAGAAAATATAGGAAAAATAAATATCCAAGCAACTCTGAGTAAACAGCTAGTTCTCTTCATTAGTCGTAGTCATAAGGACACAATTGCAATTTGAAAAAATAAATAAATAAGAAGTTGAAAGGTCAACACTGGGGGGTCAGTAAGATAGGAGAGTCTTTCTTCCAGAAAATTAAATATCTCCTTTCTTCAACAAATAATTTTTAGACAACAAGATTATAGCATTTTATATTTTATATCATAGTAAATGTAAATCGGTTCGGAATATCACTGAATTCGTAATTGTATACCATCTTATGGTACAATACGTGATAAAACGGCATTAAAGAAAAAATCGGATAATAAAAAAAAGGTTACGGAAAGTCATCATGTAAAAATAGCTCAATATGATCAGAAATTTACAGTTAGAGTATTTGTGAAAATATACGTTTGAATACTGTAAAAAATGTCTACAAAATTTTACTGATATGTTTTCTACTTCAATTTCGTCTTAAAGTGTTCGATCACAGCTCTGATCAACAGTATTACGTGGATATTCTAACCGTAGAATTTTTTTACAAAAGCGAAAATTGATTATTTTTAGTCTTTCCTCCGCGAAGTGAAAGATAAATGAGGCGAAACGTATTAGAGTCATGTCTTATTTGCATACGAAAGCATATTTAACATTTTTGGTTCCCATGAGCATGTAATTAATTATAAAGAGAAGAGGCAAAGTGAGGAATTTAATCTCAAGAACTTAATTGAAACGGTAAAGAATAACGGTGAAAGAGTCTTTGTGTGGTTGTGCATCTTAGTTTTAGAACTATTTAATTTGGTATTTATGAATGATATAATAAATCATGCTGTGAAGCCTGAATGGCCGAGTGGCTAGAGCTGTGGCGCTCGGTACCACAGGTTCCGCGTTCGAATCCCGGCGGTGCCATGGATGTTTGTAGTGGTTCGGAGTCCACTTTAAGCCATAGGTCCCGGTCTAATAGAATTGTAAAGCGTTGAGGGGATAGTGTTACTCTTACGTAACATATCTTCAAGATACACGTGCCCCTGCATAGTGCTAAATGAGTAACGACGGTGCATGCCTTGCTTATGGTAACTGTCTAAGTATTTGCCAGTTGCATTAGAAAAAAATGAATCATGCTGTTTATTTAAATGGTTTAAAATTAATGAGCGCAAAATAATGGGTATTGGAAACAACTTTGTTTTTTAAGTAAGATAATAATCCAAAGCACAAGGCTCTCAATGTTCGTTTCTGGTATTTTTATAATTGTTCACAACTTCTGAAAATATCACCTAAATTGCCAGATATAAATGCAATAGAATACATTTGGAGAGCACAAAGACACGATGTTAAAATGAAACCGAACTAAAAGAATTTTTTTTTTCCTTTCTAATGCAGCTGGCAAACACTTAGACAGCTTTCTCTTGGATGCCTTAAGGCAAGCGCTGCACAGACGGTACTCACTTTGCATTACCCAGGTGGTTCGTGTAACTTGAAGATAAGCCACGGACGCGGAGAACAATGCCCCCGCAACGCTCTACGATCTAATAGACCGGTACCTACGGTTTAAAGTGGATTCCGAACCACTACACATATCCATGGCACCGCCGGGACTCGAACCCGAAAACTGTGGTACCGAGCGCCAGAGCGCTAGCCTCTCGGCCATTCAGGCCCGAACTAAAAGAACTAACAATCAAAGAATGGAGATTGATTTAGAATTTATAATAATAAACTAGTTAACTCTATACCCAAACATTTAAAAGCTTTTGTGATTACTGCAGAAAATCCTACTAGTAGTAACTGAGCAAAATATTACTTTATTTACTAATGCGCAGAGATTTTTTTTAAATGTACTAACTTAAATGTTTACTTTTTAAAAAAAACACGTTTTACTATGCTCTTAAAAAAATATAATGTAGCTTTATTCAAGGTTTTTTTTTAGATATATTATTAAAAAGTCATCATTTTCAAATATTAATTTTTATTATACTGCCTGAAGGCCAAGTGATAGGCGGTCAGTGCCACAGGTTTCGGATTCGAGTCCCAGTGGTGCCATGGATGTTGGTAGGGGTTTTGAATCCATTTTAAGCCGCAGGTCTCTGTCTAATATGAGTGTTGGGCGTAGGGCTAAAAACCCTACCCCTTATATCCTGTTTCGGAATCTGCCAGTAGGTAGACAGCCTTGGCCCACCATGGGGCTATTGCGCCAATGGAGAAGAATTTTTATTATCGGATGAACAGTATTTCATTGAGGGCAACGGGCGTACCTGTTCCTAGGCGGTTTTAAGAACCACAATACCTCCACATCTTAAATTAGTTAAAATATTTTCACATAATGAGTTTGCTTAAATTAATGCATAATTGTGTTGGGTTTAACCACTCGCCCGCTATTGCCTGTATTTCATTGAAATTCTTAAGTGTACAAACATTACATGTGAATATGGCATTCCTGCATGGCTTTTAAGCATTCTTGCTTCATTGCAGTGGTTTTTAATTTTCATCAATTTAAGGAACTCTAATGAGTATAAAATTATTTCTCGGAATCCGAAATCATAACCAATAGAATATTCCCAAACTACGTAGTACATGTAAAGAAAAACGTTTTAATATTCCAATAAAATTTTTAAAAATATTAAAAAATATAATTAATATGTACAGTTAAAATTTTCAGTTCTGACTTTACTTTGTTTTGAACAAAACTTTAAAATCTGGTTATATTGTCGTTATTTGTAAATGGAATACTGTGTCCAAAAAGTAAGACCAATTTTCAATTTAAATTTCCCGGGGCTTACGGAATTGCATTTTTTTTTTTTTTTTTTTTTTTTAGGTTGTTGGCACTGTCCTTAACAACTGTGTGGAATTTGACTACAAAATACTCATTAGTGTTTGAGTTACGCTTGGTTTTCTGACATGCTAAAACTGATGCCGGCGATTTTTGAAATGGCTAAATGAATTGAGCAAGAACTTGCATTCAATTTTGTTTGCGGAAACGTTTAGAATGTTGCAGAAGGCATTCGGTGAGCATTCCTATGGGAAAGAAATGCTCCTATTCCTCCGGAAAGAAATGCTCAGAAGTGGTATAAACATTTCAAAGAAGGCAGAGAACGCGCTGAAGACGAATAACACTCTGGTAGACCATCCACCTCAACCGACGAAGCTCACGTCCAAAAAATTAAAGATTTGGTGCTTGCAAACCGTCGATTTACAATTAGAGATCTTGCTGAGGATGTTGGAATTTCAAAAGGGCATTTTTCCATTTTGGGCCCCAAACGCGTCAAATCTCGGTGGGTACCGAAAACACTGAATGCGCCAGCTCACACTGCAATGGTTCTTCGTGACTTTTTCGCCAAAAATGAAACCCATATCGTTCCACAACCACCGTATTCACCTAATTTAGCATCGTGCTACTTCTGGCTATTCCCTAAACTCAAAAGACCACTCCGGGGACACCGTTTTGAGTCGATTGAAGAAACATTTAAAAAATCGCCGGAATCCCTTTTAGCGTCTCACAAAGCCAAGCGTAACTCAAACACTAATGAATATTTTGACGT
Source organism: Caerostris darwini (assembly GCA_021605075.1). Classification (NCBI taxonomy): domain Eukaryota; kingdom Metazoa; phylum Arthropoda; class Arachnida; order Araneae; family Araneidae; genus Caerostris; species Caerostris darwini. The sequence continues at coordinate 14,769 of BPLQ01010475.1, read as the reverse complement.
GAAATTTCACACAGATTAATGATAAAATGCATTCAGATGTCAAGGACAGGGACAGCAACCTAAAAAAGAATTAAATTCCACAAGCCACGGGAATTTTAAATTGAAAGTTGGTCTTACTTTTTGGACACAGTAATATTTCATGTTCAGCAATTTATTTTCATCCATTTTATTTCTGTACTTTGTTTTTGTTTCGCCATATGTTGAAAATGACTTTTCTCACAAATATGTTGTAATGAAGGGCATTAAGGCTTTTATAACTTTTACAGAAATTTAAAGAATCTGTGTAAATTTTTAACCCAAAATCAAGAAGATCTTCTCGTTCGTATCTGCATTTTATCATTAATCTGTTGATATTTCAACCAGGTGTTCCCTGTTCTGTCAGTAATAAAATCAGATTCAAAATGAAATTTCGAAATGGATTTAATAGTAATCTCCGATAGTGATTTTTAATTCTAAAATATGGACTTTTGAAGTGTGTCTAACATTTTTATTCGAATTTATTACATTTTCAATTAGCTTTTCAAAACATAGCAAAAATTATTATAAATTTAAATCGTAATTTTAAAATTAAAGCATTGATTTTATCTCTCAGTTTAATAATATTAACTTTAAGACATTAAAAATATTTATTAAATTCATTTAATGTTGGAAATATATCTGCCAATTATGCCAATAGCTATAACCATATTTCATTATTTAAATTGTGAGCTTATTTACGTTTACGATCATCTCAACAAATTCTAATTTCATTTTTTTTAATTAGAAAAATCGATTTAAGAATCTATCAAGCGATGATCATCACACTTCACTTATAACAAAAAGGTTTTGTGTGTTTTAGATTGTAAAACAAACTAAATACTCTTGAATTTAATTCATTTTTTATAAAATTAATTACCTGTACAGCTTTATTGGCATTCCGCTTGCTACTAACTGATGAAGACAGCAATGAAAATCATTATTTGGATAAATATTTTATGTATGTTTATGTAACCTTTTAAGACACTTTCTGGAACCCTCGGTTCCTTGAAACATAGTTTGAAACCAGTAATTTTCACAGTAGTTTTTGTCTTTTTAATATCAAAATACAGAATTGCCCAACAGCAGGTTAAAGAGATGTTAATTCCTAGCAAAGAAATGTGCATAAAATATTTTGCAGACATATTTCATGGTTATGCAAGTCGGTTACTAATAATCATTTTTTTTCCCCCATTTACCCTTTTTTCCCCCTTGGTGAATAGTTCCCTCTCCCGTATGAAAAGATTTAGCTACTTTCATTTAAAGAATTAATTTATATCAATGGTACAGAAAAAACAATTTACATTGAATGCAATGGATTATAATTAAAAAAATTAATGGATTATAATTTAATCTCTATAAAATAGTATGCATAAAGTATTAGTTCAGTCTCTACAAATATGCATAAAGCATTATGTAGGCATAATTCATGGTTATGCAAATCAGCTTCCAATGCTAATTTTATCCCCAATTACTAAACACTTGGTGCATAGCTCCATCTTTTGTATGAAAATATTCAGCTACTTTTATTTGCTTGTCTTAAAATTACTTTTATTTTTACAATTTGTATCGATGTTACAGAAAAGAAAACAAATGTGCATTGTATGCATTTGGCTTATGATTAGTATCAATAAATTACAAGGTTTTTTTTCTTGATGTTTAATCTGTGGATTTTAAACAGTCAACTTAGTACACAAGTATGAAGTTTGGTTTGTTGCTATATATTCATTTTTTGCACACTTTAGGCTAATTAGACCAGGATCTATAGTGTAACATGGATTCCAAACCAAATATCCATTATACTAGCAGGATTCGAACGTGAAGCATGTGGTAGCAAAGACCAGAGTGCTAGCCAATTGGCCATCAAGCTGCATGAAGAATAATTAATGAACAATGTATTAAATTTCAGTCTGTTTTCAACAAAAATATTAAACAATAAACCATACATTCAGCACATTTTTGAAAAAATGAGTGTGTTTAAAATGATGAAAACCACAAATAATTCAACTATTTATTTAATATATAATCTAACACAATATAATAATTTCATAAGCATATTGACAAATGTGTTAGTTTATTGATAATCAACAATAAATATTACAAATAATTAAAAAGTACAGTTAGCCTGACTACTTTTGTAACATCTAATTATATTTAAGAAACACATTCTGAATTAAACAAAGATTTATTTTGCTTCATTAAGATCAAGACGAAATTAATTCAGAAGAAAAATACATTGCTTGAGATTTAAAAGTAACTGACAGTTCAATATGACTATATAACAGTGATACAAGCATCTAAGTCAATAAATGCAGGTTAAAAATAATTTGAGTCAGACTAACTCTACCATTTCAACAGCCATAGAAAACTATTCAAACTGATTTGTGTTAAGCTATTTTGTTTTATAATCTGCAAGGCTAAAACTTCAAAGCTCTGCTTATTTTTCATTCATTAGACTTAATATAAAAATCTACAGCGACCATCAGTACATATGTTCAAGTAAAACATTTCAGAAAAGTTAGTAAAACATATTGCGTAACGAAACAGTAAAACTATTAAAAAGTTATTTAACACTAAAAACCCATAATGATCTGGCAAATGAAAAACATGGGAATTATTTTAAATTAAACACATATGCCTTATGATTTTTTTTTTTTAATGTTCATACTGGCCATTATATATATAAATATATATAAAAATTAAAAAGATCTTTTTCCTAAAGACCCTTTGATAAGTAGAGCTTTATACATTCTTACAGTACAACTTGTATGAACAGATTTTAAGTACTTATGTAGCATAGTATTCAGTATTACTCTTGCAAAAAGTTTGAAGTTCTAAATATTAAGATTCGTGAACATTTAAAGCAATTATTTCACAAGAATAAGTTACAATAAAGCCCATAATGCAAACAGTAAATCTGGCATATTATTAAAAACTAACAAATTTGATTCAAATAGAATTGCACATTTTAATACAGTTGACCTACAAGCAAAAATATATAATTAGAAAGGCCTACATATATATCTATTGAATTAAGAAATTTATTTATATCAAACATTAAAAAAATTATGGGAGAATATAGGTTATAAAAGATGTTTGGGCAATTTAATTAAAAATTGTTACTTTAATTCTCAAGACACATAAATACTACATAGTTAAATTAAATATTTATATAAAGCTCTTTCCCAATAATGGCTAAAAGATATACCCTACGAAAACTTTTTCTAGCACCGAAAAGTTTTCCCTAACTAAAAAAATTCATTTCATAAATACTCCTGGTTTAATAAACTATATATGACAGTTAAAATAAATAAAATATATTAAATATTAAACTGTTTCCTCCCAATTGATTAATTCCCAATTGATTCTCAAAACAAAACTATTGATTTTTCTTTTAAAAAAGTGATAAAAGAAAAATATTCAATAGAAAAAAAAAATGCATAGAAAAATAACAGTTCAAAATCCTAAAAATATAACTAGGAGATTTAACATTGGTTTTCAATAACTATTCAAAGACTTGTTATTTTAAATTAGAACATTATGAAGAAATAATAAAATGAGGTAACTGGTTATTTAATAAAACTAATCCACGTTATCTCTGAATGTATATAACAATGAATAATTTGCATGAAAACATGTTCTTTACATTAAATAAAATCATAAATACAACCTTTTATAAAATAGAATTTTGATGTTAATAACAAAACAACTAAAAATAGATGTAGTTTCATTTCAATAAAAAAAAAATTGTTTTTACCAATTTACAGTTCAATTTAGCATTGATTTTTTTTTTTTACAGTATATATCATATTAAACAAACTTTAAAATAAAATAAATGTCAAAATGAAAGAAAATATCCATAGATTTAACCTTATAAAAAAAGACATTTTTAATACTTAACAAAACTGTACAGAAGGCAAGACTCAATGATTCACCGGTATAGCATTTGAACACATTCAGGTACTGGACCCCTTTATCAAACTACTACAAACTAATATATATATAACAAAATACACTAGAATTCTCTTCCTATTATACAATCAAAGAAAAGCAAACATCTAAAATTGGCAGTTATTTATCTCACACTGAACAAGATATGTTCACTGTTACAAAGCACTTATAGAAGTTGGCAGTTGCTCTTTGATTATGTTATTACTAAAATAGTCTGAACATACATTTTCTAGATATAAACATTTCCTTAACAACCAATATCCTTGTGTACTAAAAAAATCTTTCTGAATCAAAATTTTTATATTATGAAGCCTTTTCTTCCATGCCCAATTTACATAATTTTTTTTTTTAAAGCAAACAGTCTAAAGCTTATTAATTTATTCTTTCCATTTTTATATTGTATATTTCATTTAAAACACAAAATATATTTATCAACTACACATATACTTTAGAAATATTATCGGCCATACTGCAAACTAATGTTAAAGGAAAATAAATTTTGAAAACATTTTAACTTATTTTCCAGACAATTTCATCGCCCTCATGTTTAAGTCATATCATACAGCATATTTTTAAAACTTTACATTTTCCTTTTTTTTTTCCCCCGCAACATTTAAAGTAGTAGTATTAATTTTAATATTCGACAAGAACACTATGAAAAAAAAATCATTCACAATTTTTAAACTGCTTTAAATATGTTTTAAATTTAATTCACATAATATAAAATATATTTTAAATAAGCAATTCCTTTTACTGAATACATTTGCTTTATACATTTCATACATGTTACAAAGAATATAGGACATTTTACACTCGCTAAATTTAGAGTGAAATCACAATGCCAGACCTTAAAAGCATTATTTGCAATAGAGATTCATATAAAGCTAATATTTAATTTTTTTGTGTGATTTTTACTATAAATTGTGCAGGTACAAAAAATATTTTAATACAATATATTTTAAGTGTTACTAAAGCTAAATTTGCAAAATTATGTAACAAATACTGTACAGCTTTAACATGAACCATCTTTAATAAAAAATTACCCCTTATTTTTTATAATTTTTTTTTCTTTAACTTTCAAACAAAGTAAACTCCTTAGTGATAAATAATGCTTGAGATTCAAAGTTTTTACAAATGCTTAACTTGAATATCACAATATTTAAGCATACAAAATGCAATAAAAATTTGGCAAATGCGTTTATTTAAATTAAAAATACTGATTATTCGGTGAGTATTTAACATGTATTTGCCAATTGCATGCTTAAATCCAATAACACTGGTACATAAGTTAATTTTAATCAAACCCTAAAATGCAAAAATATATTTCAATTAGTTGACTTAGATTTAATTTTATCAACTTACACATTATAAACTGAAATGGCAAGAAAATGCAAGTACTCAATGCACATGCAAAATCACAAAATGTTTATATAAAGGAAATAGAACTAAATATCTTTTTTAGTATTATCATTTAATACATCATTTTGATGTTGGACACCATTTGAATACTGCTCTTTGCCATTTGCAGGCATATGGGTATATCCATTATCATTGGTATAAACATTTTTAGTAGGACAACCATTTGTGTAACCGTTAGAATAGCTATGACCGTTTGTTAGCTTGTATCCATTTTTGACAGGTGAAGCCTCTTGTTTTTCTTTCAGTTCTTTTGCTTTGTCTTTTCTCTTTTTGTAAGCATTCTTATAAAATTCTGCAAACAGGAACCAGAAAAGAACTGCATGGAATCCAATCCAGTACATGAAGCCTCGTGGATAGTTGCAGTTAATGAAGAGAAGTTGAAATGCATGAGTAAATATCATGAGAAATTGAATCTGAAACAAATTTGTTTTAATTATATATAATTTAGAAAATGAGTTACTTTTTACTAACTTTAACGACAAAGTTTTTATTTAATTCCTTTCAGAATAACTTAGAAATTCCTTTTTATAACTAAAATTAAACAATAGAAATAAAATTTCTAAGCATGATGCTCCTATAATTTGAAAAATTAATGTAATAGTTAATGATTTAGTTAATAAAAATATTTTACATACACACAATTTCTAAATATAAAAAGTTTTAAAAAATCTATTAATATAATAAATTATAAAAATAAATAGACGCTTGTAAAAATTTATTTGGTAATATATATATATTAATTTTCAGATTAAAAAAATTCTTACTTCAAAAAAATGCAAATTTTAAAAACCTAGAAAATTTTTGTCATTTGAAATTTAATTGTCGGTACATAAGATATTAAATAATTATGTCAAAAGAATTTTCTCTCTATATATATTATCTTAATAGACATAAATGCATTTCATAAGACCAGTTTCATAAAACTAATTAAAAAATAAGTATTTATGTGCAAGTATTATTAAATATCTATTAGTACTTGCATAAGGTATTATACAGCAGATCCGACTAGCCTTTAGATATTACAATTTTTACATACAAGTTTTAAAAAAAGAGGAGGGGGAATAAAAAGTTACCATATTAGTTAAATAGAAACCCTATTGAGAGAGAATTTTATTTACCTAATTAGTGAAAAAAATTCTAAAAATCACTTCAAAGTAATCAAATTATTGTATTATTTTGCACAAATACTTAAAATATCCCAAAAATAAATTAAACAAATGTTCTATATACAAATTATAAATTTATAAGACTTCATAAATATATATAAAATGTTATATTCATAAATTTTAAAACTTCATCTAATAAACATTTCATAAGAAGAAAAGTCAAAAGTGACATAAATATAGAATACAAAAGTATACATCATAAAGAAAAATAATTTGAACTAAAAAGAAAGAGGCGGGGGGGAGAGTTTCATACATGAACTTTAATAAAGTGAAAAAAATTAATTAAACAAATTACGAAAAAACATAAGTCTTCATTTGAATTATTTTTAATCAACCAAAATAATTACTTTTTATTTGAAAAATCTTAATTAAATTTAAAAGCATGATAATTTTAACAATAGTACACATACCAATAAAAAAAAAAAAAAAAAAAAAAAAAGATAACTTATGTTTACAATTGCAATGAAACAAATTTACATTTTTTAAAATGACAAAAAGTATCCAACATCTACGTATTACATTTGTTACTGATGCCATGTATATAGATAAATTTACAGATATAAAGTATTTTAAAACTGGCTTCATTGATTTAAAAAGTAAACCTTCAATCTTGTAGTAATAATCTCAAGTTATATTAAATGATATGGATTTAAAAAAGAGCATGATCTTTAAGGTTTCAAAAATGATACATAATTGGAAGAACAATTTTTTTTTTTAAAGTTTAAATGTATTTAAATTGATAAAAAATAATTCATAATATACATTTTAATTAAAAACTTTAAGAATAAAATATAAAATAGATATGTAAAGACTTTTTTTTCAGATATATCTAATTTTTTTTCTCAACTTTCATTAAGATAGGTAAATATTGAAATGCTTTATAAGTAAAATATAAACATGCTGTATATTTAATTTTGGCTAAATTAATAGTTTGTAGTCAAATAAAATCAGGTAAATATATGTATAATGGATACTCTATAAAAAAAAAATTAAAAAAAAATTGACTATAAATTCAATTTTAAGGTATCTTGTAAAAAACAAAAATATTCAACATTTTTTTTTTTCAAATTTAACAAATGTCTTCAATTTAAAATTCTTAAGAAATATATATAAATGTATATTGATACAATTCATCAAGATTTTTATAATGTTTCTAAACACTATTTTAATGTAGCATTACTTAATGATTTGATCAATGAACAGAACACAATTAATATTTTTACAAAATTCATTGAACAATTTTTAATACAGAAAACTAAATCTTCTTAAAAATTGAAAGTAGAAATTTATAAATTTAAAATTAAATCTTTAATTTTCAATTATCAGCATAATATATTCTAATGATATCATTTTTAAAATATATCAAATCAATTTGCTGCAATAAGTAATAAATTGAGAAAAAATTGTAAAAAATCAAATAAGATAGTTTTGTTTATTATACAAATCTTTCTTTGAAATATACAAATAAGCAAAACAGAAATAAATGCATTTTTTTTTTCTCCAAAATTAGAAATAAAATATAAGTAACATTCAACTTACCATTTGAATAGTCGTCATATACTTTTTCCACCACAAATACTTGTTCATCTGTGGGCCAAAGGCAGCCAAGCCATAATAAATATACATCAAAACGTGAACAAAACTATTAATAAAGGCAAAGAATGTGCTATGTCCACCTAATTTAGAAGAATTTTATTAATCACACTTTCAAAAAAATCAAAATATCAAATTTTAATTAAACAAATGCTTAAGTACAAAAATTATATGTAACTAAAAATATTCAATATATCTTCTTAATAAAATATACATAAAATATAAATAAAAAATATAAATCTCAAAATCACAATCTAAGAAAGAACAGTAATTCTTTTAATTTTCAGTAATCTAAAACTTAAGAAAATTTTTAATTTAATAATGCTTAAAATAGCATTAGAAATCTGAAGTAGCTTTAGTCTTCTCAAAAGTTTAAATTTTTAATTCTTGATAATTATGAAATTAACTACATAAAAATCAACTACCAGTTATTCTACAGAAAAAAATTACTACAATAAGACATTTCTAGTTTTAATGTTTAATATTAGTTACATCTTTATGAAATATGAAACTAAATGATTTATACATAAAGTTAAAGATAAGAAAAATAATCTTGAAGCCTATTAAATAGTTTAAAAAATGACTTGGTATAAAAGAGCTATTGTGACATACGGGACAAAATTAAATCAATATCTAACAACATAAGAAATTAAGAATTAAATTTAAAAATATCAACAACTCTTAATTGTAATACCGATATATATATCTACCTTATCAAGCTTTATTTTCAATGTACATAAATTACTGATAATAAATTCACAATTTTGCTTGCTTTAAAACAGTGTGTTTATATGATTCAAGAAAAATATTACTTAAAATGAAACATTTGTATAAAAAAATTAACTGTCCAACCTGGAGTAAATTTGAGTCCTAACCAAACACTCATTGGCATAATTCCGTGATGAATAACATGAAGAGTAGAAACTTGACTGTACTTTTTTCTCATCACAAAAAATAACTAAAAGGCAAAAAGTTAAATAGCATTAACAGCACAATTATTGTAATTGAAAAACAATTTAAACATTTATTAAAGAAAAATTCGACTCTATATAAATCTTGAAGGAATTGATATATTACAATGTCTTAAAATGTGCTACACAGTGATCCTTAATTTTGGAATACTTCAGAATGAATAAAATTTATATAATATCATTTGTGGAACACAAATTAGAATTAATTATACTGTTAAAAAATTTCTAATTAATATTACATTCTATACAAAGAAATAGAAATTGTTTTGAGCAAGATCCATCGATGAAAATCATTACGAAATAAACAGTTCCAACTCAAGTAATGAGCATAAAAATATCAAAGTTATTACTATCAAATGGTCTGAAAATTAAGGCATGTACTATTTAATCAAGTTACAATACAAAATTCACCCATGCACAGATGATGAATTTTATACAAACACTTAATTAAAAAAAATTAAAATTCTCAATATAGTATTTTAGAAAAACAAAATTTACATGAAATCAACAATGTTTGTGCAGCAAAAGGTTTTTTTTTAAATAATTCATATTTCAAAAATTCAAATTTCATAATGAAGCAACAGTTGCTATTGAATTTAACACAATGTCAGGTGCCCCTCCATTTGAAAATTATTAACTGAATATAATATTCTATAACAAATTTTAAAAGAATACTGACATTACTAGAAAACTTCACTTTTAGAATATAGCAATGAATATATAAATACAACATATAACAATGATATTAAAATAATATTTAATTTTGTTATATAGGCAGTAGTTTAGAATAAATGAATGCACTGAACTTTATATCTGAAATTAATCTAGTTTAAAATCAATTGGGTACTATTCAAGAAACAATTTCACGGAAAGTATTTTAAATAAAAAAAAATTCAGCTAATCAATTTGTTTTTGATACTTTCAAAAGTAATTGTCAAATAGTAAATATTTGCATATCTAATGTTTTATGAAGTTCAGAAAAATTAAAAGTTTTACTTTCAGAATCTACAAATAATTTAAACATTTAACTATCATATACTTCTATGTATAAACCAAGAATTTCTGGGGGTTTTCAATTCAGCTAAATTATGGGAATTGGTTTATATATATGGATCCATTAATCTCGTAAAACATGCAAGTACTTTTCTGTTAGCTAGGTGCAAGGGTTGCATTGTCAAATATTGCTAAATATAGCATGCTTTTATTCCTGAAGTTTACGTTATAAAAATTAGTTTTAAATTAAATGAACTATTCGAATTTATGAAAATGAGATGTTTAATGTTTGAAATTGTTTACATTGTTGGTTTGTTGTATCATTGCTAAAACAAAAATTTGATGTCGGTGAAATTTGTGTCCGGCTAATGGGAAAAATAAGACATGCATCATAAATAATGAAAGTTACAATAATTTTTTTTTTCTCATTTCAACCTATGCACAGGTTTTAATTTAAGGTACATTTTCTGAAGAATAAATGCACTCTGGTTTATATACTGAAATATCTGGTATATATTAAATTGTAATTACAGTTTGAACCGATTAACATAAAAGTATTTCATCAAATATCTTTAGTATCTATAATTTAGAAATTTAAAAACAAATACTTACAGTATCAGTAAATTCAATAAATTTAGATATATAAAACCACCAACAAGTATTTGCCATCTAAAAATAATATTTGAATATTATAAAAATACATTTGAATATTACAGATAACTTAAAAATATTATGTAAATTTTTATGCAAATCAATAAAAATGCTTTAAAAATCGATGTGCTATCTAAAATTTAATGATATATTTTTCTTAAATACTATCTTCAAATTGGAAAATAAAGGCATGAATAAAAAGCAGTTTACATTAAAAATAATGGTACAAAATTTAATTATGGAAAATATTAACTTAAAAATTATTCATTAATAATTTAAACCGTACATATTTAAGAATATTTTTATATATATGAAACTATATTAAATGCAATCTGATTACGAAATTATTAACTTAATAATTATTTAAATAGAGTTTACACATTCAATTTCTAAATATTCTAATGTTAAATAAGATTGAAACAATATTACATAATCATATTTATACAAAAATCTAATATTTGTTTCAAACCTAATTTAGATAAGTTGAATACTCATTTATCTCTTATAACAAAATATATTAGAGCAAATTTACAGAAATATAACCTAAGGAAATTTACTTTAGCCTATCTTGTACCTCCTATATATTAACTTACAAAATGTTAAAACAAAAGAAATCAATTCATTTATTATTTAAATGGAAAATAGAGAAATATCACAGCTACTCATTTATCCATTTAAAATTGACAATTTAATAAGAAATTAAAATATTTCTACATAACAAATTTAAACATTAAAGGTTCAGTATTAAAAAACTAAAATACAATAAAAATAAAAATTAAGGACTTACTCCTATAGCTTCGGGACTATTTGAATAATCAACAGGTTGGCACTTATAACTATATGAACCAAACCAGCCATAAATACCAAACTATAAAAAATATATAAGGTTCATAAAAATTTACACAGTTAAATACATTTTAAAATTAAAATACATAACATAAAATGAAAATGTAAACTTTTTACAAAAGTCAATAGTTTACATTAAAATACTATGAATTTAATTATTTTAATTAATAGATTATTAAATCCATGAAAATTTAAATTTAAATTAAGATATTACTGCAAATGTTACAAAATTTGGTTTTTCCAGATCAACAGAAATAAATATGATTAATAAAATTATAATATTTTAAGAAGCCTTAAAAAAATTCACTGAAATATATTCAATAACATTTTTAAACTAATGATTTATGTCATTCTCTATAAACAATTACATATTCATATAACCCAAAACAGAAATTAATTTAAATTTGAAATTTTGATAAAATATTTAAGAATTTATAAGAATAAATAATGAACATAATACTAAATTGAATTTTTATGGAATTATAAAACATCTTATTAAAATTTCTTCAAACAGTTTTAAAAAACCCTTTTAAATATAATGATGGTATGTCCATCACTAATCACAATCAAATTCTTCTGATAATGATGAATGAAAAAAATGATTTACTAAAGAATGATGAATTCTGCAAATTAAAGGTAAAAATTTGTCTTTGCTTTCATGTTCTAAAAATCTTCATTATTCTAACACTATATAAAAATTTCCTATTAAATTGCTACTAAAACTTGCATCTAAGAATCATTTCTGCCAACTTAATTTTCTTTTACATAGATTTGAAGTTTTTTTTTTTTTTTTTTTTTTTTAATTTGTGATACTATAAATATGCATGTGATTAATGCAGGTCTGAAGTTATTACTTTTTAATTTTTTTTATGAATTATTTCTTTTTCTATAAATAAAAACTTTAAAAGACTTTCTCACTATGCTTATTTTTACTTGATAATTGCTTTGAAAATATTCAGGCTAAAGTATTTATGCTTTTGTTTAAATTACATTAAAACTACAAAGGGAAATTTAAACTCAAGTGTTCTATTATACATGCAATATAAATGTCTACAAAATTGGCATTGAGAACTTAACAAAACTAACATAGAAACCGTTAAATTTTATCATGTTTCACAATGACTATTTATTATGACAGTAAATAATTATTAAATCTATTATATACATCACGAAATATATGCAGTCTTGCACATAAATATTTAAAAAAATTAAGAACAGAAATATTGATAATAAAAAATAGTAAAATTTAAATTCTTAATAAAAAGCTATTTAAAAAATGAATGCTTCTTTACAATGTTTTAAATTACTTAAATAAAAATTTTACTACAATAATTGAAATTTTTTTTTTAAATCTAAAAAGGGGATTGTACTTCTTTAAAACAATTAGAAAAATGCTATTTCACATTTATGTTTTCAATACTAACAAAACATTTAAAAATATTACAACATTGTGACAAACAATTTATTGACAAAAATATATCGATTTGTAATATTCTCGAAACTATTTCAAGATAAATTTCTCATACATAAAAAAACAATGGCTACTTTTTAATGTGTTAGCAATATAATAACAAAACTTAATAATTACAAGATGTATATTATAAATTAAAATATTCACACATTTAAAACACTAATTAGGAAGGAGAGTACTTACATAATAGAAAATTAAGAAGCTGAATATGACCATAACAAAATTGTATATTGCCATTAGCCATCGGATATCCAAGGGTTCCCTATTTTTCATTAAACTAGGACCTAAATACTTGACTACATATACATATGAAAGGCATATTACAAGTGTAGGGAAAGGACTTTGCATCATAGGCCAATCTGCAACACGGGGATCTGAAAGAAGAAAAATTCTTAATACTACAGAATTAAATAGTTAAAATTTTACAATTTAAAAATCATTCAAGTTATAGTCAACTTTTCTATAAACCATTAACCTTATGTTTCACCATAAAAACTCTGCATTTAATATTTTTATATTAAAAAAAAACCCTTGTAAAACAGCTACTTTTCGTGACAAAGCATTAGAAGTAACAGCTTGATAGAAATCAACTACAAGATCTACTTATGATTTACAGCTACTATATTCTATTATATATATTTTTTTTTATTTATCTAATATTACTAGATACAGAAATAAACTGAAAAAGAAAATAAGCACTTTGATATATGCAATTAGAAATATTATTACAAAACTAGGAAGTAAATATAATTTTAATAAATTAAGCAAAGATATTTATAATGCATTAATTTAATAATAATTATAATGCAATTTAATAATGCAAAAAAATAAAAGTTATCAGGAAAAACTGTTTTGAAATGCATAAGATAATAACTTGCAACATTTTTAAAAGGCATACTAAGTTAAACGATTTTTTTTTTCCCTGACTTAAAGTTCACCTAAGCAAATTTTCTTATAAACTGGGTTTTTTTTTTTTTTTTTTGCTTAAAAGTAAACAAGTCTTAATATAAATCCGAATTTAAAAAGATACAATTTTTACATTTTACTAATCACAAATACATAAAAATATTAAAAAAATCATTCTTTTTTTCAAATATCTTGTTTTAAGATTTCATATTTGCTCGATAGATAGAAAATAATTATGTTATAAAAAAAAAACTATAATCAAATTAGTTCTCCCACCAGATAAATTTCTTAATATATCAAAAAATCTTTGAAATCAAACAAACAATAGAAAAAAAATTTCAAAGTATATAAAATTTAAAACTTATTTTAAAATATGTAAATACATGAACAATATTTTTCCCCTACTTGTAGAAATCATACCGATCACTAATAAAAAAAATTAAATAATTTATATTCCATTTTTCTAAAATATTTCTTATTTAGGCAGTTACGGCTTTTTGATTTGATTAATGATTTAAAATAATGTTTATTGATGAAAAGTTGATAAAATTATTTTACTGCAACAGTTTATTATTTTCAGCAGTGTATAACATGAATTTGCCAATTCTTTTTAGTTGACAATTATAATTCAGAATTTTTATCCACAGCTAGAGAATTATTTTTGCTTTCAGATATGGTTCAAGAAAGCCACACAAATCAATACCTGTGATTTAAAGTACCCAACATTAATTTTTTTTTTAAATAGACATAACAATTCAAATGTATTTAATCGATGAATGTTGAAATT
>BPLQ01010473.1:0-49101 GCA_021605075.1 Caerostris darwini | reverse complement strand
ACGCACGTTCTGGTCAGAGAGACGTTGTTGTGAGATCTAGTGGTATAGAGTAATTTCGGAATATCTTATATAAAATGTAATAAAAATAACATTGTAATAAACCACATGATGCAATACTTCGGGAAATATTTGGCAATTAATTATGTCACTTGCAATATTTAATGATAATTGTGAAAAATATTTTAAATAAATGATTTTTGTAGAAGATATATACTTAAATGATATAAAGAGAATAACTATAGTATATATAATATCATGCATATCAAAATATAACAGGAGATTTATAAATGTAAGTAACAAACAAATCAAAAACAACGTTTTAACGTATCAAAGAAACATGTATAAAATGGTATAAAATGGATAACAGGTTATAAAATTGTGTAAAATGGTAACAGGTTTTAAAATTGTATAAAAGGGGTAACAGATTATAAAAAGGTGTTATACAGGTATAAAATGGGTTCGGACGTGATTTTACTCTATTTTGAAGGCGTTTTTTTTTCTTACTCTTTTTCTTTACGATACTGACCAGGATATGCAAAGACGCACGTTCTGGTCAGAGAAATGATGTTATGCGATCTAGTGGTATAAGAATCATTTAGGAATATCGTATAAGTTTTATTTAAACTTATGATGAAAGTAACATTGCAATAAATGACACGATAGGACACGAAATAATCTAAATGAACGATTTTTTGTGGAGAATATATGTATAAATTATACAAAAAGAATAACTATTTTATATACTTTTGGCACAATTTTATGTGTTATACAATAAAAATATTTTTGTATTTATTTTTTATCGAAGTTTAAAATGTCTTCGCATGTGTTAAAAAATATCACACAAAGTAAGTAACAAACAAATGAAAAACAAAGTTATAAAAAACATCAATTAAATGATAAATATTATATCATATAAAAATGTTAAAAATAAATTAAGCAAAAAAAGAAAGAAAAAAATGCAATAAATATTTAAGTAAGTATAGATAAATTTATAAAATGCTACGTCCATTTGACATTTTGGAGTGTGAGTTCTTTTCTTTAAATATAGTAAGGTTTTTAAATCGTAAGTAGTTAGTATGTGATTAAAAATCTATAATATATTTCACCACATAATAAAAGTTGTTTTGGAATGTTTCTTGTGCATTTTTTTACTTTTAATTTCTGATAAGGATTACTAAAAGAATATTTGTGGTACCGTATTTACTCAAATGATGTTACGGGCATTTGATATATTATGATAGTAACATTGTGATACCATAAGATATTTTACTTTTAGATTGTATCTTCAGAATATCTTGTGGTTCATTATTTTCCTTGTATTATATAATGATCTTACCTAGTATCAATTTTAATAAATAGTTCTATAAGAATAATTACAAGATGTCTTATACAATTTTTTATTTAAGTTACATAATGAAAATAGTTTTATAACGTCTTGTAGTGTATTTTTATTTGCGATTTGCAAGGAAAATATCTAAGAAATATAATGTAGTACAACTAATAAGTAAGAATAGCTGCAGAATAATATATATTTAATCTTTTTTTCAGACGTTTCAAGTAAAATGACTTGGAGATATGTATAATTATTTGTGATACAATGATAGTAGATCCGTAATAATTTGTGCTGCTTTTTTTACTTGAGAAGGCACTTAATAAGGAATGCTAAACAAAATACCGTGGTCATGTTTTTAATGAAGTGATGCAATAAAGTAACTTCAAGATTTAGTTTAATTCTTGTTCCATTTAATGTGATTTGTGGTGTGCTACATTTATTTTTAAATATTGCCTTTTCTCTATGTAACTTTAAAATTCCTGCGATGAATGTCCCACTCAAAATTCTTTATACAACTTTAACTTGTTTGGAGTTTTCCTTTTATTGCGTTCGTCTTCTCTATATATACACATTCAGTTTTTACCGAATAGAACGAACATGTAAAACATTTTTCCTTTTTTTTCTCTACATTTATAATTATATTTTGTTTCAATATATGGAACGCCCATAATCCGTGGACTATATGTCGAATCGAATTTTCTATTGCGGATTATAGGAATATACATTCTATCTGTAGGCATTTTGTCCCGCAGTTTCATAAGAATCAGTTCTATAAAACTGTCAACAAAATTTTATTTTCTGGAAAAATGTGACAAAGCTTCGTATAAGATAAAATTAAACAATCTCTTGAACATTAAAAAACATAATGGTTATGAAAATATGAACGGTATAAGTTTTCCAAGATTATACAAATGCGACGTTCATTATACATCAGAATGCGTTCTTGGAAGAAAAACGCGTAAAAAACTAAACGTAAGAATTCATAGTACTCTATAGAAGGCAAACTTTTTATACTGATTAAGATTTTAATCTGTCTACCAAATATGAAAATACCGGGATTACCTGAAAAATGTCAGCAGGTTTTTTCCCCCATTCAAGTCTCAAATACTTCAAGTTTTTCATTCAAGTCTTTTCGTTTTCCACTATTGTAAGTTTATAATAGAATTTTTCATATAATCGTTGAATAAAAGAATCTGTTTAAAAGTGTAGAATCTTTTTGTAAGTTTTGTATGTTTGCCATGGATATAAAAAAAGAAGTCTGATGTGCGTCAAAAACAGGAACGAATCGGAACACATCAACTACCAACAAAAGTGGATTAGATATTTCTTAATACTTTATTTCCATGTGTTTATTATGTGTCAAATCTGAAAAAAATTACTTACAAAAAAAGGTCCATTGTTTATAAAAGGTTTTTTTTATGAGTTTAAAGTTAAACCTGTGGATAATTTTTGGCGCTGTGGCTTATTGGCAGGAAATTAACTTCTTGTTTTCAGGGGTTTCTTAAATGTGACATATACGAAAAAAAATATTTACAAAACTTCTTGTAATCGGTAGAATTTTAGAGAATACTTCAAAGACTAATGTAAAAAAAATAGGGAAAGAGCATTTATCACATTTTACTGTTTTAAGCAATTATTAATTGGAAAATCTTTCCACAAAACGAAAAAGGAGTCATTAGAAGTAGCAACGAGCTTTTAAAGAAATGTTTATGTCAGAGCTATTATCAAATACTTTAAATAATAATAATTTCAAATAAAACTTCATATTTTATTATTTCATTCTATTTTAAATTTGTATAATTTTTTCTACAATATATATTTATAATTGTAACAATATATATTAATATTCTGGCCGAACATAATACGTTTTACTATTTTTAAATAACTTTTATACAGACGTTTTATAATATTAAATTCTGTAATATATTACTTTAAAATACAGATTTCCATTTCTTTATGTTGCTATGAAGTCAAGCATGAATTCTCATTTTGATTAGAAAATTAATGCATTTAAAGATAAAATGTCTGAATGATAAATGTGTCTGAGTAATTTTAGAATATTGCACTACAATATTTTCTTTCTTTAATGAAGAAATAAAATGAAACTTAAATTACAATTTTGCAATTCAAACTGAACTGCTTTTGTCTGAAACTTTTTGTGAATAATTATTTAAATTATTACCTTTTAATATGATTAACATTATTTAGTACAAATAAATAAGTTTTAATTATATTTATACGTATTCCAAAAAACATTTAAATTTATAATTGTACTATAGAAATTAAGTGGGATATTATTTAATAGATTACAAACGAAAATTATTTTATTTTAAATTGTTTTTTCTATGATATTTGTTATATACTGATTAAGTTATGATACATTGATTATGCTATTTATTTACAAGTTTCTCCTGAGCATAAAATAAAGACGTTAAAATGTATTTTTCAAAAAAAAAATAAACCTCTTGACTTTTTTTTGACTTGCAAACCTATTGTCTTATAATTTTTTAAATCTTCAAATATATATTATACATATCCAGTTATTTATACATATCCAGTTATTTTTTAAACTTTGTGAAGATATATTTTAATTAACGTCATTTATATATAAGCAGTGCTATATTTTTTTATTATATTTTTTTTTTTCATTTCTTAAAAACTGTATTTGAAATATATTATATATTTATTATTTTATATTATTTATATAAATTACTATTTATACAATTTATTTATTTTATTTATTCATTTTTTTACTATTATTTATTTTATTTATATAGTAATATTTATTCGGTGTAGATATATTTTGACAAACAAAATATGAAAACAAATTCATTGATTTAAAATAATACAAATTAAAAAAAAAAAAAATTATATGTAAGAACATATAATCTAGTAACTGCTAAAAAAATCAAAAGCATAATCAAAAATTAATAATGTTCTACATTGAATTTCAATTTATTTTTAAATCACAAATGTCTTTATCAAGAAACGAAAGTTGCAAATGTTTTTTTTCTTTTTCCAAAGAACAACAAAGTTAAAATCTTATAAACATTTCCCATTCCTTAATAAAAATCCTCATGAAAATAATGAGAAAATTAGTAATATGTTATTTAACTTAGTTTTATCTTTATTGAACTATCCGCTCATAGAGGCTTTACAGTTGTAACGAAATGGCGAAGGTTAAATTTGGAACTATTTCTGTAAAGAAAAATAATTAATTTAGACTGTTATAATGCATTAAACAAATTATTATTTTTCCACAGAAAACTTTCTATTTAATTAATTGGGTTGCTTCGCTTTTAATTAAAAGCATCAAATTTGTTTAAAATGCTATATTCTGATTGAACTAGCAAATCAAAAAAGAAAAAATGGCTACTTCGTTGCAACTTTTAATTAACATGGATTTTAAAGTCTGCTATATGTTGAACGTTAATTGCAATTAGATAATTGAATTTTGTTCTTATTCTCTTTATATATGTAAATTACTTCTTGGGATCTAGTACAGAAAAGCAAGTAAATAAGGTTAGTTTCAATGGAAGTATGATAAATCGAATATATCTGTTCATTTCTTTTTCAAAATAAATTTGTGTATTTTAAGCTTAACCTTAACACAGAATTAAAATAACTTTTATCTACTGATTGAAAATACAATTGTTTCTAAATTTACATTTTTAAATGTATTTCAGAGGATCTTGTGATAATGATGAAGATGATATTGTGTTAGATTTCCATGCTAAACTTAGTTCGAATTTCTGTAAGCATTCGCGTCTCAACTGACAGACAGGAAACATATAAATCCGTAGTTAGGAATATTCTCATTCCATCAAACCATTGGTAGAGTAATAGATACAATGAATATCCCTTGAAAATTCAAATATATTTTTTTAAATTTATCAATAATCATGCTGTTCGATTTATTTCCATACAGATCTCAAATTCATTGTATTGCTTTATATTTTTATTAAGAATGCTAATGAATATTGGATTAAACACATATTTTCAAATTATTCATTCAGGTTTGTTTCCTCTTTATATAATTAAGTTCTTGCTGTTGTTCGATTGTTCTTAAGTTCTTGGTAAATAATTATAACTTTTATTTCAAACCTAATCATACCGTATATTTATGTTGTTTCTCGAACCAGCACAGCAAAATTTATTATCAATAGATCAACATATTCAGCGTTATGTAAAGTGCACCAAATAAGGACTTTTACACCGTAACCATATACATCACCAAAGTTTTGAAATAACATACCCAGGGATAGTATCTAGTATCAGAAGGGTATTTTTATCAGCAAGCTTATGCAAATCCCCAGGATAAAGATAGAAGCTTTGAATTCGATTTCACTTGCCATGTTTCAAAACAGACTCTTCTGTTTCGAAACCTTAATGTTAATTACCAGATAATTTCGCCCTTGCACTAGATTTGTTTAAATATTATTAATGATCAAAAACTTATAAGATCTAATAATAACAAGATTAAATAAATTACTGAAACAGAAACAAAACAAATTGAATTACTATGTAGCTACATAAAGAGTAATTATGCCCAAGTCGTGGTTAGAGAGGGCATAATTACAACGTGGCAACGAGCGCCGCTGATGAACATTAGAACGGAGGTTCAATCTACTGGCGGCTTTGTTGTAGACACTTTTTTTAAGATATGAGAGGACTCGATGACGTTTATGATGTTCAGCCTCTTGCCTCGTTAGTCGGATTATACGGTGGGAGTTTTTACGGGTTTTCTTCCCTACGATACGCAAATGCGAAGTAGTTCCACTAAATAATTCTCCTGGAAAGCACTGTCCTTCTTCAAGAACAAAGAGCCAAGTCAGATCTACGGGTGCTCTATCAACAACAGAAGCTGCCCACCACTTCCCTACGTCCATGAGAAATCATACACTAGATCTAGATGTTCCTGTCCACCAAGTGATATAAGAAAAGTACAAATTACTATTATACATAAAATTGAATTTTGTTTAATGATTATACTGAATGTAGGTTAACATTAGGTTATGGTGTCATCTTCCACCATAAAGTATTGTCTAATAAGAAAAATATTTTTTGTATTAAAAATAATTGTATTCAAAAATGAGTCATTGAGACATTAGCGTAATTATATTTTATAATTATGCTAAGTACAATAATAATTTATAAGCTAACGGCTCTAAAACTGTCTTAAAAAATACATTGTGCCATAATTGCTAATTTTAAGAACAAACATAATTATATAATCTTACGTTGGAAATTTTATCTTTTATTATGTTGCGGCAAATATAAATTACGTATATCAATTTCGATTACGTGAAATGCTTGTACGAATAAAATTTCTTACCTATTTATATCAATTACGATAGTGGACCATCTTCGCCCAAAAGTGGAGTTATGAAGCAAAATTGTGGAGTTTGAGGAAGCCAAAATTGCTCCACTTACCTTCAGGCTAACTTAAATGACACTTAGATTGGCTAACGATGTGGAGATGTGTCCTGGAGTCATTTCTAATAATTTCTGATGCTTTTTTTTCTTCTTTGCTATTTAGCGAAAGTTGGATATTAATTGGCTTCTTTTCCACGATACTTTTCCTCACTTAGATGATGCTCTATGTAGCGTCTCGCATTACGGGAGTTTCAAGCTGATGTCATCATTATTACCCAGTTAATAAGCTGTAGTAAGTTTGCTGCGAAACGATGAGGCTATTTAGTTTGTTTGTAATAATCACTCCTATGGTGAATGATGCGGAATACTTAATAGTGTATCATGGTAAGTCGTAAAATATATTTTATGACCTTAGTGTGTTTATTTCTTTTGGCTGCGAGATATTATAGCAACCATTAACGATTATTATTATTAAGAAGAAAAATGTCTCATAATTTCTTTTTTTTATATTTTTAATGAAATTAAATCATTACATTATTTTCAATATTGTAATAGTAGATTTAGTATGTATTACTAATTTGTACTAGACAAAAATAATTCTAAAAATAAATTAATATTATTGCTATTGTTTCTTATTCCACCTGCTTGACAGCAACACCTAGACCCAGTCCGAAACCCCTGTGGGGGTATCATGGAAGAAGAAAAAAGGTGGGGGGGGTACCTTCCGTTAGGATGGAGCACCCGTATGTAGAAATGATTATGAGCAAATCTGGAAAACTCCTACCATTAGTCCAACTCTGAAGCAAGATGTTGAACATCACAAACGCCATAAAATATTCTTTTTTTTTTAAACAGTGTCTACATCAATGCCGCCAACGGATTAAACATCAATATAAATATATTTAAATACATATTATGTATAAAAAATCTAAAGAAGTTAGAAATGAAATAAACTAATAAGAAACGTTGAAATTGGCCGAGGACATAAAAATTGAACAAGGGAATAATATGTTGTTGTGTCTAATCTTCAGGGTCCTGCAGTGCGGGACGAACTTTCCATGAGTAATACACTGATAGACAGAGGGAAAGGGGCAGCTTCTGTTGTGATGGAGCAGCTGTAGGTAGAAGTCTGACTTCAGCTCCTTATCGCTGAAGAAGGACAGTGAATTTCAAGAAGGAATTCCAGTGAATTATGGAAACGTTGGAAGAGGAAACTATCCCGCATGTGGGTATCATATGGGAGAAAACCCTGAAAACTCCCACTAAGTAGCCCTACTCACGAGACAAGATGCTGAACATTACATACCCAATCTCCTCGCTTTTTGAAACAGTGTCTACAACAAAGACGCCATCAGATGGTACCTCCGCTCTAATACTCACTAGTGGCGAGCGCTGCCATTGTGCCGCGAGTCGGACAATATTGATTTAATTCCTATTATTTGACTGAGAAAAATATCAGATATTTATAAACTCCTACAAGAACATTAAATATAAAGATTGCAACTGAGATGGCAGAAATTTCTCAGAAGGAATACTTTTAAAAAATGGGGTACAAACTCTTCGCAGGAAAAAATCTGCAGATAACATCTTTGCACATGAAGGTCCCAAAAAAGAAAAATGGGGAACTTCTAAAAATCTTTTCGAATGTTGATATAGAACTTCTTGTTGTACTTTTTTGCAAATTCAATTCATTTTATAGCATGCCTGATGCAGGCCTAGAACAGATATTGGCCTCGTTCCTATTTTAATGCTAGCTGTAACTAATGAGCCAGGAATGGTGAACTAATTGGATTTCAGGGAGACTGAAATTAATCACTTCAAACATTTCAATAACTCATTATAATATATTTACATCCATTTCGCATTTGTGATATCTATGTGCAAAAAAACACAACATTTGATTTTGTTGTTGTTTAATGTGGTTGTCTAAGATCTATTTTATACACTAAATACTTACTCTGCAAATTTATATTTATATGGCTTTAAATTAAATTTAGAAAAATTGTAAATTAAAATATCGAAAAAAATACACAGTTTTTACATATGATGTAGAATGCTCTTTTTATTATATTAAGAAAGAAGAATTTGTATCGAATTAATATAATAAAAGATATTGATGAATGTTTTAGAGTTTCATTATTCTAAATTTTCTATTTACTTTATAGAAACTGGAGTGCAATGTAGATCTACATCCTCGTGGTGCACTCCGATCAACATCTGATATGACAAAATGATCTACAAATAAGGCCTTCAGTCTGTATGAGGAGCGTTTCTTAGAGTTCTGCAGTGGATTGTCCGAAAACAAGATAGGGGATAATTAAAAAGACCCTTAGGTACTCCTTCTTTGAGGATATTGCCGCTACAAGCCCTGGCAAGATCATATTAATGATATTCCTGAATGGCCTAGAGAAAAATCGGTGACATTCCTACGGTCCTTCTGAGGTCACGATAGTCTCCGCAAGCATCTTCACCGTATTAAACTGACTCCTGACCCTTCCTGTCTCCTGTATGACAACCAGGAAGTAATGGATATGTCTCACCTTGTTTCCTGTTCCTTTAAGGAATCGTTATTGGATTGCTAGGCTTAAGTTGATGGATTAACTGGTGTCATTTGTTTCTATCTTGTTCTTTGTGTTTTTTTTTTATTATATCTGTTGTCTTGTAAACTTGCCATTGAAAATAAAAAATATATATATATTATTGAAACTAAATTTGTTAAAATTATTAATCTTTTATCTTCTGCTTCTGTTAATAAATACTAAAAAGTTAATTAAGTTAATCTGTTAATTAACACTAAACTACATAAAAAAAATACAAGAGAAAACGTTTCTGATCTTTTATTTTGTTTTCACTAAAATTTAGATTAACTAAGGATAATGCCTCATAGTACCATAACTCTAATAACACATTATAGAAAAAAATATAAAACTTATATATATTTATAAAATAATTTTTATAATCACGTCATAAATAAATTCTGTGCAACACAGCTATCAATTTTAACAAAATAATGTTCTATTTATAAAGAATATATTTAATGATTTATAGAAAGCAAACAATTCTTAGAGACATACTAAAAGTTGGTCTGAAATCTTAACTAGTACCAACTTTCTAATAAATTTCAGAATCTTTAATTTTTGACCATTTTGAAACCCTTGATTAGCTCTTCGTCAAAAAACAAAGACGTCCACTGAAGTTGACTGAAACTTTAAATCTCAAGGGATAATTTTTTGATTGAGACTTAAATAATTTCATTTTACTCAGACTCCAAACAAACTGACAGCCAAATTTATCGAAAAGAAATCTCTTAATGAATCTGTCTGAGTCAAAATTTTCTCGAGTTTCAAATGAAAATCAAAAGAGATATTGGTCTACATTTTTATTTGTTTCTGTCTGCAAATATATTTTCTTTGAAATAATAGTTTTTTTTAAAAATATTTCTCACATCGTATACTTAGAGGAAAATATTTGACTTAAAATATTGGGAAAATTAAACTTAAAATGTCAGCTTAAACTTAAATTTAAAGCACGTATTTTTGAAAAAAATATCAATTGATTTCTTTGTCTTAATTGTTAGTTATAAATTAATGCAATGTCAAATTCTTGAGTAAATTTTCAGGAAACATCTTACTGTTTAAGTATTTAATAAAAAAATAATCAATTGATTGATTTTATATTTTATGTAATTGAAAATAAATAAATATTATATAAAAAAAAAACTATGAAGACATTATGAATTATTAAAAATATAATTATATGATATTCAAAAATATGTATAATTAATCAACACGTTATGTCAAAATTTGCATTTACTTTTAAAATTGTTTATTGTTTTGATTTCATAATGCTAATATAACAGATATAACTTGGTAACAAGTTATTCTGACAGATATCGAACATATTCAGTATTATTCAGCATTTACTATGAAAAACTGGATTTACTGCGATTAAATAAAGCAACTTATCATAATTATATTATATTCATAAACATATATAATTAATCAACATGTTTACGCCAAATTTTTTATTTACTTTTAATATATTTTATTTTTGTTTTCAATTGCAAGCATACTGCTAATACAACTGATATAACTTGATATCAAGTCATTCAAATAGATATGCAACATATTCAGTGCTATTCAAGATTTACCGTGAGAAAGTGGATTTACTGCAATTAAATTAAGTTACCGCAATATGTCACCTCCAAATCCAACAGCTGAGGTGCCAGCCTTATTCTCCAGCCTGTTCAAATCCAAAAATTCTCAGAAAGCATATTTATCGTGGCTAAACCAGGCAAAATCAGGGCAATTTTCATTACGAATTACCTTATGCGAGGGCCCTTGGTTGGAAACCCAATATTATTTAAAGTAATCTAACCTTACTATGTTTGTATATTTAAGGTGATTTGTTTTACAAAATAATTTATGGTTGCGTATATATTTAAGGAAATTTTGCTTTATAATATAATTTACGCGAGTGTATACATTATGTGCGTATATCTAAGGTAAACGAATTTGATATTTTATTTCATACATATTTTAATTTGCACATTCCTAATATTTTTATGTGAATACCAATTATTTAGTTATGTACTTTGCTTATTATCTCTTCTTTATATGTAATATCTTCCTGCCTTTTATATTTTCATTATTCATAATTTTGTAGAAGCTGCTTCAACTGAAAAATTATTTATTAGCTGTTACTTTTCTTTTAATTTGTATAATAATTGAATATTTCTTCAGCTCTCTGATTTGTTATGTGTTGTGACTAACCCTCAGTATTCTGCAGTGCTGGACGGACATCCCATGAGTAATATACTCACAGTCTACTCAGAAGCTGCCCCCTTTCCATACATTCCAATAATCTACTCATGGATGGAAGGAAAGGTGGTAGGTTCTATTGTGATGGAGCACACGTAGGTAGAAGACTGACTTGGCTCCATGATGCTCTCACATGTAAATGACACAGTCTTATGAGACAAGGACCTACGGCTTAAAGTGAATTCCGAACCTCTACAAACATCCATGGTACAGACGGAACTTGAACCAGAACTTGAACTGGCACCAAGCGCCAGACACTCGGCCATTCAAGCTCTCTCTGATTTGCATATTCTCAAATGTAGTATTTATTGTATTATATTGCTTTTACATTTTTCTAATAAATTACCTAATGTATTTATATATTTTATATATTCTCGCATTTCCTATTTTCCACTTTTTTTAAATTTTAATTTTTGATATTCTCTTCTGTTTTTGTAAAAATTTTCCTCATTGTTTCGACTTCTGTAACGCCAAAAGTGAATTTTGCAAAATTTTCCCACCACCATCGTCTGTCCATTCAAATTCACCCACATCATTCCCAAACTGTATAAGGGCAACTCAACTCTAGGCACAGTGATGTGGTGTGGTGTATTAGTAGTATCCACAACGCGGATCCTATCACAGAAATATTATTATAAATAGGAATTAAATAAACTTTATTTGACACAAGTAATGCCTTTAAATACTAAGGACCTTTATAAATACTAAGTTTAAAAATGTGAAAATATTACATGAAAATGTTCCAATATTTCTGAAGAAGATACCATACATCTGCACACTATAATAAGATGGAAACTTGCACAACTATTTACTTATACGATTACAAATACTTACTATTTACATGACTGCTAGTAAATACTACTTATACGATAGCTAATAAATTATAATATACAACGGCTAGTAAATAATACTTGTATTAGTAATATTTACTAGTAAATAGTATATACTACTAGTAGTAAATGTAGTATTTGTCCAGCCGCTAGCAAATACTTCCTCACTGGCGAAACAGCACCATGGTGGGCCAAGGCCGTCTGCCTACTGGCACATTTCGAGATAAGAAATGTTTTCTTTTTTACGGGGTAGGGTATCAGCCCTACGCCTTAAAGTCATATTAGACCGGGACCTACGGTGTAAAGTGGATTCTGAACCACTACAAACATCTATGGAACTATAGGTATTCGAGACCTATGGCAAGAGCGCCACAGAGCTAGTCATTCTTCCACCAGGCCCCAATAGTAAATACTACAAATACTAAATATTAGGGAAAAGGAAAATTTTTAATTTTCCTTAGTTTTAACCGTTATTGCTAAAATAAATAAACGATTAATTTTAATCGTTAAAATAAACATTCTTTAAATATTTAATATTAAAGAATGTGAAATTATGTATACAAAAGCAGATTAATTTGAATTGTAACATAGAATATATTTATCCAAGAGAATGTTATATTTTTGTGTTATACTTTTCTTTTGTATCAACAATTGCATTAAATGTTTTTTCTTTCCGAACTACCGAAAAATATGACTGCTATACTGAATTAAATTAATCAAACTAACGCAGTTTGATTTAGTTTTTAGAGATTATTTTTTGGTAATTTTTAATCGCATTGAATATGTAGATTAATTATATAAAATAAAAGTTTTATTTATAATCATAAAAATTCTTTAAGAAAAGACTGATAAAACAAATATGATTTTGCATATATGATTTTTTTTACATATATTTTCTTGAATGCATTTCTGAAAAGATGGCAACAATAAATTTATGCACCAAAAAAAATCGATCTGTCTGCATGGATCGATGGATATCTGCAAAATATATTCTGGGTTAAAAATTTTGTCCGATATTTCTTAACATATTACAAACAAAGAAGATTCAACATTACTCAGTTTTAGTTAACTTTCATAAATTCAACAAGTTTTGTTGATAAAATTGATTTTGTTAAAAAATTTGATCGATTAGAAATAAGAAAAAATATGTGTTTTATATAACTTCATATATTATATGTATTACTAGCAGTTCCCGATATACGTTGTCCTGTCAAAAACCGCATTGTAGAAAATTGCATATCGTGAATACTTCATATTCCAATATATGTGCACACTAATTTTCATGGATATCGTTTGTACGGCATACAAGATGAACTGCCACAACATGATCTGGTGGTAAGTAACAATAAAGTGGATAGCGCGGAAATATATTTCATACTTGTATACATATTATTACCAATTTCCATAGCGATTTGGTTGAATGATATAAAAGTTGATATACTACAGCACCATCCGGTGGTGACTTACAGCAAAGGGGTTAGCATAAAAACAATATCATTGTTTTGTCAAACACACACAAAGTCGGTCAAGCCATTTAAAAGGAGTTCAGGGACAAACACGCATACAAAAGAATCGAATTGCAGCTTCACCTATCGGTTCCAATTCTGAATCTAAACCGTCCAAGGAACCATTCAAACACACACAAAATATTTCGTCAACATCGGTCCAGCTGTTTAGGAGGAGTTCAATGACAAACACATTTACATGAAAATTACATACATAAAGATATAATATTATTGCAACCTATAAGTGATTAGAGCAATCTCATTTGTTAAATATTCACAATATGTAATTTAATCATATAAAAGCAATTAAAATTAATAAACTACCATAAAGCTCAAACAAATAAAGAAATTAATATCAACCATCAAGTAATAGAAATGTTCAATAAGAATGCTTTAAGTTTTAAACCCGCTAAACTCATGTGGAGTTTAAAATAAAGTTGTCACGAGTGCTGGAGCTTAATTTTACTGAAGTTAAATTTAACTCAACTCTGTCTGATACATTTAATTAACTTTCCCAGTCAAAGAGTTGAATATTTTAGCAGACAATAAATCGATTACTAATATTAAATCATCGCTGTCCGAAGAGTTGAATCGAATGACGTTGAACTTCGACTTGTGCCAGGCTATGGAGACACAGATAAATAATTGTCCAAATCAACTGCTAAAAAGTCAGCCCATCTCAATGGGAAGAGTTAATCCGGTTAGCATTAATTTCACTTAGAACCGAGGCTGTGAATCTGTATTAAATAACTATTAAAATAAATTGCTAAAACACCTTCCCTATCCAAAGAGCTGAATTCAGCTACCTTGGCAATAATAGTAGTCTACTTCTCAACGCCATGTTTCCAAATGGCTAGATGAGACCAATGTCTGCAAAAAATGACCGTAGAGCGACAAATTAAATAAAACCTAACACTATATTCCGTCAAGTTGAACACCACATTTCAAAGTTACCGTTAATTTTTTGTTTTGTCAACTGGAGTTGGCCTCTAATTCTCGTCAATATAGTTAAATTAAAAGTTGTTGTTTTTGCCGACGCCGCCGTCGTCGTCGTCGTATCCCTCAAGGAAGGAGGGGTGCAGCTTCTATTGTGATGAGCCTCCGTAGATAGAAGTCTGACTTCTGCTCCGTGTCACAGAAAAAGGATGGTAGTGCCATCCGGAAGGACTTTTAGGAGAAATTCTCAGGACTTGTGTATCATATGGGAGAAATACCGAAAAACACCCACCATGTAGTCCGACGAACGAGACTGCAGAACATCGCAAAAGCCATCCAACTTCATCGTTTTTTGAAAAAGTGTTTACAAACAAGTCGCCCTAATGCTCAGCAACGGCGCACGTTGCGACATGAGTCTACTGAGAAGAAGTCTACTGTCTTGTACTATTAAAACTATTAATAAGATTACTAGTAAATCCTAACTATACTGAAAACAGCAGTTAAGTAATCAAGCAGTAAAATTAACAAACATAGTTAATTTAACTGCAGCAGTTATTTAGCAGTAAATATTTGAACAAATGTACCATTAGTAAATACTACTGATACTAAAAACTATTTCAAAACAGGCCGCATTCTATAATACCTATTTATAGATATTTAAATTTTAATATTTGTTAGTAAACATTAACGTTACTTTGTTACTTCCTAACAAGACATAGAAATCGAGTTGAGTTTAAAGCGAAATTAAAGCCAGTGAAGTGGACAAAATTGCTTAATATTGCATTAAATTTTATTTATTCCACGAACTCATACGTGTGGGTGTGAGAGGAAGCAGGGGGAATTACGCTCTAAATTAAAATTCATTTTAGCCATGCGAATGCCTCCTAAATTAAAATCCATTTTCTTTTTCTCTTTCTTTCTATTTATAAAGAAAATTGCACGGTTAAGTTGCATTGCTTTAAAAGATATGCTTATCTCTTATTCAGTGTTTTAATATTACTTTTTAATGGGAGTAGTTATGAGCAAATTTTACCCTTTTTTTATTATTTGCCTGAGAGTTAAAATAATGTGCATCATTGTGTTCCTTAATTATATTTTCGGGTGGGTGATATTTCGAGAAACTCGCCGTTGCATTTAAACAAAGTGTCGGGAGCTCTTAAAGTAATAACCCAGCAATTATTATTATTATTATTTTTTTGCTAAGATGCTGGTTTAAATTAAAAAAGTGATACGCTTATCTGATAAAAATTTAATAAAAACTTATCTTAGGAATTTTGATGCTTCAAATTATTTATTATTTCGGTAATTATTTTGATTTAGAAAAGAAAAGATTTTTTTTTGCCTTTAAATTATAAGTTGCAACGAGCTAAATTAAAAATATTTATCGATTTACTGATATGAATGGTGAATAAATAGAATAAAGGCAAAATAAAATTTTCGCATTTACAATCTTTTTAAACATCGGGATTTTTTTTATATTTCATTATTTAAAAAAAATTATTATTTTATTTAATACAATTAGTATGAATAAGTATGAATTCCGTAAAAACTAAACTTTTCATGTGTACCACTGATTTTACGACGTCACAAAATTGTAGTAATGGCCAGCAACGAAAAATATTCGTACTAAACTTCTCTCAATTTATTTTTCTTATATATTTTACAAAACTTGAACTTTGCGACTTTCATCTGAAAGGATTTATTCAATTGGGGATATATATACTGTTAAAGAAAATATTTTCTAGTTTATCGACATAAACCATCGAAAACCCGCTGAGACCGATGAATTTTATTCTCTCATCTTCTGAATGAACTTTACTTCACTAAATTATTTCTTTAGTATCCGTATATATGTATCGTATCTCTTAATCTCTTTCTACATGATATATACAATCAAAAAAATTATGTGAAAAAAGAACATCATAAAAGTTCCACAGACTTTTTATACATTGTTGAAACAAAAAAGATTGTTATTTTTATTTAAAAACAGAATGTTATTCTACAAAATTATAAAAATAATTTTGAAAAATGGACTCTTTCACAACATAGCAAAAAACATCTATCAAAATTCATGTAATCCGTATTCTTGAAAATAAATCAGTTATAAAGGAGGTAGGTGTAATTTTAAATTCACTGAAGTATCTTTTTAATCACTAGTTATGATTTGATTGGTCTCTCTACGGTCATTTTTTGCACATTTTGGTTTAATTAGACTAGGATCTACGGTTTAACATAGAGTTAGCCTTGTGATGACTCTCCCAATGAATTGTTATCATACACTTTTTCATAAATATTTCTAGTAAAATATTGTTACTCATAAAATTTCAATATCAACAATGTCACTTAAATTATCAAAACAATTGACATGGAAACTTCAGGCTGTCGCATCATTATTTGTTCGGAATTCACATTAAAGTGTAGGTTCCGGACTAATTAGCCCAAAGTGTGCAAAAAAAACTACCATAGAGCGACAAACCACAGCAACCCGGAAGCATTTTTTCGCCAAATATAAATATCAACAAAATAATACACAATCGTAAAATAAAACCAACATTACTCACAAAAACAAACGAATTGATGAAAAGAAAGTTTTAATACATTTAAAATTACATAATAACATACATATACGAAACACTAATTACGACAAACAACTTTATTCCAAACTTTATTAACAACTTTATTTGAATCTAAATATTGGATACTAGAATCCCATATGATATTCAGGAGCAAAAATAATCCCTTTCCTCTCTGGTTAAAATTCTCAATTATTCAAGACACGTATTTTAAACACCTTACTGTTGGTCCAGTTATGAGCGGAATTCAAGCCTTAAATATTTCAGTGGCCTGATAATTCAATCTCTGCCCAATGCACACCAAATCCAGAGAGGGACAAATACAGAAAAGTGGCATCTGCCCAGAAAGTGAAAATGCGTACTCAATACCGATGCAAAACCATCAAACATTTCCATTAACTCCTGGAAATCCGCCACTTCCCGCGCCAGTTCATTTTCGAGCAATTTATGACTCAAATTACTGTGCGCAATCTCCCTCCGGTCCATCTGATGCACCTCCCTTCCACCCCTTTCGTTCCCCAATTCCGAAGGTCAGTTGTCGGGTGGTCATCTTCGAACTGCAAGATAATTATTCCGGGTGACCGCCTGTTATTTCCAAGGGTGCACCATTGCCCGTACTTACCGGGGATGCGGAAATAAATATGGAAGTCCGGAAATGCCGGCAATTGATGGTGAATGGGGAAGTACTTTGACGATCTATGAACTCGAATAATGGACGTCGTTTCGAATATTTTATACCTCTTCAAACTTCCAGTTGGGAATGGGAACCCGTCTCTCATTTGGTGCTAAACGAACGTGAGAGGGCCATTTAATTTCTCATGCCACCTGCAACTGCGAGATTTTAAAGGAAATTGTGATGCCAGTGAATATGAATTTAATTGTATGCTCCAGTCTATCATATTAAAGTAGGGAATAAATTTTCTAATTTTAACAGTATTTGATTTAAATTCTCTGTATACTAAATTCTTTTTCAATTCAAGATAATTGTATGCTCCATTCTATCATAGCAAAGTTGGGAATATTTTTTCACAATTCAGCCTACTGCTAGTAAGTACTACTTATACGACTAATAATTTGGTTTTGTATGTCAATCTATGGTCAACTTGTGCACACGGCTAAATAGACCGGGACCTACATTATAAAGTTTATTCCGAAAAACTCACAAACATCTATGCCACCGCCATGATTCGAACGTGAAGCCTGTGTTACCGAAGACCTGAGCGTTAGCCACTTGTCCGCCAACTAATAGTAAATATTATTAATACGACTGCTAGTAAAGGCTATTTATACTAAAAATTGTATCTAACATGTTAGTATTCTACAATACCTATTGATAGATATTTAAATTTTAATATTCTTTTAGTAAACATTAACGTTACTTTGTATCTTCCTAACAACACACAGAAATCGAGTTGAGTTTCAAGCGAAATTAAAGCCAGTGAAGTGGACAAAATTGCTTAATATTGTATTAAATTTTATTTATTCCTCCAAATCATACGCGTGGGTGTGAGAAGCGGTAGTGAAGTTACGTTCTAAATTAAAATTCATTTTAGCCATGCGAATGCCTACTAAATTAAAATCCACTTTCTTTCTCTCTTTTTTTTCCCCTATTTATAAAGAAAATTGCAGGGTTAAGTTGCATTGCTTTAAAAGATATGCATATCTCTTATTCAGTGTTTTAATATTACTTTTTAATGGGAGTAGTTATGAGCAAATTTTAACTTTTTTTTCTATTTCCCTGAGAGTTAAAATAATGTGCATCATTGTGTTCCTTAATTATATTTTCGGGTGGGTAATATTTCGAGAAACACGCCGTTGCATTTAAACAAAGTGTCGGGAGCTCTTAAAGTAATAACCCAGCAATTATTATTATTATTTTTTTTTTTTTTGCTAAGATGCTGGTTTAAATTAAAAAGCGATACGTTTCTCCGATAAAAATTTAATAAGAAATTATGTTAGGAATTTTAATGCTTCTAATTATTTATTATTTCAGTCATTATTTTGATTTAGTAAAAAAAAATTAAAAAGTATTTTTTTCTTTAAATTATAAGTTGCAATAAACTAAAATAAAAATGTTTATCAATTAAAGGATATAAATGGTGAATAAGTAGGATAAAGGCAGAATACAATTTTCGCATTTACTATATTTTTAAACAACATTTTTTTTTTTATTTCATTATTTAAATCATATTATCATTTTTTTTAATACTTAGCAAGAGATTAACTAAAAAAAATTACAAATATTTATAATTTTGCACATTATTTATAACAACCTTTTTTTTCTACAAATAGAACCTACCACTTGTAATTTAAGGATTTTAAATAAGGTGGCCCTTTATATAAATATTATCTAGATTAAACAAGAGGAAAGTCTTTTTTTAAATGTTTTTCAATTATCCTTCTAAGTTTTCAAGTATAATCAAAATAGTTACTTCAATGTTAATAATGTAAATTAGTTCTAAAAATTATACAATAATGTTAATATGTATAAAATGTTATTTGTAAATAACAATAATAAAATAAGAAAGAAAATAATAGAACGAAAAATAATCAAATAAAAACATTAAAGTATTATGTAAATAACATCACAAAATTAAATATAATTAACAGATAGGAAATTGCAAATTACTTTCAGAATTTCTAACAAAATATTTCTAATTTTTAATGTAAACAATGATATTTAAAATATATTAAGTGTTAATTCCGTAAAAACTCAACTTTCCATGTGTAATACTGATTATCCAACGTCACAAAATTGTATTAATGGCCGGCAAAGAAAAATATTCGTATTAAACTTCTTTCAATTTATTTTTCTTATATGCTTTACAAAACTATGAAAAATATGACTTTCATCTGAAAGGGTTTATTCAATTGGAGATATATGAACTGTTAAAGAAAATATTTTCTAGTTTATCGAAAAAACCATCGAAAACCCGCTGAGACCGATGAATTTTATTCTCTCATCTTCTGAATGAACCTTCTTTTTTTTCTTTAGTGCCTGTATATATCTATCGTGTGTTCGTATTATATCTCTTAATCTCTTTCTACATGATATATACAATCCAAAAATTATGGCAAAAAAGAACATCATAAAAGTTCCACAGACTTTTTGTACATTGTTGAAAAAAAAGATTGTTACTTTTATTAAAAAAAGAATGTTATTCTACAAAATTATAAAAATAATTTTGAAAAATGGACTCTTTCGCAACATAGCAAAGAGCATTTATCAAAATTCATGTAATCCGTATTCTTGAAAATAAATCGCATATAAAGGAGGTAGGTGTAATTTTAAATGAACTGAAGTATCTGTTTAATCACTGGTGATGATTTGGTTTGTCTTTCTACGGTCATTTTTTGCACACTTTGGTATAATTAGACTGGGATCTACAGTTTAACATAGTGTTACCATTGTGATGAATCTCCCAATGAATTGTAATAATACACTTTTTCATAAAAATTTCAAGTAAATTATTGTTACTCATAAAATTTCAATATCAACAATGTCACTTAATTTAGCGAAGCAATTGGCATGGAAACGTCAGGCTATCGCAAGATTGTTTGTTCGGAATCCACATTAAACTGTTGGTCCCGGTCTAATTAGCAGAAAGTGTAAAAAAAACTACCATAGAGAGACAAACCAGAGCTAACCGGAAGCATTTTTTTGCCAAATATAAATGCCAACAAAATAATCATCAATATCAAAATTAAACCATCATTAATCACAAAAACAAACGAATTGATGAAACAAAAGTTTTAATACATTTAAAATTACATAATAACATACATATAAGGAACACTAGTTACGACAAACAACGTTATTCCAAACTTTATCTAAATACTTGATACTAGAATCCCATACGAAATTCGGGAGCAAACTTAATCCCTGTCCTAACTGATTGAAATTCTCAACTATTCAAGACACATATTTAAAACACCTAACTCTTGGTCCAGTTATGAGCGAGAATTCAAGCCTTAAATATTGCAGTGGCCTGATAACTCAATCTCTGCCCAATGCACACTAAAGCCGGAGGAGGACAAATACAGAAAAGTAGGCATCTGCCCAGAAAGTGAAAATGAATACTCAATACCGATGCACAACCCCACTCAGAACCATTAAACATTCCATTACATCAAACATTTGCATTAACTCCTGGAAATCCGCCACTTCCCGCGCCAGTTCGCTTTCGGGCAATTTATGACTCAAATTACTGTGCGGAATCTCTCTCCTGTCCATCTGATGCACCTGCCTTCCACCCCTTTCGTTTCCCAATTCCGAAGGTCAGTTGTCGGGTGGTCATCTTCGAAGCACAAGATAATTATTCCGGGTGCCCGCCTGTTATTTCCAATGGTGCACCATTGGCCGTACTTACTGGAATGCGGAAATAAATCTGAAGTCCGGAAATGTCGAGAATTGATGGTGAATGGGGAAGTACTTTGACGATCTATGAACTCGAATAATGGAAGTCGTTTCAAATATTTTATAGCTCTTCAAACTTCCAGTTGGGAATGGGAAGCCGTCTCTTATTTGGTGCCAAACGAAATGCTTCGGAAACGTGAGAGGGCCATTTAATTTCTCATGCCACCTGCAACTGTGAGATCTTAAAGGAAATAGTGATCCGAGAGAATCTGAATTTAATTGTATGATTAAGTATATCCTATCAAAGTTGGGAATACTTTTTCACAATTTTAACTATATTGGATTTACCTTCTCTGTATACTAAATCCTTTTTCAATTCAAAATAATTATATGCTAAAATATATCATATCAAAGTGGGGAATATTTCATAATTTAAAAAAAAATTGATTTGACTTCTCTGTATACTATATTCTTTTTCAAT
Organism: Caerostris darwini; assembly: GCA_021605075.1. Lineage (NCBI taxonomy): Eukaryota > Metazoa > Arthropoda > Arachnida > Araneae > Araneidae > Caerostris > Caerostris darwini. The sequence goes on along the minus strand of BPLQ01010473.1, from coordinate 26,890 downwards.
TCAAGATTTTTTTTTTCATTTAGAATTCTAACATTTCTAAACTGCTTACCATGAATATAATATTTTTGTCAAAAATTAAACCTATACAAAAGATAGAATTATTTCATACAGCAATACAGAATTATTGTTATAGATGCGTGTTTTTTTTTTAATATTCAGCCAACTGTTTTGTGTCAAATAGCCCCGAATTGCGTTGGCTAATTAGCGCCGTGTAATATTAAAAAAAGTACAGGAAAAATAATTTTACTTTCAATCCTTTTACTAGGAAATTTTATAGGATCAGTTGTCTACTTCATAATATATAATTAAGTATTAATGAACTATCTTGATGAAATAAGTGCCTGCAATGTATAAAAGCAACATAAATTCATAGAACCTTTCCACTAGCTGGATCCCTTTTTTCGCCAAATATAAATGGTAATGATCCCTTTTTTTGCCAAACATAAATGTTAGCGAAAGAATCATCAATCACATAATAAAAGCTATCACTACTCTCAAAAACCAATCAAATTCATGAAAAAAAAATTTTTTATTACATTTAAAATTACATATCACAAATATACGAAACACAAGTTACGACTAGCAAATAACTTTATACTAAGCTATCTGAATATAAATACTTGATACCTGAGTTCCAAATGAAATTCAGTATCAAACTTAATCCCTTTCCTGTCTGTTTAATATTCTCAATTATTGAAGACACGAATTTTAAACAGCTTACTCTCGGTCCAGTTATGAGCGGAATTCAAGACTTAAATATTTCAGTGGCCTGATAATTCAATGCACACCAAATACAGTAAAGTGGCATCTGCCTAGAAAGTGAAAATTAATACTCAATACCGATTCACAACCTCACTCAAAACCATCAAACATTTCCATTAACTCCTGGAAATCCGCCACTTCCCGCGCCAGTTCGTTTTCGGGCAATTTATGCCTCAAATTACTGTGCGGAATCTCCCTCCTGTCCATCTGATGAACCGGTCTTCCACCCCTGTCGTTTCCCAAATCCGAAGGTCAGTTGTCGGGTGGTCATCTTCGAAGCGCAAGATAATTATTCCGGGTGTCCGCCTGTTATTTCCAATGGTACACCATTGCCCGTACTTACCGGGAATGAGGAAATAAATGTGGAAGTCCGGAAATGCCGGCAATTGATGGCCAATGGGGAAGTATTTTAACGATCTATGAACTTGAATAATGGAAGTCGTTTCGAATATTTCATACCTATTCATACTTCCAGTTGGGAATGGGAAGCCGTCTCTTATTTGGTGCTAAACGAAATGCTTCCGAAAGGTGAGAGAGCCATTTAATGCTCATGCCACCTGCAAATATGAGATCTCAAAGGATATGGTGATCCGAGAGAATCTGAATTTAATTGTACGTTCCAGTCTATCATATCAAAAATGAAAATAATTTTTCCAATTTAATTTTTACTTATTTGTTCTAATTTGATTTATACAATTTTTTTTTTAAATTCTATATAATTGTATGTTCCAGTCTATCATATCAAAGTAGAGAATTGTTCATAATTTTAAAAATTCATTTAACTGCTGTGAATGCTAAATTCTTTTCCAATTTAAGGCTTTTTTTATTTAGAATTCTAACATATCTAAACTGCTTACTATGAAAATAATATTTTTTGTCAAAAGTCAGACCTATACAAAAGATAGCATTATATCATAAAGCATTATTGCACTATTGTTATAAATGCGTGTTTTTATATTAATGCGTAAATGCGTGTTTTTTTATTAATGCGTAAATGCGTGTTTTTTTATTAATGCGTATTTACTATAGATTTACTCATAGAGTCTTTACTCAAAACTACCAACTGTCTCGAGTCAAATAGCCTTGAATTGCGTTGGCGAATTAGTGCCGTGTAATATTAAAAAAAGGACAGAAAAACAATCTTAATTTCAATCTTTTTAGTAGGAAATTTTATAGGATCAGTTGTCTACTTCATAATATTTAATTTAGTATTAATGAACTATCTTCATGAAATAAGTGCCTGCAATGTATAAAAGCAACATAAATTTATAGAACTTTTTCAGTAGCTGGATCTCTTTTTCTGCCAAATATAAATGTCAGCGAAAAGGATTAGTTATATAATGAAAACCACCAATACTCACAAAAACAATCGAATTGATAAAACAGCATTTTTTAATACATTAAAATTACATAGTAGCATAAATATAAGAAACACAACCTACGACTAACAAATATCCTTATTCCAAACTATTTGAATCTAAATACTTGATACTAGAATCCCATATAAAATTCTGGAGCAAACTTAATCCATTTCCAATCTGTTTAAAATTCTCAATTATTCAAGACACCGATTTTAAATACCTTACTCTTAGTGCAGTTATGAGCGAGAATCCAAGCCTTAAATATTTCAGTGCCCTGGTAATTCAATCTCTGTACAATACACACTAAATCCTGAGAGAGAGAGAGGGACAAATACAGAAAAGTCGCATCTGCCCAGAAAGTGAAAATGAATAGTCAATACCGATGCACAACCCCACTCAAAACCATCAGACATTTCATTACATCATACATTTCCATTAACTCCTGGAAATCCGCCACTTCCCGCGCCAGTTCATTTTCCGGCAATTTATGACTCAAATTACTGTGCGGAATCTCCCTCCTGTCCATCTGATGCACTGAACTGCACCTGCCTTTCACCCCTTTCGCATTCCAATTCCGAAGGTCAGTTGTCGGGTGGTCATCTTCGAAGCGCAAGATAATTATTCTTTGTGTCCGCCTGTGATTTCCAATGGTGCACCATTCCCCTTACTTAATTTTGTTTACTTAGAACTACTTACTTTTGTTTACTTGTTACTAATATTCTTAAACTATTTGCTGGCAATTTAATATTTTTTTTTTATCAAAAATTACACCTACGCAAAGGATAAAAATACTTCAAATCGGCCTTACTTAATTATTGTTGTATATTAACAATCTACATTAAACTGCAGTTCCCGGTCTAATTAGCCCAAAGAGAGCAAAAAACTGACCGTATAACAACAAATCAAAATTTTCGCCAAACCTAAATATCAACAAAACAATCATCAATCATGAAATAAAGCCATCATTATTTACAAAAACAATCGAACTGATAAAACAAATGTTTTAATACATTCAAAATTACATAATAACAAAAATATAAGAAACATTAGTTACGACTAACAAATAACTTTATTCCAAACTATTTGAATCTAAATAGTTAATACCAGAATCCCATATGAAATTCATGAGGAAACTTAATCCCTTTCTTCTCTATTTAAAATTCTCAATTATTCAAAGACACGGATTTTAAACACCTTACTCTTGGTCCAGTTATGAGCGGAATCCAAGTCTTAAATATTTCAGTGGCCTGATAATTCAATCTCTGCCCAATGCACACTAAATCCAGACAGAGAGGAACAAATACAGAAAAGTGGGCATCTGCCCAGAAAGTGAAAATGAATAATCAATACCGATGGACAACCTCACTCAAAATCATCAAACATTTCCATTAACTCCTGGAAATCCGCCACTTCCCGCGCCAGTTCGTTTTCGGGCAATTTATGACTCAAATTACTGTGCGGAATCTCCATCCTGTCCATCTGATGCACCTGCCTTCCACCCCTTTCGTTTCCCAATCCCGAAGGTCAGTTGTCGGGTGGTCATCTTCGAAGCCCAAGATAATTATTCCGGGTGCCCGCCTGTTATTTCCAATGGTGCACCATTGCGCGTACTTACCGGGGACGGCGGAAATAAATCTGGAAGTCCGGAAATGCCGGGAATTGATGGTGAATGGGGAAGTACTTTGACGATCTATGAACTCGAATAATGGGAGTAGTTTCGAATATTTTACACCTCTTCAAACTTCCAGTTGGGAATGGGAACCCGTCTCCTATTTGGTGCTAAACGAAATGCTTCCGAAACGCGAGACGGCCATTTAATTCGCATGCCACCTGCAACTGCGAGATCTTAAAGGAAATAGTGATCGGATGAATCTGAATTTGATTGTATGTTCCAGTCTGTCATATCCAAGTTGGGAATAATTTTTCACAATTTTAACTGTATTTGATTTAACTTCACTGCATACTAAATTCTTTTTCAATTCAAGATTTTTTATTATTATTTACGATTTCAATATTTCAAAACTATTCACTGTGAATTTAATATTTTTATCACAAATTAAACCTATGCAAAGGATAAAAGTATTTCATATAGCATTGCTGAAATATTGTTATATATTAACAATCTAATATGTTGGTTAAGTTTGTTTGTGTCATTGACTATAATTAATGAGTGCGAATAAATTTTAAATATTAGAACAAAAAGAAGATTTAAAAATAGTAATTATATTTACTAAAATTTGAGCCAATATTAGAATTTTAATATACGATAGCACTTGTGTTTGAATTCTGATTTTTATAACACCAGAATTGAACACAATGTTCCTCTAATAATTTTTGAGGTTAGCCTGTTTGGGTCGATGTTAATTGTATTAAACATGAATGAATTTTATGTATTACAGCAAAGAGGTTGAAAAGAGAGCGATCGCGTTATAGTAATTAAAATGCTTCTAAAATTTGAACTTATACTTGAATATTAATATGCGATGGAAATGCATTCAAATTGTGTACCTCGGAACCATAGGGTTTTCCACAATATTACAAACTTTTCCTCTGATATTGGTTTGTATTATCAAATCATTAAAATAATAAAATACATTAGAAAGAAATGAAGCTAATTATAAGTTGCTTTTCCTAGAATTTAATATGCAAAACTAATTCATGAATTTATAACTTTTGAAGATTGCTGCTCTATATGATAAAAAAGGGGCTTATCATAATTTAATACCGATACAAACATAGTGTTTTACAAATAATCTAAATAACATTGCTAAGGTAGTCTTATACACTATGTGGAAGAAAGTGACGGGACACGACACTATAACGACATAAACACATATTTATTAAAATTAATAGGAGGTAGGGCTTCCTTTGGCTGCGATCACAGCTGCAACCCTTCTGGGCATGCTTTCCACTAAATTAGCCATAGTGGCAAGAGGAATTTCCTTCCAAATGTTTAACAAGAAGTTCCATAGTTCAGGCTTGCTTTTGGGGAGTGGGGTGCGGGCCCTCAGCCGACGGTCCAATTCGTCCCAGAGATGTTCAATTGGGTTAAGATCAGGGCTCTGCGCCGGCCATTCCATGCGTTTAACGCTGTTGTTCACATACCAATCAAGAGTCCTCCTTGCAACATGGCATGTTGCGTTGTCGTCTTGATACCAGCAATTATCCATACCGTACGTTGCCGACAAGGTAGGAAGGACATGATTGTCGAGAATATCATAGTATCTATCGGCATTCATCGCACCATCAACCTTCACCAGTGGGCCAGCCCCATACCAGGAGAAACAGGCCTATACCATCAATCCTCCTCCACCAAACTTTACAGCTGGGACGACACACTCAGGCAAAAGGCTTCTCCTGGTAAACGCCATACCCAAACACGTTCATCGGAACGGAAAAGGGTAAATCGTGACTCGTCACTCAAAGGAAGCGATTACAGTCATCTAGAGTCCAAGTACGGTGGTCTTTGGCCCATCGAAGGGGCGCTTTCTTGTTGGTTTTCGTAATCAAAGGCTTATAGGCCGCCGAACGTCCAGTGTAACCTAACTTTTGGGCCTCGATACGAAGAGTCTTGGTCGAAACGGCCACACCTATGGCTTATTTAAACTCATTAGCGATGTTATCCATGGATGTTTGACGGTTACTTCGAATCTCCCTGACGAGCACCCGCCGGTCCCTGCTGGTGAGAACTGTAGGTCGTCCACTTCGGGATTTGTTCTGACAGTGTCCCTCAGTCTTGTAGCGACACACAACACGTGCTACAGTTGATTTTGTGCAGTTACGGAGACGGAATATCACCCTAATTGACACCTTGGCAAGATGCAATCCAACCAACACACCTTCTCGAACTCAGACAACTCTTCCCGTGGCGGCATCTTTACAAAAAACAACTCTAGTCGACTCCACAGAGTATTTATAGGATATGGCTGACACGTGATACCTATTATTGCGCATGTGTCAGCTGTATTGTCGACTTTTCCACTTTTCGAGGGGTGTCCCGTCACTTTCTTCCAGATAATGTTGTATGAATCATTTTCAATTTTTTTCTCAGTAATGGTTATATATTTTCATTAAATTGATGTTCTTTAAGGAAAAACATACATATGCAATACAGTTAATAAAAATGGGGATAATGGAGAAAAAAGAAGGCATAAGATACTTTTAAAGCACATAAAACATAAAAAAATATAACATAAACATAAAACATAAAATTGAAATTGCGCGCTATCAAATAATTCAAGGACAAAAAAGAAACACTATTTACGACTAACAAATAACTCTATTCCTAACTATTTGAATCTAAATACTTGATACTAAAATCATATATGAAATTCCGGAGCATTCTCTTTCCTCACTATTTAAAATTCTCAATTATTCAAGAAACGGATTTTAAAAACTTTACTCTTGGTCCAGTTTATGAGCGAGAATCCAAGTCTTAAATATTTCAGTGGCCTGGTAATTCAATCTCTGTCCAATGCACACCAAGTCCAGAGAGCAAGATGGACAAATACAGAAAAGAGGGCATCTGCCCAGAAAGTGAAAATGAATACTCAATAACCAATGCAACCCCACTCAAAACCATCAAACATTCCATTACATCAAACATTTCCATTAACTCCTGGAAATCCGCCGCTTCCCGCGCCAGTTCGTTTTCGGGCAATTTATGACTCAAATTACTGTGCGGAATCTGCATCCTGTCCATCCGATGCAGTGAACTACACCCGTCTTCCACCCCTTTCGTTCCCCAATTCCGAAGGTCAGTTGTCGGGTGGTCATCTTCGAAGGGCAAGATAATTATTCCGGGTGTCCGCCTGTTATTTCCAATAGTCAGCATTGCCGTACTTACTGAGGCTGCGGAAATAAATCTGGAACTCCTGAAATGGAAATGGATGGTGAATGGGGAAATGCTTTGACGATCTATGAACTCGAATAATGGAAATCGTTTCAAATATTTTATATCTCTTTAAAGTTCCAGTTCCGGGAAGCCGTCTCTCATTTGGTGCTGAACGAAAGGGTTACGAAACGTGAGAGCGCCATTTAATACTCATGCCACCTGCAACTGCGAGATCTTAAAGGAAGTTGTGATCCGAGTGAATTTGAATTTAATTGTATGATCTAGTCTATCATATCAAAGTTCTGAATAATTTTTCGCAATTTTAACTATATTTGATTTACCTTCTCTATATACTAAATTCTTTTTTAATTCAAAATAATTGTATGCTAAAGTCATTCGTATTAAAATTGGGAATAAGTTTTCATGATTTTAACTATATTTGATTTAACTTCTCTGTATACTAGATTATTTTTCAATTCAGTTTATCCTATCAAAGTTGGGAATAATTTTTCACAATTTTAACTCTATTTGATTTAACTTATACGTATGCTAAATTCATTTTCAATTCAAAATAATTGTAAGTTCCAGTCTATCATATCAAAGTGGGGAATATTTCATAATACTAAAAATTGATTTAACTTATCTGTATACTAAATTCTTTTTCAATTCAAGATTTGTTTATTTAGAATTCTAATATTCCTAAACTGCTTACTATGTATAAAATATTTTTTGTCAAAAATTAAGCCTAGACAAAAGATAGAATTATTTCATACAGCATTACTGAATTATTGTTATAGATTCATGTTTTTTTATTAATGCGTGAAACAAATTATTTACTCATAATTTGCCAGCCGTTATTCAAAACTACCAACTGTTTTGTGTCAATTAGCCCTAAATTGCGTTGGTGAATTAGCGCCGTCCAATATTAAAAACAGTACAGAAAAAATTTTTTATTTCCAATCTTTTTACTAAGAAATTTTATAGGATCAGTTGTCTATTTCATAATATGGAATTTAGTATTAATGAACTATCTTGATGTAATAAAAGCCTGCAATGTATAAAAGCAACATAAATTCATAGAACTTTTCCACTAGCTGGAACCATTTATGCGCCAAATATAAATGGTAATGATCCCCTTTTTGTGTTATATATAATTGTCTGTGAAAGAATGATTAATAATATAATAAAAACCAATAATACACACAAAAACAATCGAACTGATAAAACCAATGTTTTAATATATTTATGTTGTTATGTAATTTTAAAGGTAAGAAACGACTACCAAATAACTTTATTCCAAACTATTTGAATCTAAATACTTGATACTAGAATCCCATATGAAATTCAGGAACAAACTTAATCCCTTTCCTCCATGTTCAAAATTCTAAATTACTCAAGACACGGATTTAAAACACCTTACTCTTCGTCCAGTTATGACCGGAATTCAAGCCCTAAATATTTGACAGGCCTGATAATTCAATCTGTTCTCAATGTACACTAAATCCAGAGAGAAAGAGAGGAACAAATCTAAGAAATACTCGTAGTCCCAGCCGTTACACAAAACTACCAACTTTCTCATCATTCTTTTATAAATTAATGCAGTGTAATATTTAAAAAAGTACGAAAAAACAATTTTATATTCAATCTTTTTTAGAAATGAATTTTATAGAATCAGTTGTCTACTTCATAATATGTGATATAGCATTTATTAACTTTCTCGATGAATTAAGTGCTGCTATATGGAACAGCAATATACATTCATAGACCCTTTCGAGATCCGGATTTTTCGCCAAATATAAATGTCAACAAAATAATCTTTAATTATAAAATAAAATTACCATTACTCCCAAAAAACATTCGAATTCATAAAACAAGTTTTTTTTAACGCATTATAAATTATATAACAACATAAATATAAGAAACACTATTTACGACTAACAAATAACTTTATTCGAAACTATATGAATCCAAATACTTGAAACTAGAATGACGTATGAAATTCATGATCAAACTTAATCCCTTTCCTCTCTGTTTAAAATTCTCAATTATTCAAAACACGGATTTTAAACACCTTACTCTCGGTCCAGTTATGAGCGGAATCAAAGCCTTAAATATTTCAGTGGCCTGGTAATTCAATCTCTGCCCAATGCACACCAAATCCAGAGAGGAAGATGGACAAATAGTCCCATCCATCTGCCCAGAAAGTGAAAATGAATACTCAATAACCAATGCAACCCCACTCAAAACCATCAAACATTCCATTAACTCCTGGAAATCCGCCACTTCCCGCGCCAGTTCGTTTTCGGGCAATTTATGACTCAAATTACTGTGCGGAATCTCCCTCCTGTCCATTTGATGCATTGAACTGCACCTGCCTTCCACCCCTTTCGTTTCCCAATTCCGAAGGTCAGTTGTCGGCTGGTCAGCTTCGAAGCGCAAGATAATTATTCCGGGTGCCCCGCCTGTTATTTCCAATGGTCGCCATTGCCCGTAATTACGGGGGATGCGGAAATAAATCTGGAAGTCCGGAAATGCCGGGAATTGATGGTGAATGGGAAGTGCTTTGACGATCTATGAACTCGAATAATGGAAGTCGTTTCAAATATTTTATATCTCTTCAAACTTCCAGTTGGGAATGGGAAGCCGTCTCTTATTTGATGCTAAACGAAATGCTTCCGAAATGTGAAAGAGCCATTTAACTCCTCATGTCACCTGCAACTGCGAGATCTTGAAGGGAATTGGGATCCAGTGAATCTGAATTTAATTGTATGCTCCAGTCTATCCCATCAATGTTGGGAATGGTTTTTCATAATTTTAACTATATTTGATTTAACTTCTCGGTATACTAAATTCTTTTTCAATTCAAGATAATTGTATGCCCCAGTCTATCATATCAAAGTTGGGAATAATGTTTCACAATTTTAACTATATTTGATTTAACTTCTGTGTATACTAAATTCTTTTATACTTCAACATTTTATTATTATTTAGAATTCAAATATTTATAAATTATTTGCTGCAAATTTATTATTCTTTTATCAAAAATTAAACCTATGCATAGGATAAAAATATTTCATACAACATTACTGAATTATTATATAACAACAAACTAATATGATTAAGTCTGTGTCATTGAGGATAGTTATTGAGTGCGAATAACCTTTAAATGTTACAACGAAAACATGATTCCAATATAGTAATTCCTATTTATTACTAAAATTTGAGTCAATATTAGAATTTTAACATGCGATAGAATTTGTATTCGAACAGTGTTTTTCAAAACCCCAAGGTTTCACACAATATGCGCAAGTGTTCCTCGAATAACTTTTATGGTTGAGCCTGTTTAGGTTCATGTTAGCTGTTACTGAACATAAATGAATTTTATGTATTACAAAATGAGATTAAAAAGAAATTGCATTATAGCAATTAAAATGTATTTCTAAAATTTGATCGTATACTTGAATTTAAATGCACCATTCAGTTGTATTCAAACTGTGTTCCTCAGAACCTTAGTGTTTTACAGAATATTGCAAAAATTTTCCTCCGATAGTTGTTTGTAATATCAAATCATTGATTTGATAGCATACATTAGAAAGGAATGAAACTAATTATATTTTGCTTTTATTGGACTTCAATATGCAAAAATAATTCATGAATCAATAACTTTGAAGATTGCAGATGATATAATAAAAAGTGCTTATGATAATTAAATATCAATACGAACATGGCGTTTTTTAAATAATGTAAATAACATTGCTATGGTGGTCTTATATTAGAAATCATTTAATTCTAAGTAAACCTCATTTATATATTAACATTAAATTGATGTTTTTTCTTAAAGAACGTATATATTCAATTCAGTTAATAAAATTGGGGATAGTACAGACAAAAAAAAATACATAAAATATTTTTAAAGCACATAAAAAATTAGAACAAAATAGTGCGCTAGCAAGTAGTTAAATGGTGAAAAATACGAAAAAAAAGTAATCAAAAGTAATTTCACGAATAAATTGTAATCACTATTCAATGTCTTGCACAGGTTTGACCGAAACAATTTTTTTTTGCGAACTAAAATAAGCTTTCTACAAGGCAAATTAGCCCTTATCAAAATTTATAGGTTAGTATTTGTACATATTCATGTTTATGGCTTGTATGCATAAATGTATCTAAATATGAATTTCTCTATAAAAAGTGCGCTGATATAAATCTTTACTCATATCAATTTGTTCAAAGAAACATGAACATACTGATATGATTAAAGATGTATACCAGCGCGCAAAAATATGCTGTATACATTATGCATGTTTGAGTAAATGTATATGTATGCAGAGTTCGTTGTTCAAATTTAAATTCGACATAAATCGACGTTTCAAACACTCAAGAGATTTATTTTACAATAAATCGCCTACATTTTAAAATTAAATTTTCAATTATAAAATTTACAGAAAAACACATTTATCACATGCTCGTACAATTATTTCTAGAACCTCAACTCACTCAATTCATACAATTGATTGCATTTTAGTGTAACCGCCATGCTCTTATGACGGTGACAATAAAAAGAAGTCATTTATCCAGAACGAAACTTTTCTATTTTTTCCAGACATAATTCAAATTTCCATAGCTATTTTCCAGTACTGAAAAGTGTAACCATTCGAAAACTAGCTTAAAATTTACGGAGTAACTTATATCTTATCTACTTCTACCGACCAAAAATTAAAAACATCCTGCCACTGCCCGATAAGGATATTTTAGCACTGAATCATTTTAAACAATTTCACTTTCAAGCACTTTTAAGTGGTACAGAATAACCAACTTTAAAAAGAAGATTATCAAATGACTTGGTTAACTTATAACTTCGATATTAACCTTTCAATGTTATTTGAAGCAAGTTTAGAAAATTATATTAAAAGTTAAGACTGGAACACTGATGTATTCCTTTTTCTCGAACGATAAATTAAAAATGCTCACGGATGGAACAAAAGAAATTTTAAACAATAACTTATTAACCATAAAAATTTAGCATTAAATTGACAAACAATGTAGGAGGCAACGACATGCATTTATAGGAAGAAAAATGAGCACTCACCTGTCAATTTCTGCAGTGTCGAATCCTACCGGCTTCGCCATGTTAGAGTCATGTATGGGTGCAGTCTTGATTCAGTGTTGCTTCATGGTTGAAACTGAATTATTTCTTTAAATAATAAAGCTTTCAGCTGTCATATTTGTTAAAATTTTCAAAGATAGCATTGCACAACTGCAACACAACATTATATAAAATATTTACAAAATCATTTTAAAGGCCAGTTCGTTCTTTGTACCTTAAGTACTGCCTGGAACTATTCACTCGACAGTTGTACCCTCCATATTACCTTTAACTATTCACTCTGTACACTGCCTTCTTTCTTTCTCACTCTCCTATTATCGGTTTCAAAGTCTAACAGGAGAAAAAAAGTGCAAATTCCAAAGACTAACGTAAGGTCAACCAGTCTTTGAAAGGAGGACCTATTAACATTGAGCTTTTCCTCGTCCTCTTTACAATTTGTTATAGGAATGCATGGTGGATCCTTACTATCCTTATTATCATCATCTAAATTTACACCCAATAAAAACTTAGTTCTTCCAAGCTCACTTACATCAAAATATACTTTTTATCAAATTAACTGAATTAATTTAAGATTCATTTTCAGATCTTTAGTTTTTGGAAATACAACAATGTTATCCACATACACAATCAAAATAACACTTAAATTTATATAAGCAGTTGCATCATTCTAATTTAACAAATCCTAGAACTTAAGTTGTAAGCAGAGTCATTGCATTGAAACTTTGGTGCAATCTGTGTTGAATGGATCGGATCGGATCGAAATCAGGCTCCTGAACGGATCAGAACCAGACTCCTAAGCGAATCGGATCGAAATCATGCTCCTGAACGGATCAGAGCAGAATCAGACTCCTAAACGGATCGAATTGGAATCAGGCTTCTGAACGGATCATATCGGAATTCTGTTCCTGAATGGCTGTTCCACATATGATCTCGAAATAGTCACTAACCATGAGAATTACTTTCATGTCATTTTTCCTAAATGGACATTTAAACCCGGAAAGCATAGTGAATTGAAATATGTCACCATAAAATTTCCCCATCTTGACAAATTAGAATCTTTTGATCAAATGAACTATTTAATTACGTTAGATAATATGTCGCCAATTACACAGGGAACCTCTGGCCCATAATCTTGTTTTCGATTTATAAAAGCAGCTAAATAAACGTTTCCAACATTCAACTGATTTACTTGAAATCGCCCAACTCGTGTGAAATTAATTTTAAATTATAAATTTTCTAGACGGACACATTTACCACATAGTCATTTCCAGAAACTCAATTCCTATAATTCATGTAAATAAATTCTGTAGTCATGCCATGTAGTCTGTCTAATGGGTATATGTCTGAAGGGTATAATATATTTTATAACTTTCACAATTTGCATAATTCCCACATGCTGGCCGTTGCAATGAAACACACTCTACCAAACTACACGTGTCTTATAAGTTCGTGGACTTAACTAATCTTCAAACAATTTTTTTTTTTTTTTTTTATTCGAGCCCCAAACTAAACTCTGACTGACTGGCACTATACTGACTCATTGGTATACATACATATACACGTATAACACATATACATATAAATACTCATTTGTATATATACACATACAGATAGATGAGTATGCATACAAATACGTTTGCCAAAATAGGTAAATAAATATGTGCGTGTTAAAGATGCACATATAACCTTGCTTACTGATAAAAGTAAAGAGTATGTATATTTAAACATACATTTTTACCAATTTTATATCACTTTTTATCGAGAAATATATATATATATATGTGTGTTCAATAATTATTACTATTAAATTATCCAATATTAATTACATTATTATTAATTAATATAATTATAATAATTCATATAATATAATTAATTATTTTACTATTAATTATTACTATAATATTTGGAACGCATGTGTAACTTTTTTTTTTAATTTCGCTTTAAGTGAGTGTATACAATTTTTTTTAAGTTTGTTATAAAGTTTATTTTTAATACAAAATATAAAATAACAAATTATGTAAATAAATCTGACAGCAAAATTATATAAATAATTTATTACAGCAATCGTGTGATTAGGATAAAAAATAAGCAAGAATGGTTATAATTCTTAGATTTATTTAATATCAAATATAGTTTTAATATAAATATATATTTCATTTGCATTAAAGGTAATGTTTATAAACATAAAATCGAGCCGATGGCATAATGCATCCGGAAAGCAGTGAAAGGCAAAAAGCTAATTTAGTAGGAAACTCACGTTTGAAAACCTTTATCATATATCTCTGAACAATCTGGCGAGCCAAATCACGTACTTTTTCAATCGTTAAAAGATAGCCACTGATAAAAACATCACGTACAGCCTCGTTTATAAACAGCGGAACAATTTTCAATATTTATTTTCCTGTGCGGAAGAATTCTAAAGACGTATTCAGTGAACTGATATTTAATGCATAAATAATTAATATTTCCTTTTCATTGAGATTTTCATATTTAGTAGGATAATGATTTATATTTAAGACTGAGACTATTTTTACTAAATATTTGCAATGTATAAATAATTTTAGTTCGAATGGTAGTACTAAAATACAAAACTTTTTTATTGCTCAAGATGATTTTGAGCTGCTATGAAAATAAGTTAAAAAATTACAACATTGCGATATTGTTACATTAAAAATATGTCAGTACTAGTAGGATCATTAGTATAAATATTTATCTTTTATATTTCTAAAAATTTTTGAATGGCCTACATATTTTTAAAAGAAAAGAGGTGAATACTTACTTTAAACGATTCCAAATGTTTTTTATTGTGCTAACAACTACACATAGAAAACAATTCCTTTATCAATGTTTTGAATGCACAAGAAATTTATGTGCATATATTAAAGAAATATACTGAATATTTATTGGCATAGATTTTGAAAAATTTACGTATACTTGTTATATTATTTGCAACAGCATTACAGACATAGAAGGGAACAATACTGCTTTTCATCTATTTTTATTCATGAATTTTACGTATTTTTATCTATCTGCTACTGTTTTATATGCAGATTTTATGCACATATAAATACACATTTTTTACATATATATATATATATATATATATATATATATATATATTCATTGATTGTCTAACTTATGTTTGTCGAAATATGTTAAAGATGAAGTTATTTTCGTCAAATTTTAATTCTGCTATAATCAATTCGAAAAGAATTAGAATCTAATTATCAATATACAATTCACTGGAAAAATATATCGAAAGAAGAGAATTACTGGCATATAGAACTAAATCCAATATTTATTTGATGAAACTTATTTAGTTGTGCATAAATTACATAATAAGCCAGATGTAATTTATGCACAAGTAATTTTTTTTAAATTCCAACAAATAGATTGATTATAAATAAGGAAAAATAAGTTTACTTTATATAATTACATTCTAGTTTTTAGAAATAATATATATATATATATATATATATATTCAACTTATATGGTAACTTTTAATTCATATTAGAATATTTCTTAACAAAAATTATATACTCGTCAATCAAGTATCAGCACAAATATGAATATAAATGCAATAAAATGTTTATGCAATTATATTCATATACTATATACCTTTCAAAACTATCTTCAGCAATAAAAATATGTACAATAATTTTATCAAATGATTTATGTCCATATTAAATCTTCTCATGTCTTCAAACAAATTAAAATTGCTGAGTCTTATTAAAAGTATTTTAACCAAAATGGAATTGTAAATGTTTAACTTTTTTATATATCTTAAAATACAATTTTTTGCAAAGTTAATTGCTGCAAAACTATGAACATTATATATTTATATATATATATAGAAAGAGAGATAGAAATAAAGATAACATTTAATCAGAAATTAAGAAAGGTTTGTGTAACTGGATTTGAAAAGAAGCCTTGGTGTAGTCAGAAAGGCATTGACGAAACTGATACTCATTAAGAAAGTAGGTTCATCAAACATTTTTAAATATGATTCTTTGGCCCCAAGGGTAATATTTTCTGGTCTTTTAAGCATTGATGAGTCTTGAAATGCAGCTTCTGCTTGAACCTGATAAGCCTCAGCAATTTGGGCTTCTTTTGTTCCGTTTATGGTCCGGAGAGTGAAAAAAATGTTCAACTAACAATAAAAGTAATTAAGTTTCACAATCGATCTTATAAAAGAAAGCCAAAGGGAATTTCCAATTCGTCCAGTTTAAAGAATTTTTTTTTCTTTCTACTGTCTTCCTTCTCTTCATTATTAGTGAACTGATAAAGTGGTGCTGACGCAAAGAAGTCCCGGGTACATTGTGTGAATATATTAATGCATTAAAAAGGAATCGATTCTTTCCGTATTCTGTTTTATATGAGCAAATAATACTAAGATTTCTTTTCCTTTAATGCATTAGACAAAGGGTATAAAAACCGTTAAGTTTGAATATAGATTGTAATATAGATAATAGTGCTTCAATTGCCAGTTTGCTAGAAATTGTATTGAGATTATTACTTAAGATTATTGTAAAAATCATTTTGTGATTTTTTCATAATTGTCTGGATTCAAGTAATTAGAAAATTTAATTTCTTTAGTTTGCGCATTAATTAGTTTGATATTCGGAACTATCTAGAGTAAGTAAATATGCAATGATGTAGAAAAAAAATTATATTTTTTATTAATTGTTATTATTGGTTTAATATTTGTTGTTATAACAATATATATAGTTATGCTGTCAATGTTATGTTTATTTATCAATATATATATATGTATATACGTGTTGTTATTGTTATTTTTTTGTGAAAAGATTATAAAATGAAATGAAAATATAACTTCAAAAAAGGTTTCTGAATTAAATATTTTTATTAAAAACAAAATTTTTTGACAATTATTTTGTTATAAAAACTATTATATCTCATGAAATGAATAATACTGTAGATAAATGAAATACTAAATCACGCATTTCTGAATTATAAAATAATTATTATGAAATCTACATAAATGTCGTTTAATGGTATTGTGGCAGCATGCAATAGTGTATAAAGTAAAGTATATAGTCACTTAGATTTTATGTAATTATACACAAAGGTTTTATGTATCAAAACATTTCAAAATTGTAGTGTAAGTGATAATTCATGAATTGCAAACGTAACACCTTATCACTAATAGTATATGACTAATGTATTAATATTACAGGACCAGATAACGAATTTTTGGTAAATAATAATATTAAACATATTTCTATTATATTTCGAAGTTACAAATTGAATTGTTCTCATCCACAAATGTTATTCAATGGCACTGTTAAGAATTAAAAATTTCCTACTTGTTTTGTACTCATCTCTACGAATCTGGCAGATGGAAGGCAAATAGAAATTGTTATGAATTATATTATTGATCTTTATGCTTACCAATATGTGTGTTATGTGATATTTTGTGTATTAAAGTGTTGTGAAAAGATACGATCTTAATTTAATTCCAAGGATATCACACTGCAGGATCTCTGTCATTTCAGTGCACAATTAAAGTACTAAAATACTTATGTTGTTTTTTAATGAAACTCCAGCTTTTTATAGCTAAATTCCACCAACACAGAAGTAACTGTTTGGCTAAATTATTAATGCTTTTGTAACTCTTTGGAAGAATTAATTTTTTTCTCGTTTTCCTAATTTAAATAAATAAATAAAAAGGAATATTAAAATAGGCAACTAATTGAAGTTTTATATCTAACAAATCATTTGTTTCAATTAAAATTTCACATTTTTTTTAATGTTATGTCATAATCAAATTAATTACATTATTACTTGCATTATACAAAGTTTAAAGCTATTAGATACTGTAGTGCATTTTGAATGACAAACATTTATAAAGTCTTTGTGCATGACTATATTAATAAATTAACAAAAAAACATGCAAATATATATATATATATTAAACTACGTGATATTGCTATTAATTAATAATACGTGATATTGCTACGTGATATATTAAACTCGACTGCTATTGCTTAGAGCACATATATACTGAAGTGACAAAAGTCATGGGATACCTCTTAATATCGTGTCGGCCCTCCTTTCGCCCGGCGAAGTGCAGCAACTCGACGTGGCATGGACTCAAAAGTCGTTGGAAGTCTTCTGCAGGAATATTGAGCCATGCTGTCTCGATAGACGTCCATAATTGTGAAAGCGTTGATGGTGCAGGATTTTGGGCACGAACAGACCTCTCGATGATGTCCCATAAATGCTCGATGGGATTCATGTCGGCGATATAGGTGGCCAGATCATTCGTTGGAATTGTCCAGGATGTTCTTCAAACCAATCGCGAACAGTTGTGGCCCGGTGACATGGCACATTGTCATCCATAAAAATCCCATCGTTGTTCGGGTACATGAAGTCCATGAATGGCTGCAAGTGATCTCCAAGTAGCTGAACGTAAGCATTTCCAGTCAATGTTCGGTCCAGTCGCAACAGAGGACCAAGTCCATGCCATGAAAAAACAGCCCACACCATTACGGAGCCACCACCAGCTTGAACAGTGCCTTACTGACAGTTTGGTTCCATGGCTTTGTGGGGTCTGCGCCACACTCGAACCCTACCATCAGCTCTTACCAACTGAAATCGTGACTCATCGGACCAGGCCACGGTTTTCCATTCATCTAGGGACCAACCGATATGCTCATGTGCCCACGAGAGTCGCTGCAAGCGATGTCGTTCTGTCAGTAAAGGCACTCGAGTCGGTCTTCTGCTGGAATAGCCCAAGAAAGCCAAATTTCTCCGCACAGTTCTAACAGACAAGTCCTTTTACGTCCCGCATTGATTTCTGCGGTTTTTTGACGCAATGTTGCTTGTCTGTTAGAATTTACGACTCTTTGCAGACGTCGCCGGTCTCGGTCGTTAAGTGCAGGCGGTCGACCACTGCGCTGTCCATGGTGGGATGTTATGCCTGAAATTTCCTACTCTCGGCACACTCTTGACACAGTGGATCTGGGAATGTTGAATTCCCTAACGATTTCCGAAATGGCATGACCCGTGCGTCTAGCTCCAACTAACATTCCGCGTTCAAAGTCTGTGAATTCCCGTCGTGCGGTCATCATCACGTCAAAACCTCTTCACATGAATAACTTGAACAGAAATGAAAGCACTGCGAAAGCGCTGCGCATTTATACCTGTTCTACGCGATGCTACTGCCATCTGAAAATTTGCATATTTCTATCCCATGACTTTTGTCACTTCATTGTATATTAAGTGTTTCTTTCCTAATTATCCCAAAATTTGAAATATTTTCAATCCATTTCCTTCAAAACTTATATGTTGATTTCGAATGTTGGTCACTTTGAAATGAGGACATTCGCCATAAAGAACAGAAGACATTTAACATATTCTGCTGAGATGAATATGGAACGAACCTCAGGGATGGGGAGAATTGCTGAAGTGTTTCCACATTGTGATCTTATAATTAGAAATCGTGTCTTCCCCAAAAGTAGCATCTTCTTACTCGAACTCAATGAAAAGACTTTTATTTCTAAAATTTGTCTTGACCATGACATATATCACATATAAAGTGGCTTTCAGTATGGGTTTGTTAGTCAGGATTCGAACTAGGACATCTGAATCCTAAGATCCAATGTGCAATTCTCCCGATTTCTAGAAGTATATAAAAGGAATTAAACACTTAATTTACTTATAAAAACGATTCAATTTTTAAAGTTAGTACATAAGCGAATAATTTTTTAATTCAAAGCAAGCACATCACATATTAGGCTTAGCCATTTCGAGTGTCAGAAGTTGACCGATCGCAACTTCAGCAACTTTCTCCTTTAGCCAGTAAACACAGAAACTTCTAACCCGGGCAGCTTAGAAGTTCGCGAGACCTTCTGAAATAGATAAATAAAAGTCACTGATAAATTTTTAGTAAAAATAAACGATCTCAGTCACGTCTTGGGGAACTTTGTCGTTACAGCGGAGCGTCGTTAAAAATAAGGAAAAAAGCAGTGGAAGGCTGGCTACGTGAGGAAAATATAGGACAGATTCAATAAAGGAATGTCCTCTTCGCTTTTATATCCAGTTGGCCAGAAGACAATCACCTTCTGTTAGAGATGCTGCTTCCATAAATTGGGAGTTTAAATCTTCTGGAAGAAATCAGTTGCATACACGAGGAACGCGAAGACACACTGAATGCGAATTCCCGTCCTCTTCCTAAATACACTATAGTTTCTTGTTTATTCCATGGCCATTATTTTAAGGTAAGCAACCTTATGTCCTGAAAGCATAAATATAGAACATTCCCGTGTTTTTACTCAAGATACTTGACATGAATACGGGCTTTTTTATTAACTGAACCGATAAGTTTCACAAATATTTCTTTGCTAATTCAAATTTTTCAATCGCTGTGGATTCATTTTGTGGATTTTATCTGCACCAAAATTGAAATATCTCGGCTTTACTTTACTCCACAACCTCAATCCAATATCTAGTTCTATAAATTCCCTGTATCGTCTCGGCCTATACTAGACCTATAAAGCCTTCAAGAAATGGGCGACTTTCAGGATCATAGGATCAAATACAGAACTCTGATTATTATACAATGAAATGAACAATTTTCAGGGTTCTCAAGTCTATGTCGAATCTCATAACACGTGGTCTGTGGCAGACTTTACTTAATTATCACATGCATGTACACGAAACCACAAGAGGCTCACTTTGGAAACAGGCAGAAACTCCGGCCTGATCTGTCTGAGAGAAAAAGGGAAAATAGAAGAACTTAATCTCTCTGAGTTTTTATTTTTTAATGAAAGAAAAACAACACTCATTGTCTACTCGTCGCAGAACAATCTCCTTTCTTTTCCAACATCTCCCTTTAAGAAAATTTCGTCGAGGGGGGAGTCAGCTTCCCTTCACTTTTCGTTGGAATAGATATATCTCGGCTCTTGGTCTGTCACCAATCACGATGGAACAACTCATGGAGTTGTCCACATTTCATCTGTAATTGTTTCGATTTGTGTAGGTCGTACAGACAATCGCTAATTTCATGAGTCCCATTATACATGGCACCGAATAACTGCTATCAAATTTGAGTGGCAGGTTGTTCTCATTAGTACAAAACACTTGCATGTAATATAACTACCCCCAACACTTCTAATCTGCCGTCAAATTTGAGTGGTGAATTGTTATTATGTACTTGTCAAAGAATATACATTTCTGTCTCCTGGAAAGGAAATGTCAAAACTCTTCCCCTGAGAAACAATGCTACATTATCTACTATTTTAAAAAAGTTACGGTGGTGAAAATAATAAAATAAAAGTTTACTGTAAAACATTTTCCGATTATGAAAATACCACTTCATATTGAATCTTAAAATAAAGACAAAGATATGACATGATAGTATAGAACTATCAAAAGTATGAGTGAAGCATTATACAATATACGAAGAATAAACAATAGTTAAAAATATTGAAAATAAAAATATGAATACTCTACAAAACCAAATAGAAATTTGAATACTTTATTACATGGTATTCAAATATTATAACAGCTTTCAGTCCAAACAGTATAAAATAACGAAACGTTATTAAAATAAAATTTGATAAGTGAAAAACTGAGAGCAGAGAATTCAGTTAAATATTTAGGGGTAATATCTTATTGAGTTGATTTAGGATTTTTCTATGAAATTTATTAAGTGGAGGATTTTCTATCTGGTCCATAAACTGTAAATTATACTTCCGTGCAACTAAATGTAAAATTGCCTAAAGTAAATTTTACGAGGCCATGATTCTATAATCCGCTATATATCCAAAGAACATGAATACACAGTATAAAAATTATCTTTCTTTTTACCATATAGGCTTATATTAGTTGGTTGCCATTAATCATTCTGATTTGTTTTTGACACCGTAAAATAATATAATATAATGAAGCATTTTTCCAATACATTATATAAATGCTAACATGAACAAAATATTAAGACTTTACATATGAAGAAAATGGCTGAAGGGCTTTTTTATATAAATGTTTATTTCATAGAATTAAAAAAAAATTGATAAGTAATAAGCTGCATATTTGTACACAATTTCTGAGATAAATACTTTATCACAGGCTTTGGGCCTTTGGGTTTCCAATGAGAACAATAATTTTTGTAGACATTAAAGGCTCTTTTTTCTGTGGAAAAGTCAATTATTCAATTCCATTTAACGTTTTGTTCATATACTCCTCATATGCGTAATATAAGCTGCATTGTTCATGTCTTCATAGTAAATCAAATTTTTATCATTTTTTTAGAATTGAAGGAGTTCTGTAATTTTTATGTCCATTTACTGAAATCTACGAATTTGAAATTATCTCTGTCACCTATAGTTACATAAGCTCATTTGCCTGGTATATGACAAACGGCAGGTATAAAACAAACTAATTGTAATTTGATCGAAATATCGTTGTAGCTTAACAATGAACATTTTTAAATTTATGGTATTATATTCCAGTGGATTTTTTTTCAAAATTTATATTATATGCATTAAATAGATTCAAAAAATATATTTGTCTGCAAATAATGTTTTTAGAAAGCCAAGGAAAATATTTCCCAAGAGGCATTGGAATAATTAAATTACAGTACTGAATGCAGGCACTGAAGTAACTAAATAACAGTTTTTTTTTTAATCTTTTTTTTGTATTAATTTGTGAAAAAAACAGATTCAAACTAATTAAAACATTATTTTAATTTTCAAGCACTTAAAATGTCTTTTATACACGGGTACATTAATAAAAGCTATTAATTTTAGTACTTTTCTTTTGTTTTATATGAGCCATAAAATTTGCATTTATTTTTATATGCAGAAAAAAAGATGAAATAACATTAAAATAATATTTATTATTGTAACAGAATAAATAATAGCAATTTTTATTACAGAAAAAAAATTGCCGTTCATAATTTTTTTTTTCTAATTTAAAAAAATACAATAATAGATTTTAGAAAAAAAGCCGATCGTTTTATTAGTATGTATATTCAAGATTTTCTTTTAAGAAAATAAATGTATGCCAAAAATATTTAAAAGGATTTTTTTATAATATACACTGGATTTAAAGTCATTGCTTATATAATCGGCTTCCATATTTATAAACCTTCGCTTCAATTAAAAAAAGAACATTTTATGATAAAAATAAAAGCATGGAAATTAAATCATTAATCATTAAATCAATTGTATAAAATTAAAAAAAAAAAAATTATATCTCTTCATGCATAATGCGAAAAAACTTTTAGTAAAGCGAGCAAATTTTCTGAAATGAATCTTTAATTCAATAACAAATTTTTTTTCACTCAGAAATGAATGGAGTCGATTGAATTCTTGAGCAATAATTGTAACGCACCTTAAATTCATAATCAGAATGCTTAGTAGACATTTTTCTCAATCAACACGTATATGTGGTGCAATTACCCCCTAAATGTTCTCCTGGAAAGACATATCCTTTCCTCATCACTTATTGGATTGTTGATATTGGTGTACATAAATAAAACACGAAGCCCACTCATTTTCATCATAAAAAAAATAAATAAATAAAAAAAAAAATAAAAAAATAAAAACTGAAATCTGGCAAATTTCAACATATCATGTATGAACATTCGAGAACGGATAAATAAACTCAGGAATATACTAATGTTTAATAATGCAAGTGATAGCTGAAGCAATTGATTGGAATACTA
Organism: Caerostris darwini; assembly: GCA_021605075.1. Taxonomy (NCBI): domain Eukaryota; kingdom Metazoa; phylum Arthropoda; class Arachnida; order Araneae; family Araneidae; genus Caerostris; species Caerostris darwini. The sequence goes on along the minus strand of BPLQ01010473.1, from coordinate 3,134 downwards.
CAAGAATGACCAAATTCAATAGCCACGTGACTGTAGCAATGTTGAATAGATCAAGAACTTCATGACGAATAAATAAAAATAATATAAAAAAGTAAGATAAATGTTGTCGTAAATTAAGTATTCCAAATTCTACAAGAAACGTTATCACATTCAATATGCTAAAGAATACATCAAAATTTGAAAATTCTAGGCATAAATGAAGAATGAAGTATTCCAAATTATACAGCTCAATAGGCATCAGAAAATGCCAAAAGTGGTAAATATGAAACTTCAAATAGAAGGAATTGATCAACGCACTACGGATACCACAGTACTTATAGCCATTGGAAATACAAATGTTTAAAATCTCAATCCAAAACTTGAAAAGTGATTCAAAACCATACTACAAAACACTTCAATCAAAAGCCAAATATTCCTTTACATTTACGTTATTCATGAACCATTTCAAGAATTAAGGGACCCGAAATACCATTTTCCGCCAAAATTTGTAATGGAGTTTTATTTACTTGACCCTCATTTTTAGATAACGTCACGGACCCCTAAATAGTACAACATCCTGTTCACACATGATAAAGAAAATAAAATAAATAAAAAACGTAATTTTTATCTATTTTATGATTATATGATAGTCATATCTCAAAGTATTAAAATACTATGTATATTGTACACATATAACACTTAACAATAACCAGCTGATTTCATTTTTGTATTTTTATTCTAAACATTATGAAGCCAACCGTTTAAATTAAAAACTTCCAATTAAATCCATATTGGTTACCCTTTAACTCATAATATAGCCATAATGAATATAATAACGATAAATATGCATAAAATTATACCGCAATGCCCGAAATAATTGTTTCTAAAATCAGTTTAATCCTTACAAAATATTAATATTATCAAATTATTTCCATCATTAGAGCATGCAAAGACTAGATTTACTCTCGATTATCATTAGAATATACTAGTATTTTCAGTAACAAGGCGCAGCGGATTAAATGTAAACTGATATTTCTATGAAATGCATATATCACGCGTATGTGTTTGTGTGTGTGTGTTTAATGCATATAAAAGTGTTTGGGTAATGAATAAAAGTTGACTAAATCTGTGCGTGATGTAAAAAATTGAGTGCATATGTGTAATGCATATAAATTTATTATTGTGTCTGTGTATAACTCGTATAAATTGATTCAGTGCGTGTACAGATACAGTGTGTATAAATTAAATGATTGAGTATATGCATGTGAGTAAGAGTTATCAGATTTTTTAATATTGAAATAAATTATGTGTCTATATAATACATATGTGTGTTTTCTCATAAATATGCTTATTATATTTAAAAGTTGTCACAAATTGATGCATATTGGTTTTGGACATTTTAAAGCAGGCAGACATCACTTCATATCATTAGTGTAGACCAAATGCTATTCCGTGTTTATTGTTGATATACTATTTTCTCTCGCTCTAATGGCTGGTTAGGCATGGTAAAAGTACCTATTAACTTATATATACCAATTAAATAAATAAAGGATAAAGAAAACTTTTCATTGTTTTTTTTTTTAGGTTTGACTCACCATCAAATCTTTGTCATCGCATTTTTATACATTTATGTATTACTACTGTTAGTAAGCATAATAACAATAATCATAATAGCATTTTTAAAAAAAATTCGGTTTGGTAAATATTTTAAAGTAATAAATAAAAGACCTTGTAATTTTTAATTATAAATTGGTAAAGTCAAAGTCAAATCAAGTTATCAGAAATATGAAAAAATAAAATAACATAGATGTTGTTCTTTTTAGTTTTGTTCTTTCAAAGTAATTATTCGAGCAACCACCAAAAGGTTTTCCAATGTATCATTTTCACTGAAATCAATAAATTATATCGGAAATAATTTTTCATCAATTCTACGTATAGCAAAGCAAATTTATCATGAACGTCACGTAATTTTTATATTAACAGAGCATTTTTCAATAGAGCATTATTTAGGAACTGTTTTCAAACTAATCAACGAAATTCTTCATACTGAAGGTTAATTACTTTTTTTCCCAATACTTCGGAAAACTTTTTTGAATTTTATTTGCTCCAACAACTATTACTTTTTATTTATTTATTTTCATTTTCCACGAAAATAATTTTTGCAAATCTATAAACTTTAATAAAAGACAAATAAAATAATAAATTTAATTTCTGTGAAACACTTTTAATACTCGAAGTATTTTAGAATAAATGTTATTTAACAATTCGGGGATCTCGTCCATTTACGTATGCCACAAACAGTAAGTGCAAAGTAAGGACAGCAAGAGCACTTTCAAGATTAATTGCTAAACATTTGCCTGTCAAATGGAAAAAAATGAAGACAATTCCCACCAAGAAGCTATAGATACGAATGCTTATGCATCTGTGATTGGCAGCAGATCGAAGGTTTCAGGTTCGAATCATGGCGGGGGCATGGATGTTTGTTAGTGGTTCGGAATCCACGTTAAACAGTAGCTCACGGTAGTTATTAGCATACTATCCCCTTTATTTAGCATAAAGTGTGCCCAAGATGATCGTAGAGCGATAAACCAAACTATGCATCTGTGAAAATCAACAAAATTGAAATCAACAAATTCTTCGAGGAGGATTTGTGGCAGTATGTGTAAAGCTTATGCTAAAGGGTTGCATCGATAGCCAGGCTGCCTGATAGGATTTTCCTACTATTACTACACCACACCACAACATTGTGCCTAGAGCTGTGTTGCCTCTATAGAGTTTGGAAATGATGTGATTGAGAAGTTTAACTGTGCTCTGTGACGCTCTACAATCCTATGAGACTGGGACCTATGTCTTAAAGTGGATTCCGAACCACTACAATCATCCATGACACCTACATGATTCGATTCCAAAACTTGTAGTACAGAGAGCCAGAGCGTTAGCACTTCGCCATCAGGCCCGGGTCGCACATGACCGTAGAACGCCAAAGAGCCCAATCTGACTTCTCACCCACATCACTCCCAAACAGTACAGCGGCAACTCTGTTCTGGGCATAGTGATTTGATGTGGTGCCACCAGGACTCTAATCCGAAACCTGTGACACCGAGCTTCAGAGCGCTAGACACTCGGCCATTCCAGATTTTCCAGGTTTTTCCTGT
>BPLQ01010471.1:0-121580 GCA_021605075.1 Caerostris darwini | reverse complement strand
AAATCGTCGTCGTCGTTGTCGTATGTTGGTTTTATTCCCCCTATTTTATTTTTATTTTTCTTTTTCTTTCACTTCATTTACTGGGAAAACCATGTACCTCCAAAGGAACCATCAATGGAGGGTAACGCCACCAAAATATCTCAATAATGTCAAACTGTCTAGTAGCAAGTTACTGCCAAAGAATCTGATTATATTTGTAAAGAGCACGTTGAATAAGTTGTATCGATTAATTTATTTGCTTCAAAACTTCTATATATTTTACAATTAATTGAAATATTCAAAATTGAAAGATATAAATTTCTTTCAATGGCTTATAAAATGTTTCGCAGTGGAACTGATCCACCATCTACCTAAAGAAATACTTATAATGAAACCTTTCAATCATTTACTATTTATAAGGCCCTTATTTCTGTAGTGTAACAGCTCATTTCTAGAAAATTGCTTTTATTGCATAAGTAGATAAAAATATAAATGTTCGATACATCAGTTAAGTTCGGCACCGTTCTAACATTATTCTTTGAAACATTTTCATCAATCGAAATTTTAAATTGCTTGTAGAAAATCTATTAATACTACATGGTGAAATATATTATAAAAATTTTCTTATTTTTCATATATCTGTTGATTTACTGCAATGTTTTATCTACCTGTTTTTCTGCGTTTAACTACTTAAACACATTTGAACTTTTGCTTGAGGGCATACAGAAGATTAAAAATAATGAATAGTATATACTCACAAAAACATGATAATGAGAAGCTCATTAAAAAAATTAAGCAGGTTGGCATTCTGCATCGAAACTAGTAAATTAGCAACGAAAAACCTATTATGTAAAAAATCTATTATATATCTATTATATCTATATATCTATATACATATAAAAGATTTATTATATAAAAAATAGTAAACACTAAAATAAGTTTTGCAATGGAACTGATCCACCACTAAATCGTCCAACTAAAAGTATCTATAATGAATATTTTACAAAAACGTAGTACTTCAATGCTATAATTGTAACCGGTTTCACCATAGCTCAGAAATTTTTTACAGTACTCCTCGATGCTTCAAATGGGGAAAAGACCACAATCTAAAAGAATGTCTTATTACCGAGAGATTAGAAAATCCAACATGCATCAACTGCTGCCAGATAGGTGATCTAGCAGCTTGGAGAAGCTGCTCTAAATTTCCAAAACCTGAAATTCCCGCTCAAAATCCCGCTAATCACAGAAATATTTATCCTACTCGAAATGTTTCTCCTAACGTCTCATTTGCAAATACCGTTTCTGGCGACATCACTTCACAAAATTCTCCATCTCCTCCTAAAATCAATTCTCCGCAAAACCCTCCTAACGATTCTAATAATCCAGAAAGTTTTCAATTATTATATATCTTAAAATAATTTTCGCAACTATTTTCCTAAGATGGCTTACGTTCCATGTACACTGATATGCATAACGCTCAAAACAAGGAATATAAATTATTAGTTATTCTGCATGGATTTTTCAAATTCTTTCGAAACAATAATTAATGTCTGTTCCCTTTCTCTCAAAATTTTTATTCCAATCTCCCAAACATTAATAACGATTTGATCAAAAGACTGCTTGATTACGATATTGAAAATCCTAAAAATGCAAAACGCCCGCGAACTGCACTCTAAATTAATACTGCTTCCTGATTTTAACTTGTTTATTGTCCGCCAGCTAGTCTGTATTTTGAAAAACATTCAACGATGACCCTGTACTTTGTTCTACTGTAGACTGCCTACGCCAAACTCGTTTTCGCATCCATTTCGCCTAGCTAAGCAATTTTTCATTTCGCGTTTTTCTTTATTGCCATCATTATTATAATTACCTTTATTTTTTATGTTAAACCATTATTGTATCTTAATTTCTTGCTTCTTATTTTTTAAATCTATTTGGGCAAGCTTCCTAATAGTCTTCACCGTACTTTTATCGCAAAGCATTTCTTGATCGTCTTTGTACAGAAACATGATAGAAGCTAGCGGCTAGCGGCTTCGCAACATGCCAAATTAGTAATGTAGTACTTAAGAAAATGTGATTGGTTTATTCCTAAAAATCCACTTTTACTCCCCCAGGCTCTGCTCTTCTATCGCTCACTTGCAACTGACCTTGTACGATTCGCAGATTTCCCCCGTCATTACCAGTTCATCCTCTCTTAACACACTGCTCTTAAACGTTTTTGTTATTTTTAACTTGTACTCCTTTTTGAATTAGATTAACCTATTGAAAGTATTTTTATTTTTAAGTTCTCTTTCAAACTACGTTTAGTTTGTAATTCTTCAAAATCCTCTTTTTACTTTATTTTTTTAGTTATTAAATACTTTATTGAAAAGAAAAAAAAGAACTTCTCTTCTCCATATATTATTATCTCTATATTAAGTGTTTCTTTTTAATGCAATGGGCTTAAAGCTAAAGTAACTTCCCTTTCATATGCAAAGAAGGAGTTAGCGGTTACCCAGCAACCAAGGAGCTCCGTCAACCTACAAATCGCCGTCGTCAAATCCACTTTTCCTCAACGAGCAGAAAGTGGTGGCAGCGTACATGACAGATACATGAGCTAAGTTCGATATCGTTCTAACACTGTTCTTTGCAAAACTTCATAGTAGTCAAACTGTAATTATGTATATATATATATATATTCTAATTATTACTATTGCTTTACTAATAATAATTGAGGAAAGACGAGAATAAATTTTAATAAGAAGTATGCCACTTATATGTATATCACAAATAGTCCTTGGAGTAATTGAACTGCCCAACTTTTTCATGTCATACAGTAGAAGCACCGAACTAGATTTAGATGAATGCAAAAATATTTCACAAATGTTATATTTTTTTCATTCAATTTAAATTGTTTTTTAAGCCGTTAACGTTTTTCTGATTGATTTCTTTCAACCAAAGAGAGAAACTATACAAAATTTACTTTTGCAAACTTCTATAGAAAATAACGGAATAATGTGTTTCTGTGAAAAATACATTCTCAAACAAAGACGTATTTAAAATCGTCTTCTCTAAGATACTTTCATTTCTTTAACAGAACTTTGTCGCATACAACTTAGTAATTTAGTAAGGGTAATGTAGTAGCATCGAGTAAATTTCTTTCCGAAATTAATTTATTTTCCATATTTCAAAGAATACCATTAAACTCTATTTGAGTTCTAATGAAAACTTAATTACTTGCCATTTCGTCACTTAATATAAATACTTTTTAGATACCACCTAGAAAATTTTGAAGTCGTGCATCGTATTTTTCCCTAATTATATTTTTAAAAAAACTTTTAAAAATGGCAACCTCAACACAATCACAAGTCAAAGCAATAATTTTTTATATCTTTCACGGAAACAATGTTAAGTATAATTAAAGGGACATTTGAAGGAAAATTGCCTATCCCTCAGATTTGTAGAACGATGGTATAGACAATTCGGCAGATGTATGTCCAATTTGGAAGATAATACTCGCTGAATGTCAGAGAGTGATGTTACAATGCTGGAAACAGTAGCTGTTGCAAAGAAATTTGTGTACCAGTATACACTAAAAACATATAAACAGATTCATGAGAAACTGAAAGTGGTGGACGATAATTAAGATTCTGCATGAAACATTTGAAAATGCGTAAATTGTATTATTTGTTTATTCCGCCTAACATTTACCGGAAGATCAAATATGTATATGAGGGGAAAGGCACCAAAAATTTCTAAAAAAAGTGATTCTGAAATCACAGTGCTAGATCATATTCCTTTCATCCCCGACTTGGCTTACTGCATTTGCATTTTTGCCACATGTGAAAAATTAGCTAAAAGAATGCACGTTTTTATCAGAAGCATAGTTTATTAATTTCTTTAAAATAAATTTTGAATTGGTTTTTTTTAATATACAATGGAAGGTGTGGCTCAACGAGTAGTTTGAACATATAGAGAATTTATTCGTACAAAAAGTTATTTTATTAAATCACACAACATTTAATAAATTGTACTTTATTTCATTAAAAATTCATCTCTGTAAGAATGAAACTTAAGAAATATTTATATAATAAACAATATTAAATATTCAAGGGATTCTTAATATGTGTTCATTACAGAGTCATATGAATATCATTACAGAAACAGCGTTAATTGCATGCATACTTCCACAATTTCCAGAACTATTTGATTTAACATAGATGAAGTGTCATGGAAACTGCAACTATGCTGAAAGGCATTTGGCGAGTTAGAAATTTAACCATTTTGTATGAATGAATATAAAGTTTTATAATACAAATAAATGAGGACACAAATAAAACGGTTTTAAAATATATGCATATATACTATCATACATTTTTTGTTTTTGAAATAATGCATTAATCATACTCAAGTTTTCTCCTATTTTTATTCTAAATTTACATGTATAGTATTGTGTATAAAATGAAATTCCTAATGCATTCCATATTTCGAGATGTTTTAAACTCCATATAAAATAACTTTGTTTTGAAAGGATAGTTTCACTGAGTTAGCATCGTTCTGAAAATAAGTATTAAAAACATGAATAATTATAGTTTACTTTAATAAAAATTATTTTATTATTGTAAATCCTAAAAGTAAAAAATATATATACATAGCGATTCTAATTAAAATCTCGCTTCCGAAATGCTGTAAAAAAATAGAAACAAACATCACAATGAGTTCAAATTTGAACTGAAGATACTTGAAGAAGGGGGAAATGGTGTGGCATCCAAAAAAAAGTTCCACCAATTTTTCCCATCCAATTTGGTATGACCTTTTCTGGTGAATGGGCTTTCCATTAAAAGTGTCAGAACTATTGAACGACTTTTAAGCCATTTTTTCCGTCAAAAAACCGAAACAATCAATCACATTGAACACTACAGTTGGATTAATGTGCAACTCATGCCAAATACGTTATAATTCCGATTCAAAATAACACTGGTAGCCGAATTCACTTTCTTTATGCCGCTTTTCAGCACCATCTATTAATACACTTTGGAACTTTTTTTTGAGCTTGTACCGTTTACGCCTTCTACAAGTATCTTCAGTTCAAATTCGAACTCATTGTGACGTGGCTCATTTTTTTACAGCATTTTGAAAGTGTAACTTTCATTATACTCATTAATATAATAGAGAAGATTATATATGTTTAATTCTAGAGAAGCATAAGTTTTTACTTTATTGTATTCCCTGTCTTTCTCTTCTAAATTGTATGCACCAATTTCCTGTAGGAAATTACAATTCTGATTCCCATTCGCTCACAATTTCCAATATAAAATTTGTATCTTCCTCCTAGTCAAATTATATATACCTGACGACTAAACTGATCAACTCCCCGTTCTATCTTTCATAATAAGAGGTTACTGTATTGCAAAAATATTATCTACATAATAACAAATATTCCTATTATAACATCATGCATTACGTACAATTATTTTGAATAAATAAGTAATTAAGTTAAACAGACTTAAAACAAAACAAAAATATAAAAAATAAGAATTTCATTAAATAATTTTCTGCAATTTTCTGACATAAAAATTGAGAAAGAGATCCAACTTTGGCAGATACTAAGTAAAAAATTATTTTATATTTTTTGTAACTCTCAGTACCATTCGCAAACGCTAGTCTAAATATTAATTACTGCTTAATTATTATTATTAATACGCACGTTATGCGATTAAGAATAAGCACAAAATATCCAAATAAATTGAAGGTTTTTTTTTCTTCAACCTTTTATAAAGAGAATGCAATAAATAGTTCTAAAATTACCTTTTTTTTTATCCTACAAGTTTAATCTTTATGACCAATTTTTATTTGAAAAATAATTTTATAAAATTTAACATAGAAAGACGATTTCTACCAAAATCTCGTATTCCACATTCTGTGGCTTTTATAAGAAATCAGTCTCTAAGCAGATTGATGACGATTGTTATGAAGAATTTTATCATTTGTATAATAATGCGTAAGTAAATTAACGAGAATCTATTTATTTATCGGAGGTTTTTTTTTAATTTTTGTTATTTATGTCATAATTTTCTACTTGTTTATTTATGCATTTCAGTCAAATATTATTATTAAAATGGTTTTCATTGAAATTTCAGAAAATTATAAAATAACATCATATATATAACTTGATTACTTGTTATATTTTATTAGGTACACTTTTTTAATATAAAATAGCAGAAATGTAACTAAAATATTTTCAAAAGATGGACATCCTGATCAGGGTTACACGTAACCCTAGATTATGTTGATCTTCTCTACTGTTGTAGCTTAACAGAATTGTATGTTTATTATAATATAAACTCGAACTTTCATTCTCAAGTTATTGAACTCTTCTTAATTCCAAAATACTTTTTTATTGCTCCAAATCATTAATTTTTCCACAATAAAGATAATATCTTTTAGATTATCAACAGCAATAGCAAGCTTTTACCGAAAATTATTTCGCACAATTTTTTACAGATCTAGGTTTGTACAGATCTGGTAGTCAAATTGGTTTTCAATATAGACGGTGTTCCACATAACAGCAAACAAGATATTCATTTTTTTAAAGTAAATGTTCTAGACACGACTAATTCTAAATTGGAAGGCACGTGGAAATTACGAATTAGTCGTGCCTTCCCTTGCCCTGGACTGGATGGCTTTGTAGGATTTTGTGAAGATGCACTCCAATAATGTTGTTTGTTAATATAGGTGCAGAGTAGCAAATTATTATTGTGCATTACATGTAACAACGAAACTGCTACACGAATAAATGTTATTTAAGGTAAGAATGATCTCGTGTATTTGATATTAACTCTTCTTTATGTTCTTAACTGTTCTATATAGTTGATGTTTTTAAAGTTCCACTATATTCCGGAATATTGGGTATTCTTAAGAATTTCTTGTGTTAATGGCGGCAACAATCATTTTATGTCCAGATGAATCATAAATAATATATACCAAAGACAGAATCAGATCTTTCTGGTTCAAATAATAAAAATTTGACATATATCTCTCTATCGCAGTTGACAGGATTACAAGTGTTCTATCGTAATATCATAGCGTTCCGTATCAAGACTGTTTACACTGACACCTTAAAATGTATTATTCTGGACAATATAATAGACTCACCACTAACATCTCTGGAAAATGAATCACATCCGAAGACAAAATTACATTTTCTCCTTCACCTCCACAAGATAGATCTCATACCATTTATTAGAAAGCTTTCAAAATGTGGATTTAAAATACATTTAATGAAATGTAATTTTTAAATCTGAATTTCATAATCAAATATTTATTGAAGAGGTTTACCGATAGTATTTTTATTGTTTCTTTTTTGTCATGTTACGTACTAGAATTTTCCATATTTCTTCAACTATCGACCTTATTGACTTTTTTATTATTAAATAATTAGAAAACAGCAAATAATAAATGTATAAAGATATTGTTGGATAGATAGATAGATAAGTTTAGATTGCAAATTTTACAAACAAAAAAAGTCGAATCTTTTCTATATTATTATATTGGCAAAAATCAATAATTACATTTGTTATTGAAACATTTGATAGGTGAAATAAATTAGATAAAAAAATTTTTGAGCTAAACAGATTTTAAAACTACATCTTTTCATTGAGGAATGCAGCATTTCTTTTTACTTGGTTGTCGTCAGTGGCTATTTTCTTGAAGTAATTTCATCTTATTAAGGCGTTATTTAGGATGGAGGAAATTTAGGTTAACCGAATTATCTGCTAATTGTACATAAATGTTTTATAATTTATTATCGACTCCTAATATTATAATATCGAACATTTGGCGACTACTGATATACGCGAAATTAGTTATAAAATTATTCGACTTAAATCACATTACAAAATGCCATATTAATGTTCTTAGATAGTAGTCACTGCAGTTGAGGGGATTGATGGCCCAGTGACTATCGCTGTGGTTCTCGATACCACAGATTTCGGGCACGAATCCCGGCGATGCCATGGATGTTTGTAGTGGTTCGGAATCCACTTTAAATTGTAGGTCCCAGTCTCATATGACCGTAGAGCGTCAGAGAGCCCAATCAGACTTCTCTCACCCACATCCTTCCCAAACTGTAAAGGGGTAACCCAACTCTAGGCACAGTAATGGGGTGTGATGTGGTGTGGTGTGGCGTAGTAGTGTTCATTGCAGTTGTTTCTACAAAGTGCTGTAAGAATATGTAAAAATGATGAAGTGCTGTAAGAATCTCAACTTAAATAAGTATAAAATTCATAAGTAATCCATAAGAAACTGGAATTTTTATATTATGGTCCGCGGGCCAAGACTACCCAAAAGCACTTTGAATTTGGATTGTGGCAATGGCTCAAGCATGCATTTATCCGCGAAACAGATTTTATTCTGTAAATCATCCAAAAAGGAAATATTTTTTTTTTTATTTATTATTAGAAGCATTGTTCGTATTCATGCATCATTGCACCATTCTTATTGTTTTAATTTATTTTTTCAGTAGTAATTATCAATAATTACGCAAGCGGTTTTTAAATGATTGTTAGTGTGAAAGAATATTAACCAATGAAATGAAACGCAAATTGTAAGTAAATAATATTTTGACTGTGATTCTATTTGACTGCTGATATTTACTGTATTTTAAAAAGAAACCAAAAAAAAAACGCATTTCAAATATTCTGATATGCACCAACGAAAAATACAATTCCAACACAAAGAAAGATTTGTTCTAGATAAACGACATTTGGAAGACTTCTAAAAAATGGCGTCTCTTCAAATGTTAAACTTTTAACGTGGTAATCACGTGTGCTTTAAATTTGCTTTTTTAAAGTTTGAGATATTTATAAGGGAACGCAGCAGGCAGTATCAACAACTTACTGAATTTGAACGAGATATTGTAATATGGCAACATGGCTTTATGATGACTTTGTTTTCACAATATTACAGAAAGACATGGCAGGAATGCAAGCACTGGGCATAATTTTTGGCAACAGTGCTCACGGGAAGATACTGTTTTAAGATACTGTCTCATGATACAGTAACTGTCTTAAGATTAGGTAGCAGAGAGATACTGTCTCAAGACACTGTAACTGTCTTAAGATACTGTAACAAGAAGATATTGACTCAATATACTGTAATAAGAAGATACTGTTTCAAGATACTGTAACTGTCTTACTGTCGCACGATACTGTAACAAGAAGATACTGTCTCAAGATATTGTAACTGGAAGATACTATGTCAAGACACTATAACGGGAAGATACTACCTGAAAAAGATCAGGGTTCAGCAGCACAACGGCCATTACTGAGAGGAACGATAACCATATTGGCTACATTGCTGTAGGAAATCCTACTGCAAATTCGAGCTTTTATTGATACCATAGAGACAAAAGTTACTGTTGACAAATCATTTCTTGAAAGACATAAGTAAAATAATATCCAATGTACATCGTCAGTGGATGAATCCTTTTTGATATCCTGATACAAGGTTTTTTTCTTCAATACGTTATTAATTTCACAATTCGCTACATACTATAACAAAAATAAAATAGCTGATGATTTATGCCTTTTTTTATTATTAATATCTTGTGTGTCTTTGATGCTCTATGGTGTTGAGAAAGCTCCCTCCACCCATATCCTTTTAAATAATGCAAAAGAACAGCCAATGAGTTTTAATAAATTCATAAATTTTGTGTATTCCAAGTGATGCAGGATCAAATTATCTTTTAGTTTATAAAATGTAAAATCAATAAATAGTTAGTTTAATGTCTTATCTTTGTTAGTATCGATGAAATTTGATGCGTATATTTTAATTGCTAAACGTAGCGAAAAATTCGGTGAATTAGAAATATATAATAGTTATTATTAAATTAAATTATCTTAATTTAACATATTCATTGAATGAAGCTATACTGTTGTGCCAAGTTTGTTTTAAATATTTCACTACATTTGCGTGGGATAAATTTAACCCTGAATGTTTTTGACATATTTTTGCCAAGTCCTTTGGATCTAGGGACGTAATAGGCTGGCTAGATCTTTCAATTCTTTGAATAGCATTAAAATTTTGATAAATGAAGCCTCTTAAATAATTACAAGGCCCTCTATGACTTTTGTGTGCCTCGGTCCATTGATTGTTCCACCAAGATTTGTTAAATTTAGGAAGTTTTCCTGACCTATTTGAAATAGGCTTTTCAGCCGGCTCTAAAATATGACGAGTTATTCTGCTGACAGTATGGTTGATTTAGGGTGTTCATGAGTTCAGAAAATTCTGCAAACTGTTCATGTAATTTCTAGTTGACTAAAGTATAAACAAAATGGTACGGGTTAACAGGAAGTGATATGTTATTGCTACAAGATGAAATGATGGGTAAATGATCACTACTATGACTGCCATTTTAGACACTAAACATCTATTTTGATAAAATTAAGAGATAATTATTTTATTTTTTTTAAATGTTTCTGATGGTTAATGAAAATATGTCTTAAAAGTGTCATTTTGCAGGAATACAATTTTGATAGAGGGTAGATTTCTGGCACAGCCTCTGTTATTGCTTTATTGTTATTATTGTATTATTATCTCATAAAATACTGTCACTATTAAAATTAAAACACATATATAATTAAGTTATTTCGTCATTTTTTAATAAAAATTAATAAATTCATAGTAATTTTTTTTCAGTTTAATTTATAAAACCATGAATTCACTATATAAAAAATTCATGTAAAACATTTTGAGTTTTAAGATTTTGCACAAGAGTTAGTGTATTCCTCACAACACAATGGGGAATTTTTTTACTTTTTATTTTAGTGCATTTTGCACCGTAAAACTTGTGTTGAAAATAGAGAAAAAAGGAAAAAATATAAAGAAAAAAGTAATTTTTCTGATAAAATAAATAAATAAATAATAATAATAAAAATAATTAATTTAAAAAAAAGGTAAAAAATATTTTTAAAAAAGGATAGAAAGAAATGATTTTTCGAATCCAAATCGCTAATATATCATATAAACTGTTGAAATTCATCCTACTATTTTATTTTTGTTTTCACGATTTACAAGAAAAAAATTTTTTGACTTAATAAATCAAAAAAAAGAGTTCTCAAAATTTTATCATCGGACTTTCCAAAACACCAAACTCCTAAAATACCACTCTGGTCGTTGGTACCGAAGGCTTCAGGTTCGAAGCCTGGCTATGTCATGGATGTTTATTGGTGGTTCGGAATCCACGTTGAACTGTAAGTCCCGGTCTGGTTAGCATAAACTGTGCACAAGATGACCGTAGAGCTACAAATCAAACCTAAAAAAACAGTTTTCACCAAACTTTTGTAGTTTTAACATTGCAAGTTATATATAGTAAATGAACCGTTTATAAGAATATTTGTATTGATCTACAGCGCTTGCAATAATCAATGCTTGAATTGAAATGAAACAATAGTTCTCCTACAATGTATATATTTTTAATAGGAAAAATCAATGTATGGACTTGAATTTGGGAAAAATATGTTATTATATGCGAATTTAATAAATTTATTTTAGAAAAAAATTCATTAAAAAAATTGTTACGAATAAAATAATTACGAGTTAAATTTCAAATTTTTATGAATATTTATAAATAAATAATTATATTCATCCAAACTTTTTTTTTTGCTTTTTTGTAGTACTAATGATTGAAGAAATAAATTATACATATATTTCATAGAGTAATGACACTTTTTAGTTTAAAATAATTAACTTTATATTTTCATTGAATTTATCCACTAAACTAATTTTTTTCTCTAAAAAATCTTTATTGAGAAAAATCAATATTCTCACATTCTTCCTAGCAATCTCCTGTATGATACGAAGTTGAATTTGATTAAATGCAAATGAGAGAGTACTTTCATAAAAGCAACATATGGCTAAACCAAACAAGATTGATATTTTTCTTTACATTCATTTAATTTTATTAAAATAAACCGATTTTAAATAACAAAATATCAATATTAAGAATCAATATAATTGAATAATTATATCATTATTTTAATTAAGTGTGATCTTGCGAATGCGCATTTTTACATTAAATATTAAAATGTAATATTACTTCTTTAATTGCTTACTTATTGCTACTTTAATAAGAAATAATAATTAAAATTTTGTTCATTAATTTAAATTACAGAAATTCCTTGAGAAATAAACGTACATATGTTTTTTTTATTCCAAGAAATTATGATTTTCAGTAACATGGTAAATTTATTTATATAGATTTTTTAGAATGATAAGTTAAATTTTTTTCAAAATTAATTTGGTTCGAAATATTCTTGTAATTTTAATGAAGTAAATGTTTTTTTAGTTTTTTTGATTATAACATTTAATTAATAACATTTCAGTGTACTTATGATGATTAAAAATCAATTCAAAAATATAAATTTAATATTCGTAATATTTTGATTTATTACGATTTACTTATCAGAGGAATGTTTTTCTTCTGTAATATTTTTATTGAATATATTCTTCTTCTATATAATTCTGAACTACGAGCATACATACAAATGTATGAAATTTTTTACAGGTGCATAGTTTTTTTTTAGGCTGATGAGATTTCTTTCTAATTAAATGTATGATTTATTTTCAGCTGAAAAACAACATATCCACCTTGGAATAAGAAAATAAAATTTTTAATTAATTTTTAAAAGTGACAGTGCTGTGAAACAAAATATATGTTAATTAAATCCCCGCTCTCATGACAACTTGTAATGTCAGCTCGCTTGCATCTTCAGAAAGGGCATCCAGGAAGTTCTCACTTTCATCGGTATATCTTAATGCAAAATAAATAAATAAACAATATAAAATTAATTAACTGACTAACTTAATTAAACTGACTTTTGTATTGATATTAAAAACAATGTTTTCTTATAAAATTTCAATCAGATTTATTAACATGCTAGGTATAAATAATTATGCTTTCCACTCTAAAAATTTTAAAACAAGTGAACGTTTCGGTTTGTTTTACTTAAAATTACAAAAAAAAAAATATATTTTATAAAATATTATATACATGTATATATTTAAATAAAAATATTATGAATGTAGATATACTAAAAAGGAAATTTAAAAATTTATATTTATTAAAATTTTAGAGCATATTAATTATCATTTACGTGAGGCCATCAGAAGAAGGTAAAATATTTGAAAAAAATGATTTTGTAATTCTGTGCTATTTGGCCAATAAAATGAGTGACTTGAACTGCATACTCAATAAAATATGTTTAATTGTATAAAATGTAAACCTACTATAACAATGGGATAGAATAATAAAATATTTACTTTTTTTGTAAGCAAATTACTTAATAACAACTCGCATGGCATAAATTTTATTATTATTATTTTTTAATTTGGAAGTTTTAAATTTCATCATTAATTTTCTTTAAATTTGGAAGTTTTACATATTATTGTTAAAGTTTAATTTGTATGCTTTGCATTTTTTTATATCTACACAAAAACATTTATTGTATGTCTGGAAGAACTCTGTTAATCCTTTTACTAAAAACATGTATATTTAAAAATATATACATCTAATTAATTGAATGCATTAATATTAAGTTAAAAAAATTAGTAAAAAGATGATAATGATTTTTCTCTCTCATTCGATCTCTTAAAATTCTTCTTACGAATCAGTTAAGAATTCTTGCTCTATAAGAATTTTGAGTTAAAACAAGCCATGAATTGATTCAGTAATTCGTTACAAAAAATTATTTATATCTTTTTAATGAGGATGTGTTTAATTTTTCGTATATTTTTTTGTGAAAATATGCTACATTATTTTTTTATAAATCATATACAACGGCATTACTTATTTTCAGGACAATATATTTAATCAGGATAATCATATAATCAGGATAATTTGTTTAATGTCCTGAATTACTTAAGGGAGTTTAATTAGAAAAAAAATATTCTTTTTTTTTGTATATTATATATTATTTTGTAATATTTTTATCAACTAATGTAGTTAAAGTTTTTTATAATTATGATTAATTACATTTTACAATTAATTAATTAATTGTTTTTTTAATTAATTGTAATGGAATTACATTTTTAATTCATTGGGAATAGGAATAAGTAATAAAATTAAAAACGAAAAAAACAACAATTAGATTAAAATAAGCATAGGTAATAATTGTTAAAAAAAATCAACAGAAATTTTCAAAAAAATTAAAACACTAAGAGCATTTAATACAAAAGAATGATTAAAGCAACAGTAAAAATATATATATATATATATGTTTCGTTCACATTTTTAGAATAAATTAAGAAACTATTACATTTCAGAAAAAAAATAATAAATAGAATTCTTACAATTTTCATTAAAAATATCGTAAAAATAATAGTTTTTGTAATTAATTAAATACTGTTTGACATATTTCTAATTTAAGAAATGTAGTTAATTCTATTATATTCTATTAATTTAATTCTCTTAACTTTTTTTCTATTTTGTAATTATTATTTTATTTTATGAATTCCTATATTAGAGAAGAGTTTTTATTGTATTAAATTGATAATTCTTAACGAAATTTTATTACGCTTGTCTTAAAAAGCTTTAATCCGCTTATTGAATAAATCATTCTCTTAAAGTAATGTGTTAAAGTTCATTATTTTTATGTCTGGCTTTCAGATAAAATGAAAAAAAATAATAATTTAAAGTTTCAATATTGGCAAATATGAATATTTAGTACTTTGCACTAATAAATAAAAATTTAAATTTGAAATTGTCTCAATAGCCCTTTTTATTTTAGGGCAAATTTTTTTCAAAGTATTAAAAAAAATCTCTTCCAAGTATTGATTATAAAAACTTACATTCCTTTAAGCTTATTTCCTCTCAAAGGAAGTCCCAAGTACTATGAATATCACAGAAATTTTTATAGGTCACAGTTTTAAATTCCCTGGCTACTATATTACGAGAGGCACTACTAAATTCAGATAGAGAAGTCTGTTAAGTTATGGTTAAATTAATTTTTATAAACACAAACTAATCGTTAGATACTATTTGGAGGATATTGAAACAATAATTTGTTTGTATTTTGAAACCAGAAAACAAAGCACATTATTGATATGAGTCAATAGTTATATTTTGAAACACATATTTCATTCCAGTTGTATAATGCATATAAACAAAATCACTGAAGAAACAGCATTTATTTACAATTAAAGTTTTGAAATGATGGTTTTATGTATTGCGCAAGAAGATTATTCTGTTTTAAATAATAACTTGTACTCTTATTTATTTTATAGCTTCACTTTTTTTTTAGTTTCACTATTCACGGTTTCATATTTTTGGAGACGCCACTGATCAAAGACAAAATCAAGTTCACACATAATTATAAGAGAATGAAAATATACATATTTTTTTAAAACATCGAAACACTTTTAATTTTATCAAAATTTACTGTAAATATTATTTATAAGGGAATTAGAGTTCTTCAGAAATATAAATAAAGAAGTTGAAGGATTATATTATATGTATTTGACGCTAATGTATTTCTTGCATTATTTGCCATTCATTAATAAATGAATATCAGTAATTTTAATTTCAATAAGCATGCACTTACATAAGAAATTTATTGTCAATGATAAACTTTTAAATATTTTCCACAAATGGAAATTTATTTATTCTAAATATAACTAGTCAAAAAATGTGTTCCTAGATTTTCTCCTTCTTTATTTATATTTTCTTAATACAAATAAACCTATTTAAATAAAAGAAAGATTGCATTATACCAAAGAAAAATTTACATATGTACTTACACTAATTTAATTGTTATTATTTTCGATACTAAAATAAAAGTGAGAAATGTAAAATATTTTTAGTTATATACAATTTTATTGACAATTAAATAGATATTAAATTTAATTTTTGGATTTAAAATTAAATTTTAAAGAATTTTGCTTGTTAACAATACTAGAAACTCATTTAGTATCATTTTTAAATTGAAATATTCTTTAAAGATATTAATGAACACAATAATTACAAAAATATTTACTTTTACTTTTTAGTGTGCAATGATTTACTTGGCATAGCCGGAGGAAGGTGGTTGGAGGTCACCTCTACCTTTGAAGGTCATATTTAGTGAATTCAGCTACTTTGGTAACTTTTGAAGTCCTACAAAAGTTTCTCTAAAATACATTAGTCATCCCAGAAAGTTTGTCAATAGTTTCTTAAAATCTTTATTCAAAAAACAAAATAGGCGAGAATTCAGTTCTCGATATTCGTTGTTCCAATGGCGTTGCTTCCGAGACGTTTGTGAACTTGGCTGTGAAGAATATGTTTTTTAGCGGTAAATTGATTTTAAGGGCAATTCATCGTTTTTTTTACCATATCTACTTGATATCCATAAAAAGATGATGTTTTATTTATTTAAAAATAGTTACATGCATAAAAATAACTTCCAGAAAAGTTGATCGTTAAGTTATATTTTATATAGTAAAAGAATAGATTCCGAAATGAAAAAAAAAATTAGAAGTACCATACCATCTACCATGGAACTTATCGTGGAAAAAATCTTTACTTTAGCACCTATTAGGATCTACGTGGACTGAACTACTTTTTTCCACTACTTCTTCTGTCCTCCGCACTTAATGATGTATTGTGAAATTGATCCATCGCTTGAAACCAATGTGTTCAGCCACAAAGAATCGATAACTGCTAGCTGATTAATGCATATAGAAGCCCATCTGCCAGGAACAGAGAGCCAAACTGATCAATTGCCCATATAGGAAACTGCAACTTGATTTGATATCAACCATTAGGATAATTTTTCCCTTGAAATAATGGGTCGCAACGCTCATTAACCCCGAGTCAAAATATTAGTAATATCAATTAAAGAAAAAAAACCTTTTCTTCTGCTAGTGTATTTCATGTCAATGTCTAGCACACTGAAAGTATGGGAAAATGTGAAAGAAGTAATTTATTCAAAGTGATGATCCCCAAGAACTCTTCAGGACATCTTTTCTTCCACTGATCAGTCTATCCAAGTCCATTAATTTCTATCAATACATTCCTAAACGTACCCTTGGCAGCATATTACAACATATTATTTATTGTCCGGAATAATTCTTCACCCTGATATAATTTAAAGGAAACTTGATTATAATTGTAAAACCTGAAGCCTTTGAATAATTTACATCAGTACACATATTTTAACACATACTAAATCATTGTGCCTACGGCTAAAATGTCCTTTTTAAATTTGAAATTAGGTAAGGGAAGTTGAACTATCGAAACGAACACTCCAAGGGGGGTTTTTGAGGATTAGAATCTTCTTCTCACCTTGCTCGAACACGACAAAATAGATTTTGTCTTCAGACAATCATACGTATTTCCAGAATAGATACGAAATTTATCGGACAGTCACCATTTTTAAAGTTTCGGTCATTTACAATAGCAGAAAGAATTATGCTTACGAGTCATTATCAATTTCGAGTATAAGTTCAAGATAATGGACGAATAAACCAACTCTATTCAAAGAAACTTTAACACATGACGTCCTATTATCCAGCGCAATTCTTGAGAAATACTTTCTACTGATTTAGTTAGGTTTTTTCCGGTCCAGAAATACGGTATACCGTTCATCGATTTAAATTTTTTTAGACAATCACAATCAATCCTTCTTAGCGCTCTTAAAAATTTTCCTATCTTATCAAAAGAAAATAATATTTGCATGATCCTTTTTTTTTTTTTTTTTTTTTTTTACTTATGATCCCACTAATTACCGACCCATCTCCCCCCTTTCCACTTTAAGCAAAATAACTGAATTTAATATTCATAAAAAAATTAAAGCTCATCTAAATAAACATTCTATCATGATCCCCCATCAATTTGGTTTCACCCCTAAACTATGTACTTCTCATCAACTTCTTAGACTAACGGAATTGATCACTGAAGATCTATCTAATAAACTGCTAACAGGTGTAGTTTTTCTTGATGTTGCCAAGGCTTTTGACAGGGTCTGGGTCGATGGTTTACTACACAAACTACACGCTTATAAATTTCCACTTTATATTATCCTCTTAATTCAATCGTATCCAAAAAATAGGTCTTTCACAGTTAAAGTTTATAATTATTTCTCTTCACAGAGGCTTAACAATGCAGGCGTGCCCCAGGGTTCCCTGATTGGTCCGTTTCTATTCAACATCTATATAAATGACATCCCACTTACTCGTAACACACAATTAAGCTTATATGCGGATGACACAGCAGTTGCGGTCTCCACCAAACACATACACGAACTCTCGATATTAAATAATTATCTCCCGCAGCTCGAAGCCTGGCTGACGCGATGGAAAATTAAAATTAACGTAGACAAAACCGAAGCTGTACTCTTCACGAGACGCAGAATCCCTCCACCTGATATTTTCCACTTTAATCAACCCATTAAATGGACTAACAATACTAAATACTTAGGTGTATATCTTGATAGAAAACTAACTTATTCTAATCATATTAAACATAAATATAATATTTCTCTACGCATGCTATATCCCTTTATTAATAGAAAATCACTCTTATCCTTGGATAATAAACTAATCATTTACATGTATTATTTGCGTTCCATTATCAAGTATGCTAGCCCAGTTTGGAGTTCTGCTGCAAAATACCACATTAACTACATTAGTAGACTTGAAAATAAAATTCTAAGAATGATTACTGATTCTCCGTAGTATTTTAGAAATGATGACATTCGTCACAGTCTTGCCCTCCCTTCTATTCAAAATTTTATGCTCAAGCTTGTTGAAAAATTCTATGCAAATCTTGAACATATTCCGAATGATGAAATTCGTAATCTCCCGAGATACGATTTTACTCTTCCGAAAATGCTAAACGCCCCAGGGCGGTTCTTTACAATTTACAAAGTTCCTAGATGAACTCGTTTTTCGTCATCATTTCTAGCAGCGGTTACCCTATCCTCCTGTTGAATCTCCTTTTAATTTTCTATTTTACTGTTTTATATTATTCATTTTCTTCTTAAAATTTTGAATTTGGGAACATTTTCCTTAACTACTTATTTCCTGTTTTTTGATAACCATGTTTCTCCTACTTATCGCCATGTACTCATTTTGACCAGATAGGAGTTTAAGGCCCCCTGGGCACAAGGTACTCCGATAAACTGAAAAGACTGGCTACATTTTTTTAAATTTCCATTATTTCATGCATGATTATATTTAGACGGTAACGGCTATCCGATTACATAAACAACTTGCAACAATTTTCTTTAAAAATATTTGCTCCCATGCATTTACTAGTGGTCGTGTATTACACTTCTGTTGACTTGTTTCCACTGATTGCATGTGAATCGCATTCTTGACGAAATAAGTGTTTTGTATGAAAATTGCTACTAACTTCTTCTCCCTATCCTCCTATTCTATCTGATTCAAAATTATTTTTATGTTTTGATTTAGTATACTACACTGCGGGAAAAAAGTAGAAGGACATTAGATTATTTTTTATAAATGAATAATGACGCATTTTTTAAACAATTAATTTATTCACAACGTTTTTACATGCAGATACCTGTATCTAGACAAAACAAAAAAGTATACAATTAAAAAAAATGTATACTTAATAAAAAATTGGTTTTGACGATCTCATGATCAGTGAAAAAAGTAGAAGGACACTTCTAAAAAAGAGGTGTACTATATAAATTAATATGGAATTCTTTTCCTGTTGTGTCGAATTACTTCGAAGATCCTATTTGGCATCGAACTGTATAAAGATTGAATTTTTGTTTGGCAAAAATTGTCCCATACAAAGTTTAATGATTTCTGCAGCTCAGCTACAGATTTAAACTGCTTTCCACCCTTGTAAACACGACATACAATCATTGCCCATATGTTTTCTACAATGTCGAGATAAGGACTTTTAGCAGGCCAATGTAAAAATCGAACATTGTTTGCTGCAAACCAATCTTTAACACCATTTGCAGTGTGAAATGAGGCTCCATCTTGCTGAAAAATCCAGTCATCTCCTCCTAACTCAGTGCCATACGGGAGAAGATTTAAGTTTAGAGTCTGGATGTAGTCTGTATGGTTCTGTCTACCATTTAGAAAGACTAAACTTGTCCTGCCCCCATAGCCAACTGCTAACCATACCATTAAACCACCTCCTCCCATCTGTCGAGTAGAATAAGTTTCTTCTTCAATACCAAGACAGTGCCAATAGTACTGATAACCATCTGGACCATCCAAATTGAATTTTTTTTTCATCGGAAAATATAACTGAGGTCCATTCTGAGCTCCAGGACATGTGGTCTTTAGCCCACTGCAGTCGGTTCTTCATGTGTCCTTCATTCCACTTCGGATGGTGCATCCGTTTTTTTGAAGACGAACTTTTTTGAGCGTTTTATGTAGTTATAGACAGTTCTTTTGGTTACATGTGTAATTCTTGATTGAAATTGCGCCTTGCCGACACTTCCACCAGTCTTTTTGAGTTCACGAATGATTTTTCGTTGATCACGTAGGGTGAGTTTTTTTGGTCTTCCTGTCTTCTTTTTTCTTCTGTCACTTTAAGGGTTTCTTATGAAGTTCGAAACAGTATTAGGACTGATTCGTAGCTGCCGTGCATTCTCTGTCACACCTTTGCCTTCATTTTTATAGGCAACTATTTGGCCCTTCTGAAACTTACTTAAGGGTATTCCTCTGGGCATCCTAAAACCAATAAAAACTATGATTTTCTAGCTAAATATTTTATTCTTGTTAAAAAGGAATTAAAAGAGAAAAAAAACACTTTTCTATAAACTTTCCAACAGCTTCTAAATAGATTTTTTGGATGTGTCCTTCTACTTTTTTCACACACACAAAGTTATTAAGTATTGCATTCCTAAGTTAAAATGATGGTAAATAAAAAAATCTCATTTAACTTTCACTTAACGTAAATTAAAACTCTAACAAAACAACTCTCTATAAAAATCAGATCAAAAGCAGTAAAATAAAAGCATATTGTACAAAAAAAATGACTGTCCTTCTACTTTTTTGACACAGTGTAATATACGTTATGCAGTTTATGTCGTATACACATACTTGTTTTAAAATGCCGAGTATATTTGGAATCAGCCAACACATGAATGGAATTAAAAATATAATATTTTTAATAAATCCTTCAACATTAAGCTTAAAATATAGTTTAAAAAACCATTATATATATATATATATAAAGAGAGAGAGAGAGAAAGATAGATAGATAAAATAGATCTCATATGAAAAATTACTAACCCAATAAACAATTTAAAAAAGTATTATTATTATTGCAATCAGCATCAAAGTTCCAATCAACATTCAAATTTTTATTTAAATCAATTGAAATTTTAATTACTTTGACAAATTCAGGCGGAATTTAGCTCGTGCTTTGTATAATATTCTGGAAATCGTGAGTGAAGAATACTAACGAAATTAAAAATCAAAACTTAATGATTATTACATTCCTGTCGCGTAATTTTTTTATAATGTAAGACAATCTGCAGTGCGGAGTGGTTATTCTCCAGTAGTACCTTAATGGAACTCTATTTTGTCTATTTCATGTTTTAGATTACATCATTAGCTTTTTTTTTTGAACAACTATCTTTTCAATTCAGTTATCTAGCGAGAAGAAATAACATAGTTTTATAATATAATGATGTTAAACATTTATCGGTAAATCTATCGTTGGGATGTTTCTTTTGAAATGAGTAATTTTCTTTGGGAATTGCTAATTTATTTTGGGTTTTACTGAATTCTGGAATTCTGTTATCGTAAGTTTTGTATAAATATGTCCTTTCCTTTTTTGATCTGCCAATAAAGTTCTAGTGAGTTCATTCTTTTGAAATTTACGTTTGTCTAATGACGTTCAGTTACAATACTGCAGCTTGTGAGAATTTTGGATCTACAACAATGTCTTTCTCTTAAACAGCATGTGTCTTCATAATTTATATTCAGATTGAAAGCTCTCCTACCAAACGGGAAGTTGCATTTGAATTTCTTTGTATGTTGGCATTAGCTATGGGAATGAGTTTCTGGTTTTCATTGACAAAGGTGTTATAAGGAATATTAATAAAACAGGGCACTGAAAGTGAAATAAATTAAATTAGAGGACTTCGTAACGGAAAATTTACTTATTAGTTTTGACAGGACGGAAACAATGATTTTATCTAATAAACTGTTTTTAACGTAGGTGTGCCACTGATTTATTTGTCATAAATCAGTGAAACACCTACTGTATTCTTTTAAGGAGAGTATATAATTTAATGTGTTTCAAAGAAATAGTGGTAATACAAGAATACTCCAGTGTCTTTAACTCTTTTTTTTTTCTAATGTAGCTGGCAAACACTTAGACAGCGGTCTTGGATGCCTTAAGGCAAGCGCTGCACAGATGTTACTCACTTTGCATTAACCAGGGGGCGTGTTTAACTTGAAGATAAGCCACGGACTCGGAATAACAATGCTCCCGCAGCGCTCTACCATCCTATTAGACCGGAACCTACGATTTAAAGTGGATTCCGAACCACTACAAACATCCATGGTACCGTAAGGAATCGCACCTGAAATCTGTGGTACCGAGCGCCAGAGTGCTAGCCACTCGGTCATTCAGACCCCCGTCTTCAAATCTTTAAGGAAATATTTAGAACTTGTAGATGTTTTAGTTTATAAGATCCTGTACAATTTCTGTTAGTTTTATCCATAATATTATAGAAATATTGATGAGTGATGAGGGTTATTAATGATTAGACCAAAGTATGTATCAGTGGATACTGAGAAACGACGCAATTAAGAAAGCAGTGATCTCCATGAATGGCCTGTCCAACATAAATATGAATAGCATAGATCATAGTTAATAGCTAATCCAAATGTAATAAAAGGAAATAGCTCATCCAATTAGCCAGGAAAATTTCCAATACCTCCTTTTCTATTTATCCGCCTATCTTATTCTGTAACTACTGTCACAAGATACTGCAACTACTTTCTCAAGGTACTGTAACTGCTGTCTCAAGATACTGTCACTACTTTCTCAAGATACTGTAACTACTTTCTCAAGATACTGTAACTACTTTCTCAAGATACTGTAACTACTGTCTCATGTTACTGTAACTACTTTCTCAAGATACTGTCTTAAGGTATGTAACTACTGTATCAAGATATGTAACTACTGTCTTAAGATACTGTAACTGTCTTAAGATACTGTAACTGTCTTATGATACTGTAACTGTCTTAAGTTACTTTAACTCTCTTAAGATATTGTAACTACTGTCTCAAGATACTGTAACTACTTTCTGTCTTAAGCTACTGTAACTGTCTCAAGATACTGTAACTACCTTCTCAAGATACTGTAACTGTCTTAAGTTACCTTAACTGTCTTAAGATAACTAAGACATTAAAGACTAACTATTGCAACTACTGTCTCAAGATACTGTAACTACTGTCTCAAAATATTGTCTTAAGCTACTGTAAACAAGTATATAATGTCTTAAGATACTGTAAGAAGAACATACTGTCTTAAGATACTGTAACAAGAAGATACTGTCTCAACATACTGTAACAAGAAGATACTGTCTCAACATACTGTAACAAGAAGATACTGTCTCAACATACTGTAACAAGAAGATACTGTCTCAAAATACTCTAACAAGAAGATACTGTCTGAAAAAAGTCAGGGTTCATCAGCACAACGGCCATGACTGAGAGGAACGACAGCTATATTGGCTACATGGCTGTAGCAAATCCCAATGCAAATTCTAGCTTCTTTTGATACCATACAGACAAAGCTAATTTTAACAAAATTTTTCATAAGCAAAAAAACATCCAATGTACATTGTCCGTGGAGGAATCATTTTTTATATCCTGATACAAGGCTTTATTTCTCCAATACATTATTCATTTCACAATTCGCTACATAATATAGCAAAAAAAAAAATATATAGCTGTTGATTTAAGAATGTTATAATTGATATCCTGCATGTCTTTGATGCTCTATTTTGGGTAAGCTCCCTGCACCCATATCCTTTTAAATAATACTAATAGAACAGTAAATGATTTATAGTAAACTGATGAATTTTGTCTAGTCCAAGAAATGCAAGAGGGAATTTCACTTAAGCTTCTTTTTTCATAAAATGTAAAATCCGTTGTATAAGTACTCATCAAATGCACAAGATTAAAAATTTAGAAATTTAGTTTCTTCTTTTTGTTGATATTGTTGAAATTTGCTGCGTATATTTTATCTGATAAATTTAGCAATAAACATTCGGTGGATTAGAAATATATAATAATTATAACTAAATTATTTTAATTTAATGTATTTATTGAATGAGTATTTATTGTTGTGTCAAGTGTTTTTTAAACTTTTCGCTACATTTGCATGGAATAAATTTGACCCTGAATACTTTTGACATATTTTTGCCAAATGGTTCTTCGGTTCTGGGGCTAGTAATAGGCTGACTAGAGCTTTCGATTCTTTGAATAGCATTAAATTTTTGATAAATGAAACCTCTTAAATAGTTAGAAGACCTTAATTACTTTTGTGTGCCTCGGCGAATTGTTCGCTACACCAAGATTTGTTAAATTTAGGAAGTTTCCTGACATATTTGGAATAGGCTTTTCAGCTGGCCCCAAAATATGACGAGTTATTCTGCCGACAGTATCGTCGATTTATAATGTTCCTAAGTTCAGAAAAGTCTGCAAACAGTTCATGTAATTTCCAGTTGACTAGACCATAAACAAAATGGGAAGGGCCAATAGGAAGTGATATGTTATTATATCACTTCCTGAATGATATAAGATGAAATGATAGTCACTACTATGACTGCCATTTTAGACACTAAACATCCCTTTTGATAAAATTAAGAGAGAATTATTTTAATTTTTTTAAATGTTTTAGATGGTTTATGGAAATATGTCTTACTAGTGTCATTGAGCAGGAATAAAATTTTGTTAGAGAGTAAATTTTTGACACAGCCTGTTATTGCTATTATTGTATTATTAGCTCATAAAACGCTGTCACCATTAAAATTAAAACATATACTTTTTAATTTTTTTCGCAATTGTTTTAATAAAAAGTAATATTTTTTCAGTATAATTTATAAATCTATACATTCACTAAATATATAAAAAACCCATTTAAAACATTTTGAGTTTTAAGGTTTTTCAAAACGGTTAGTATATTCTTCACAATACAATGGGGGGAAAATTTTATTTTAGCACATTTCGCACCTTAAAACTTGTGTTGAAAATAGAGAAAAAAAAGGAAAAATATAAAGAAAAAGAATTTTCTAATGAAAAAAAATAATAAAGAAATAATAATAAGGAAAAAATTAATTTAAAAGAAAAAGAAAAAAAATTTTTAAAAAGGAAGGAAACAAATGCTTTTTCCAATCCAAATCGCTAACATATAATATAAACTGTTGAAGTTCATCATACTATTTTATTTTTGTTTTCACGATTTAAAAGAAAAAAATTTTTTAACTTAATAAATAAGAGTTCTCAAAATTTTATCATCGCATCTTTCCAAAAAACCAAACTCCCAAAACACCAACTTTCAGCAATTTTTTGTAGTTTTAACGTTGCAAATTATCTGTAGTACATGAACAGTTTATAGAATATTTGTATTTATTTACAACCCTTGCAATAACTAATGATTGCATTGAAATGAAGCAATAGTTCTCCTACATATTTTAATAGGAAAATTCATATATGGACTTAAATTTGGGAAAACTATGTTATTATCTCCGAATTTAATAAATTTATTTTAGAAACAAATTCATTAAATAAAATAATTATGAGTTGAATTTGAAATTCTTATAAATAAATAATTATCTTCATCAAATTTTTTTTTTGCGTTTTTTGTAGTACTAATGATTGAAGAAATAAATTATACATATATTTCATAGAGTAATGATACATTTTAGTTTAAAATAATTAATTGTACACAAATTAATTCATCTTTATATTTTCTTAGAATTTATCCATTAAACTAATTTTTCCTCTAAATCTTTATTTAGAAAAATCAATATTCTCACATTCCCCTATTATTCATAATTATTTTATTTTCCAAGTACGTTTCTAGCATTCTCCTGTATGATACGAAGTTGAAACTAATTAAATGCAAATTAGAGAGTATTTTCATAAAAGCAACATATGGCTAAACTCAAACCAGATTGATATTTTTTTTTAAATGCATTTAATTTCATTAAAATAAACAGATTTTAAGTAATAATATAATAGCAATATAAAGAATCAATACAATTGAATAATAATATCAACATAGTTAATTACTTTTGATCTTGCGAAAGTGCATTTTTACATTAAATATTAAAATGTAATATTACTTCTTAATTGCTATATCAATTTAATAAGAAATAATAATTAGAAATTTTGTTCAATATTTTAAATTATAGAAATTTCTTGAGAAATAAGCATACATATGGGGTTTTTTTATTCCAAGAAATTATAATTTTTTAGTAACATGGTAAATTTAGCTATATTTGTTTTTTTTTTTTTTT
The DNA here is from genome assembly GCA_021605075.1 of Caerostris darwini. Classification (NCBI taxonomy): domain Eukaryota; kingdom Metazoa; phylum Arthropoda; class Arachnida; order Araneae; family Araneidae; genus Caerostris; species Caerostris darwini. The sequence continues at coordinate 95,115 of BPLQ01010471.1, read as the reverse complement.
TTTTGAATGATTAGTTTCACTTTTTGCAAAATTAATTTGGTTCAAAATAATTTTTTAATTTTAATGTGAATACTGATTTTGAAAATAAAAGTTTTTGGGTTTTTTAAGAATTACATTTAATTAATAACATTTCAGTGCATTTATGATGATTAAAATCAATTCAAAAATATAAACATTCTTAATATTTTGATTTATTACAATTTACTTATTAGTGGAATGTTTTTCTTCTATAATATTTTTATTGAATGTATTTTCCTTATATATAATTCTGAACTACGAGCATACATACAAATGTATGAAATTTTTTACAGGTACATAGTTTTTCTTTAGGCTGATGAGATTTCTTTCTAATTAAATGTATGATTTATTTTCAGCTGAAAAACAACATATCCACCTTGGAATAAGAAAATAAAATTTTTAATTAATTTTTACAAGTGACAGTGCTGTGAAACAGAGCATATTTTAATTAAATCCCTTCTCTCATCGCAACTTGTAATGTCAACTCGCTTACATCTTCAGAAAAAGCATCTTGAAAGTTCTCACATTCCTCGGTATATCGAAATTCAAAATAAATAAATAAACAATATAAAATTAATTAAAATAACCTGACTTTTGTAATGATATTAAAAACAGTGTTTTGTTATAAAATTTCAGTCAGATTTATTAGCATTCTAGATATAAATAATTACCCGTTCCACTCTAAAAATTTTAAAACAAGTAAACGTTTTGGTTTATTTTTACTTCAAATTATAAAATAATAATAATAATAATAATAATAAGATATTATATATTTAAATAAAAATATTATTAATGTAGACATAAAATAAAAAGTGCATTTCAAAATTTATATTTATTTAAATATTAGAGCATATTAATCATAATTTACGTGAGACCATCAGAAGGTCAAGTGCTTGAAAAAATGATTTTGTAATTCTGTGCTATCACGGACATATTTTGACAATAAAATTAACGATTTGAACTATATTCTCAAGAAAATATGTTTAATTTTATAAAATATAAAACTACTATAACAGTGGGATAGTATAATTATTTTATTATTTACTTTTTGTAAGCAAATTTTTGTTGTTCTAATGCAGCTGACAATACAGAGGCCAGTTAATCTTCCTGTCATAAGCAAGTAAATTACTTTGATTTATTAAAAATAACGATTACATTGAAACTGAACACATTTGCTAACATAAAATTCAGTTTAAAAAGTAATTCAGAGGTGATACATCTTTCAGTTATCCAAAACAATTGTAATATTCTAGCGATTATTCTCTATATATTATGTGTTTCATTCCTCTAGCTAAAGAAATTGGCAGAGCTGAAAGTATTTTTGCTTGAAAAAATCTGTAAAAGAAGAATATATGAAAGGAATATAAAAATATCGTTTCAATAAAGAATGGAAACAACGAATGAAAGAACATCATAAGTAACATTCGAATATTTTTCACCAAACAAATATCTGAAGTCACAGCATCATGGGCATCAACGTATCCCGAAATTCTGAAAAGTAATACGACATATTAAGAGCTATAATAAAGGATTCACTTGCACAGATAGGTAATATACAGATTAATTAGTAAGCAAAAATATTAACAATTCGCAAAAAAATAAATAATAATAATAAAAATAAAATAAAATTTATATACCAACTGAAATCCTTTCAAGAATTTCAATTTATCATGTGTGAGCATACTTTGCCGGTGGAAGTCAGTCAAATTTATTAAAAATTTAATAAACAATGTCTTAATGCGTATGCTACAGTTTTTAATATTACATTTAGATACGTACCTCAATGCATTTAATACATTAAGATTTAAGCAGGAAGAAAAAGCTAGAAAGAGTTTAGTTGAGAAACATCGCTGGTGGAATGCACACGAGAAATCAAAGTTTAATAACGCAAGAACTTTATGAATCAATTGGTAAAAATACTGCAATAATGGGAGTTCTGCACTTTAGGGTTCCGCTTGTTTATTTCACAATTTTTGGCCTTGTGGTTTTTTCTAAATCTCCTCCTTAACATACAAAATGGCAGCTTCTGTTACAAAACACTGCAGGTTTTCGTAATTCCATTTGGCACAAACAAGCAACTTGTCGAAATCGGAACCCTAAAGTACAGAATCCTCACAAGAACTATCAAATTCAATATCAACTGGAATATAAGAAAATTTAATAACTTTATGAAAAAAAATGCTCAAATATTACACAAAACAGTGCCAAATTCAAACTGTCTGTTAAGTTATAGGGAAATAAACTTTTATAAACATAAACTAATCCTTAATCACTATTTTAAGGATATCGAAGCAATAATCTCTATACATTTTCAAAGTCAAACTCTTCAAAATGGAATACAGAGTACGTGACTTGATATTTATTTGCCAATTGTCTTATTTTGCAACACATATTTCGCGATAGTTTTTAAATGCATATCTATAAAATCACTGGAAAATCAGCGTTTATAAAAGTTTTTGAAATGAAATCTTCTCGTGCTGAGCAAGGAGATGAAGAGCATAAGTTATTATCAAAAACAGATTATTCCCCTCTAGCATAAAAAATAAATGATTTTTTTTTTATTTTATAGTTCTACTTTTTATGACTTCGCCTTTTTGGAGGCGCCCAGAACTTCTGACAAGGACAAAATCATGTTCATACATGATTATAATAAAATAAAAAAATATGTTTTTAAAAAACATCAAAGCACATTTAATGCTGTCAAATGTGGATATGAATATTATTTATAAGCGAATTAACGATCTTCAGAAACATAAATATAGAAGTTGAAGAATTATACTATTGGTATATCTTTTTTCATGAAGTTAATGTGTTCCCCGCAATTTTTGTAGTTCATTAATAGCAACTTTAAGTAGTAATTTTAATTTCAATATGCATACACTTACATCTGAAATTTATCGCCAATGACGAACTTTTAAATAATTTTCATAAATGGAAATTTATTGGTTTTAATTATAACTAGTCAAAGAATGTGTACCTAGATCTTCACTATCTTCAATTAAAATTCTTAATCATGATAAAACTATTTATATAAAGTAAAGATTTACATTATGCCGAAAAAATATTTGTGTATATATTTATAATAATTTGATTGTTAGTATTTTGAATACGATAAAATAAAAGTTAGTGATATAAAATATTTTACATTTATACACAATGTAATGACAATTAATAGATATTGAATTTATTTTTTAAATTTAAAATTAAATTTTAAGGACTTCTATTTCTTAAAAGTAATAGAAACGCATTTAGTACCATTTTTAGCGTGAAACCTTTTTAAAGCCATTAATGAACACAATAATTACAAAAATATTTACTTTTATTTTTAGTATGCAATGATGCACTAGGAATGGACGGGGGCGAGTGGAAGGGGCAGAATACGTTTGAACGTCATCTTCAGAGAATTCAGCTACATTGATAGCTTTTAAAGCCCTACAAAAGTTTCTCTAAAATACATTAGTCATCCCAGGAAGTGTGTCAATAGTTTCTTAAAATCCTTATTCAAAAAACAAAATTGGCGAGAATTCAGTTCTCGATATTCGTTCTTCCAATGACATTGTCTCCAAGTCATATGCAATTTGTGAACTTGGCTTTGAAGAATATGCTTTTTAATGGTGAATTGATTTTAAGGCTAATTCATCATATTTTTTCCCATATCTACTTGGATGTACATGTATATATTATTTTTTTATTTAAAAATAGTTTAGGGATAAAAATAACTTCCAGTAAAGTCGCTCTTGAATTATATTTTATATAGTAAAAGAATAGATTCCAAAATGAAAAAAAAAAAAAAAAAAAAAGAGATTGGAAGTTACATACAATCTACCATGGAACTTATCGAGGAAAACTTTATTTTAGCACCTATTAGGATCTACGTGATCTGAACCACTTCCCTCCACATCTTCTTCTGTCCTTCGCACTTAATGAGGTATTGTGAAATTGATCCATCGCTTGAAACCAAAGTGGTCAGCCACAAATAATCGATAGCTGCTAGTTGATTAATTTCGTATCGAAGCCCATCTGCCAGGAAAAGAGGCCAAACTGTTCAATTGCCAATATAAGAACCTGCAACTCTATCTGATATCAATCATCAGGATAAATTTTCCCTGGGATAATGGGTCTCAACGCTCGTTAAACTAGAGTCAAAATATTGGTATTATCAATTAAACAAAAACTTTTTTTTTTGCAAGTAAATTTCATGTCAATGTCTAGCCCACTGAAAGTATTGGAAAATGTGAAAGAAGGAATTTATTCAAAGTGATACTCCCCAGGAACACTCTAGGACATCGTCTCTTCCAATGATTAGACTATCCAAGTCCATGAATTTCTATCAATGCATTCCTAAACGTATCCTTGGCAGCATACTACAACACATTATTTCTTGTCCAGAATAATTCTTCACCCTGATATAATTTAAAGGAAGCTTTATCCTAATTGTAAAACCTTAAGACTTTGTATAATTTACATCAGTACACATATTTTAACACATACTAAATCATTGTGCCTACGACTAAAATGTCCTTTTTAAATTTGAAATTAGGTAATGGAAGTTGAACTATCGAAATTTTGAAACGAAATGGATTAAACAATTGCAGTAATGTTCTGCGCGTCCAGAAAGCATGACCTAAATTTAAGCAGACCTATGCAGCCAATTGACTTTTTATAAGTGTGCTATTAATCCCTGCTCTCAGCAGTGCAGACCCTATCCCTGAATTTTCAGGAATAATTTTCTATAGACGGGTGTAAGGCTCAGAAACACTGAATGTATCATTAATAAGTTCACGTCCTTTTTACATCTGAAAGTGAAGAATGATTCTGTTTCGATGAAGAATAATTCCGGACTTTAAATAACGTGCGGTTTTATCCCAGTATTGATTAGAGATTAGCGAATAAGATAGGCAGATAAATAGAAAAGCAGGTATTTGAAATTTCACTGGCTAATTGGATGAGCCAGTTCCTTTTATTATATTTGGATTAGCTATTAACTATGATCTATGCTATTCATATTTATGTTGAACAGGTCATTCATGGAGATCACTGCTTTCTTAACTGCGTCGCTTCTCGGTCTCCACTGATACATATTTTGGTATAATCATTAATAACCCTCATCATTCATCAATAATTCTATAATATTATGGATAAATCTAACACAAATTGTACAGGATCTTATAAATTAAAACATCTACAAGTTCTAAATATTTCCTTAAATATTTAAAGACGGGGGCCTGAATGGCCGAGTGGCTAGCACTCTGGGGCTTTGTACCACAGGTTTCAGGTTCGATTCCTTGCGGTACCATGTATGTTTGCAGTGGTTCGGAATCCACTTTAAATCGTAGGTTAGGGTCTAATAGGATCGTAGAGCGTTGAGAGGACATTGTTATGCCACGTCCGTGGCTTATCTTCAAGTTACACTCTCCCCCTGGTTAAAGCAAAATGAGTAACGTCTGTGCAGCGCTTGCCTTAAGGCATCCAAGACCGCTGTCTAAGTGTTTTCCAGCTTCATTAGAAAAAAAAGAGTTAAAGACATTGAAGTATTCTTGTATTACCACTATTTCTTTGAAACACATTAAATTATATACTCTCCTTAAAAGAATACAGTAGGTGTTTCACTAACTTACGACAACTAAATTATTGGCTGCAGGTTGGAAAATTTATTTTGAAAAATAGGTGTGGTAGGGGAATTAAGAATAACAGATTTCGCCGTGTTCCTTTTGGTTGGGTACTGAAACCCGTCGTTAACGCAATCACTTGCCCGTTTTGAGTTGCTTAGATTTGTAGAATTTAAATTAGCATTACTAGAGAAATTACTATAGTGGATGTTGCAATTTAGTACTGGGCAAGAACCTAAGAGTCTTATCTGGTCATCAATGAAATCCACTTCGCTGCTGGTGCGTCGCACGATGTTTTCCATTCTTTGGAGGACCACAGGATCTGCTTGGATGTGCGGATCGTTCAGGCACGTCAGGTGCAGGGAGATGGCCTTTTCAGCAGCAGCTTTTTCATCAACCATTTGTTTCATGCGCTTGCAGATATGCTTCGATGATTGCAGACTTTCGGGATCGCCCGGCGTTAGTGGATTCACATACTTAAGTTCAAACAGTTTTTATACTGTTTTAAATATAATTCAAAGTGATCCATGTAAATTAGATAAATTATTATTTTTAATAATTTAACAAATAAATAAATTTTATCAATAAATTTTAATTCTTAAATAGTGATGCCAGCATAATGTTTGATTCCGTGGTAATATGGTCAGCAAGCTTGCAGGATAGGTCGAAATCCGCTAAGGTATACTTTAAATTTGGGGTGCATTGTTACTCCGCGTCCGTAGCTTATCTTCAAGCTACACACTCCTCCTGGGTACTGCTAAGTGAGTAATATCGGTGCAGCGTTTGACTTAAAGCATCAAAGACAATTGTCTAAGCATTTGTAACCTGCATTAGAACAAAAAAAAATACTTTGAATTTGTTATTTTCAAAAACGAGGAAACACTGTGGCAATTGGGACACTGTACGTAAGGGTCTCCCAGTGACAACCGATGGTTATCTGATGGGAGTCAGTTAGTCCATGAAATTTTGTTTATAGCCAGTATAATGCAATTAAATCGACTGCATAAAAACGTGGGTTTGACACGCATGAAGTTTCAAATATTCGGTGTGATTGTAAAACGCGATAAAATCAGATTGGGGCAGATTGTAGATAAAGATAAAAATTTACCATGGGAGGGTATGGGAGTTGGTGAGACACGAGACAAAAAGTACCTCAAATTAATAATGCTAATTAAATAATTATAATAGTTATAATTAAAAATTCCATGAAATAATGATTTTTATTAAATTAAATTAATATAATAATTATAATTAACAATTCCATGAAGTAATAATTATAAATAAATTAAATAATTACATAAATTATAAGTAATAATTCGCAAAATATTAATTATAATTAAAATAATATTTCTAATTAAGATAATTCCATTAAGTATTATGTTAATAGCGTTCACACAATGCGCAAGTTGAATACTGCCTGTATACATTCAAGAGCTAAAACATTATGACCACCTGTCAATAATGAGTTGGCCCACTTTTGGAGCGCAACACAGCTTCAACCCGCCTTGGCATGGATTAATACCACCACTTAATACCAGTTAAATACCACTTCCACCTGATCACGTGCCTTCCACGTCATCCAGGCGAGTTCATTGCAAAATGTAAGGGTGGTCATAATGTTGTGGCTCTTGAGTGTATATTTAATACATAAAAATAATGACAGGTCATAGTATTAATATAACTGCAAAATGCACCATACATATTTTTAATTTTCCATTTAGCGTTATACGAAGTGAATCTGACATATCTAAAACTTTAGTTTGGTAATTCCTCCTTATGACATTATGAAAATATCTGTAGAGAATCTTACATGCTTAGCAACTGCTGATAGAGAGTGACCCAAAGCGCGAAGTATTTGCAAAGTCGAGAGTTTCGAAAAAAGGAGAAAGATGACTGAATCAATAAAATACTAGAAATAATACTAGAAAGATGATATTTAAAATTTTATGGAAGAGTCATGCATATTTCTCGCTAGATGATTTAATTCTCTAAATTGCTGCATTTCCTCATTACCCTTACGAGTACGCTGAACTATATTTTCAGCTAGAAAAAGTCATTATGTAGTTATTGCGGATTTAACACATTTTTCTTGAATGGTGCTTTGAATGGACTTTTAAAAAACTTTGTGACATTACCTTAAAAGCTTTTACCGTGCACCATAACAAGTACACTATATTATAATTTATTATTTATCGTAGTTCTTTAGAACCTACATGGGCTAAACAAGACAGTTGTCATACGTGATGGAGTTTCGCCGTACACTGCGTAGAACTGTGGAATTATTAAAGAAGCTAATCGCTTCTGGAGCAGGTATAGTAGACTTAAATGGCTTACAATATCACCATATTTAAATCCAATAATTTCGCGTTGTGGATTTACACGGAGATTATCACAGATCTATAGAAAAAGTTCCAGTTTTTACCAGTAATGAAACATACCATTTTTTTTATATAAAAAAAATCAGTAGGTGGCAATCATTCCTTTGATATGCTATGTCCTGCTGCATCGTATATAATACCGCAACTGCTTTCAATATTGGAACATGGTGGCGACACGTTCAAAATTTACAGATATTAATATTTAGAGGATTTTTGCATGATTTTACATTTATTACTTCTCCTTTTTATCCTTTTGAAGAAACAACACCGCTCTAAGTTAATTTTTTGTCAAACAAAATGAGTAATATTAATCTGCAACGAATTATTATTCTACTTGATTCTCTGACTTTTAGATATATTTTATAGAATCCCACTTTTGTATCGAGTTTTTTAATCATTCTGTATATGGTAGAGAATGAGTAAACACGATAGAAATTTTAACATACTTTCTTTTCTACAGTGAGACTGATTGGTTTTAGCTCCTCTAGTAAGCAATGAATTTACCATTGAATGTCTTCCCGAAACGGATTATTACTATTACGAAGACGTATTGATACTTGAGGTATAGTTGATACATAGCAATGGTTTCATTCTAATGATATCTATAATTTATGAGACTCATAGGCTGTATGTTAAAAGTGAACGCATCCACATATTGGAAAGTATATTTAAATATTTATAAACTTAGAAAAAAAAGTACAATGCAGCCACTAAAGACTATTTCTAAAAGTTAAATCTTTATTTTAAATATTTTTATTTTAAATCTGTATTTCTAATATAATACAATAGCATGTATAATACAAGTAGTCTATAATATAAAGTGTTAGTTTTACTGCATTTATATTTTTCTTGTTCTGTACATCTCCTTTCCACGTATAGCTATTCAATAAATATATTATATCATGCTACGTGCTATCAGCGTCGTGTACTGCGTTTTCAAACACATAGAGGAACGAATAAAATAAGGATAAAACTGTTAGGGATGTGTCATCCTGTAATCGAATGCCATTGGGTGCAGTAGAACGTGAAGATGATCGTACTGGAAGAGTGAAGTCACAGGAAAACTTTCGCCTCCTTCCAATTCCTTTATCCTTTCTTGCCAGGAATAGAGCAGCAATAAAATGCTGGCTGAAACGCCTTTTCTTTGCAAGTTCCGGTTTGTATCCCTAAATTTCACCCTACATGAATCTACGAATAAATGTTACTTCAGTCATTACTTCATGAAGCTCTGTTTAAGGTACTAGTTTTAAACTAATAAATCTGTTTAGGATACTACTTTTAAATTAATAAATCTTTTTAAGATGCTACTTTCAAACTAACAATTTCAAATCTTTATTTTTGTACATCCTTTTTATTCTAATTTGTTTTCACTGTAAATCTAATTGCCATAGTAGTTTTAAAAATGGTTTATCTATTTTTATAACATTTATACATATAATACTAATGCTATGCAAAATTTATGAATTCAAATGTTATTATTATGAATATAGTTTAATGCACTGCAAGGTCAGAACAAAATCAATGCATTCCGAATTAAAGGATTAGGAATTTATTATCATTTCTCATTATATTATTAGAATGACCCAAATCACATTGCCCATGATTTATTACAGGTCTTCTTTTATGCCTAAATTTTAGCACTTCTGAAGGAACAATACCAAAGGTAATGTTTAGATGGTTATATTGTATATTAGACAGATGGTAATATTAGATGACATATATATATATATATATATATATATCTTACAAATGCAATCGTCATCATGACATCTATACCCCTTGTGTTAACTTGTGGATGTGATGTGAAGGAACTAATATAATTTTGATAAAATCGTGAATCAATAATCTCATGGAAAAATATGAAAATTTTACATAGACAGTAAAAAAAAAAAAAGTTGCTTAAATATTATTTTTTCAATGCATTTTAAAATGTTTTTTCGTGTCTTCATGAATTTAAATAATAATAAGAAAATAAAAGATTAAATTGTTCTTACATTTTGTTAAAAAAAACTAATGAGACGGTCACTATTAAATCCATTTACATTATAGACAGAAATGAAGAGTCAATGTTCATTAAAAATATTTTTTAAATATTTTGAAATATTCTTATTTATACTAATAAATATTTGTAGAAAAATAAAGTAATATTGCATCAATAAATGCTTAAATCAAAGTTACATTAATATGATGAAATATATGTTGCTGATCACATAATGTAATTTAATTTATGGAGGTTGCCAAAGAGACACAGCCGTCAGCCACAAAGACGAATTCACTGGTGTTCAACTTTAATTAATATAGTCAATAAAAACAGAGAAGTAGATGACGATATATCCTTGTAAATATTCGAAGTTCTTATGAATAATGAGATTTTAATCATTTTCTGAAGCATAAAATTCTCTTAATGTAAAAAAAAAACTTAAACAAAACTTGTTAAATTAAGTTTATTTGAAATTTATGCATAAATTGCTGTTTGGTTCAGTTTGGTTCATAGATTGATTATTTTTAATTGCCAAATAAATAGTGTAATTCATGAATCTTATAATCCATATAAGAATTCAATGCACAGTGAGTTTTAAATATATATGAACAATCATATATGCACGTTAGATGTACGTAGATCTTTTTTATTATCTGAGATATATACTTTATTAAATATTATGTATGCATAGTTAGATATGCGTAGATACTTTTTATTATCTCAGATATATGATATATTAAATATACAGCATGTTACTAATTTCATCATAAAATATAATACTTGCACTTTCATAAATATGAAATATATATATATATGTATATATACACTGAAGTGACAAAAGTCATGGGATACCTCTTAATATCGTGTCGGCCCTCCTTTCGCCCGGCGAAGTGCAGCAACTCGACGTGGCATGGACTCAACAAGTCGTTGGAAGTCTTCTGCAGGAATATTGAGCCATGCTGTCTCGATAGACGTCCATAATTGTGAAAGCGTTGATGGTGCAGGATTTTGGGCACGAATAGACCTCTCGATGATGTCCCATAAATGCTCGATGGGATTCATGTCGGGTGATCTAGGTGGCCAGATCATTCGTTGGAATTGTCCAGAGTGTTCTTCAAACCAATCGCGAACAGTTGTGGCCCGGTGACATGGCGCAGTGTCATCCATAAAAATCCCATTGTTGTTTGGGTACATGAAGTCCATGAATGGCTGCAAGTGATCTCCAAGTAGCTGAACATAAGCATTTCCAGTCAATGTTCGGTCCAATTGCACCAGAGGACCAAGTCCATGCCATGAAAAAACGGCCCACACCATTATGGAGCCACCACCAGCTTGAACAGTGCCTTGCTGACAGTTTGGGTCCATGGCTTCGTGGGGTCTGCGCCACACTCGAACCCTACCATCAGTTCTTACCAACTGAAATCGTGCTCATCGGACCAGGCCACGGTTTTCCATTCATCTAGGGACCAACCAATATACTCACGTGCCCACGAGAGTCGCTGCAAGCGATGTCGTTCTGTCAGTAAAGGCACTCGAGTCGGTCTTCTGCTGGAATAGCCCAAGAAAGCCGAATTTCTCCTCACAGTTCTAACAGACAAGTCCCTTGTACGTCCCACATTGATTTCCGCGGTTATTTGACGCAGTGTTGCTTGTCTATTAGAATTTACAACTCTTTGCAGACGTCGCCGGTCTCGGTCGTTAAGTGCAGGCGGTTGACCACTGCGCTTTCTTTGGTGGGATGTTATGCCTGAAATTTCATACTCTCGGCACACTCTTGACACAGTGGATCTGGGAATGTTGAATTCCCTAACGATTTCCGAAATGGCATGACCCATGCGTCTAGCTCCAACTAACATTCCGCGTTCAAAGTCTGTTAATTCCCGTCGTGCGGTCATCATCACGTCAAAACCCCTTCACATGAATAACTTGAACAGAAATGAAAGCTCTGCGAAAGCACTGCGCATTTATACCTGTTCTACGCGATGCTACTGCCATCTGAAAATTTGCATATTGCTATCCCATGACTTTTGTCACTTCAGTGTATATATATTATTAATAGATATAGACATATTATTAATAGATATAAATATATTTTTGTCTGTACTCTTAAAATAGATTAAGTCTTTTTAACCATATATATTTAGTAAAATAATTGCATAAGTGTATCCTCGTGGTATATAATGCTACGTCTTTATTTCTGCATATAAAATGCAAAATATTTGCTTCTTTCAAAATGATCCCCCATTGCGCTTAATTGGGCGTCACGGAAATCTTCAATACAAAATTCTTCTTACCAAAATGTTCCAAATGGACAGTAAAAGTAATGTGAATCCAGTCATTTAAATTTAGATTATCCGATTGAGAAGGAAGAAAGCTATAAAAACAAAGAAGGTGCAGTTTTTTATCGTTCGAGTTTTATAAAATGAAAAAAATTGTGCGATGGATCTTTTTTGCTAGACGAAGAAATAAAGAATGGATGCAAATAACGATTGTACTAAAAGGAAAAAGAAAACGAACTGAAAGGAGGAAAAAAAAGTTGAATAACAAGGACAGCGTTTCACTTTTTCGATTCATTCCATTTTAAAACTACAAAGCTACTCTGGCACAAATGCAAAAGAGGCCAGTTTGTCGTTCGACCGTGAAAGAGACGCTATTGAATGCTTACGGTTTGCGTTAAGGTGTTGAGTTTTAAAACGCGTTGAAGAAGATTACCTTAACAATAGGAAGACACCTTATGTGGCAATGGAAAGAAATCTCTCTCGGGACTGAATTTATAAGAGCAATGGGATTCTTTTTCTTAGGATAATAAGATACGGCTTTCCTCAAGACATTTACATTAATTCAATGCAAGAACATTAAAAATTATTTACCAAGAAATAAAATCAAGTAACTACTATTTTAAAGTCAAAATAATATAATTAAATAAGTATAACATAACCAAATTCTTATTTAATCAATTTTTCATATAAATATTCTTAAGTTAGCATGTCTTCAAGCTACACATGTTCATGGGTGGTGCTAAATGAGTAACAGCGATGCAGCCCTTGCTCATGACATAAAGATTAACTGTCTCTTTCTTGCCAGTTGCATTATAACAACAACAACATTCTTAACTTAGTTCAAATTTTTAACTTGTAGGCTAGAAAAAATTTGAAATTTATGCATGAATTCGGACATTTCTTCGGATATTTATATATGACATTTAACAGGAAAACATCAAGCGAACATTATTTTCAATAAATTTAAATACATTAAAATATTTCTTTTAAAATAATAAATGCAATAAAAATATAAGCAAACAATAATATATAATAATGTTAAAAAGTATAAATAAGTACTATATTCTTTGAACAGATCTAAATAATTCCGTATTATTAACAGTAAATTGAATTTTATTTTCATAATGTGCAATAAAAATCTAGATTTCAGATTCATTTCATCTATTTTAATCACCGTCAACCAACTCATCAAACTGAATTACAATTTAATACATTTCAATGATTTTTCATCGAATGAAGTTTAATAATTTTCAAACCCAAAGGAATCGATAAAATGACTTATTCTCTAATAAATCACTTTATAATATTTAACTTCAGAAGGGATAAGAATATGAAGCTATTTTGGAAGCTTACAACCGAGGCAAATTTTGGCTGTTGCGATAAAGTGAGTTTTGGTATCGACTTGGCATTATGATGTGATGATAAGTGTAAGGAAGTAGAAATAAATAGATAATTTTGGTTGAATGCTTTTAATCATTTAAAAATATTTATATGTTAAATAGTTTCTTATGTAAAAAAAACAATTCTTTAAATAAAAGTCATAAACTAATATAACTAATTTTTTGTAAATTTAGCATGTTTTATTAGTAAATATTTAAATTTCAAATAATATTATTATGCGTTTTTAGCTTCAACAAAAGAACCTGTTATATTAATTTTAATCAGTTGTCATTTATACTAAAAAGATTTGTTCCCTGAATTATGACATTATGCATTTAAAATAATTTCTTTTGATTATTTAAAAATATGAAAACTTCTTTTATATACTATAAAATATCTGATTAAATAACAAATAGTTTTATTTCTTCTTAATCTTAGTTTACTTATCAATATTCTCTTTAGATTTTTGTATAAATGACATCTTTATAAGGTAATATATTAAAAAAGACGTCAAAATGCTTCAAATTGGAAAAACACCAAATATAAATATATTTTTACAGTGAAACATTGATTAAATAATGCTTGAATCAGCGGTTAAATGGTTTTATTTCTTTTTAATTGGCAAATAAATGAGCTACAAGACGTAGGCACACAGTGTAAGTTAAGTCGTCGTAAATCTAAAGGGAATTTAGTGAAGCCCATTACATTGAAGATTGTGAGAGCATCCCTCTCAAGTTTTCCTCACTATTTGTTTAGTAACTCGGCCTTCAGAGATTTATGTTCTGCTGCAGGGATGCCACATACTACATACAAGCAACGAAAGGTTTCTTAAACTAATCATATGCTGAGGACTACCTTTTATCTCAAGACAGCTATTTTAAATAAACAGAGGATAAAGTTTAGAGATAATCTCTTTTGCAAGCTATTAAAGTGTTAAGTGGGTGGATAATGCTTGGCACAGACATCAATTTCATGAGCGGAGACGAGACTGTATTTAATTACACTGAAATTTCTATTAGTTAAAAATAGAAACGTACTTGTAAAATGTTAATCTAGAATAATATCGGGACTTATATAATATGTCTCTTGATGTTATTTACACTACTGTACATCCTTTCTCAGATTTTTGCACTAATACAGACAAGTAGAATGTAATATTTATAATTGCATCATCATAAAAAAAAAAAAAAAAAAAAAAAAGGTAGATGTACATAGAAATGACGACCATGGCACTTTTAATTAAAGAAAAAAAAAACTAATATTTTTTCAAACAATAGTATGAATAATTTTTATTAATATTTGTCACAAACATCATACATCGTTGTCAATTAATATATATATATATATATTATTTTCGAATGTGATTTATTTTGCTTTATTAGGTCTTTCAATGTTCAGAATAAAATCTTCAAGATAAACATTTATAAACAAATTTAAACAAAAATTAATAGCATAAAAATTATAACTTGTTGCTATTAATAAAAGTGTCATTAAAAAAATAAATTTAATTCAAAAATAAAGAAAATTTCAACCAATTAAAAAAGTTTTACGTAATCACCAGATCTATAATTATTAAATTTGATTTCCTTTTAAATTTAATTTTCTGAAATTAGAAAAAAAATATAAGGATTAGAAAATGGACTGTTATTCAAATTACGTTTGTTTGGAAGCCATATAACCGTTAGAGTTTCATCAATTAGGATTAGATATGAGATAACTTTCAAAAGAAACCGAACATTACAGTTCGAAGATTGTTCTAATTTATTGATCTACCTTTCTTGTTAATTTGGTATTTGAAATTAGCCACGTTTTAAATAGACGCATTTGTAAATACACAAGAAGATAAGAATTACGAATTATGAGATGTTTGACTAGAAAAGCCAAATTTCATCTGACCGTAATATTGCTTGAAGTAAACATATTCAATTCTTTATTACATTTGCAATCTAATGATGAAGGTATGGAAAACAGATTTAAAAAAAAAAAAAAAAAAAAAATTGCTGCTACAATACCATTGTAGTATACATAAGTTCAGTTATTATGTTATAAAATATTTACTATTGTACTTGTAAAATATTTGTAGTCCTACATGAATCAACTGCAATACACGGTAACATTAATCAAGTTAAGCAAATGACATCCATACCATAAACTTATTAGGCATCAAAATGGACATCATTGCTATACTACTTTTAACTATGTAAACGGTATCATAAAATGCAAACATAATGTATAATAAAATATAAACAACTCTATAAACGATATCATAAAATGCAAACATAATGTATAATAAAATATAAACAACTCTATAAACGATATCATAAAATGTAATAAAGTTTTTACATTTCTAAAATTAAAGTAATATAATGTGATTTGAGTTAAATATTGTATATGCAATTTAGAAAACGTAATTTAATTAAACCTAAATAATTTTCAATTTTTCAATTTTCTCAATAATTTTTCTAATTATTTTTTAATATTATTAAATTAATTTCAATCATTATTGACTTTTATTAATGTAATAATTTGTAATTTTAAATCAAATCATAATAATAATTACTATTATTTTATTTGCATTTTTATTTGAATACAAATGCAAATATTTAAGTACATAATTCTATTATTTTTTTTATAATTATTGGAAAAAATAATAAATTTGTTTCTTTTTATGATCCATGCACTTATTCTGCCAAGATTATTTATAAGAAAATTAACTATCTTTTATTTATAAAATCAATCATTTACTTTCAAAAATCAAATAATATGTTCATTTTAGAAAGCTCAATTAGCAATAATATGCTCATTTTGTAAAATAAGAAATTAAAGAAAAAAGAATGTTAAAATATCACTATCTCTTTATATAATTCTAATATTAATACAAGTTTTATACACGTTCTACAAAATGTTCAAATACATTTTGTCAATATTTTACCATTCTTGGATGGTGTCATGATCATTGGGAAAATAATTCTTTTTTTTTATAGATAACAAAAATGTGATTCAACAAAATTATTTGCTAAGGAAATCATTATAATTTGCTGTCGAACTTACGAAAAAGCATTTGAAAATGAACAAATAATAAATGTATTCCACCACGTGAGAAAACAACTGTAAATGATTACTATAAATATTCCAGAAAAACAAATCATCCTCAAAAAAAAATAGCATTCCTTCGTATATGTAAAGAGTGGCTCGATAGAAGTGTTTTATATTGTGAAAAGTTTGATAAATCATTAGGAAAACGCATTTTCTTATGATATGCTAAAACTGTTCTGACGGAAATTTTGATGAGTAATCTTTTCATAACTGAAAAAGTGCCAAAAATAACATATTTGTATGCAAGCAAGAAAATTAAATTGGTACTCGAAATTGATTTATTCTATTGAATAACATACATACATTGATTTATTCTATTGAATAAATCAATGTATGTATGTGCGTGTGTGCGTGTGTGTGTGTGTGTGTGTGTGTGTGTGTGTGTGTGTGTGTGTGTGTGTGTGTGTGTGTGTGTGTGTGTGTGTGTGTGTGTATGCAGGTATGTATGCGTATGTGAGAGAACTTAGTAAAATATAATTTTACGAAAAGTCTATAAGGCTGTCACTGTGCAGAAAAACAAAATAATCAAGATCATAAGTAGATCAATCCAAGCCAACAATAGCATTCATACAATGTATGTTCAATGAGGTGTTAATTATATTCTGTAAGCATGTTATAGTGGTGTATCTCTTTCGGCATGGGATTTATAACTATCCACGTGGGCATTTAGGGTATACAGTACAAATAAATCTTAGTTTGGTTTAGTTTGTCGGTCAACTTGTGCACACGAGGGCTAAACAGAAACTAAATCTTCGAGATATGTCAAATTGGTTATGTTGGTACAATAAGTAGCATTTTGCCCTCCTAAGCAGCTAAAGGTTGCTGAATTATCTGGTGGTTGTGGGAGATAGATAAAAGGAAAATCAACGTTCAGCCTATTACCAACATTAATATCTAAATGCTGCTCGAAAAATTATTACTTCTGACAAACATACCATGGAACACTAGTGCACTCCATTTGAAAGAATTGTATGTGGAATAAATAATTTTAAAACAATGCATTAAAAAAATTAATAAGTTTGTATTCTTTATTTTATGAACAAATTAGTGGTTAAAAATATTTATTTCTGTCTGCAACTATTTAGCATAGTTTGCATTTTTATTTTCAAAAACGCAAAGTTTGTCTCTTATATTTCTTTTCTTAAAACATTTCAGAAATGTGCGTGTTCAAGTTTTTACAAATATGACATTAAAAATAATGCTATTTACGACTAAAGAAACTGTTGATAATTTTGGTGTTAAAATATTGCAATAAATTATCTGCCATTATGCATCAAGCTAATCACTCTTAAAAAACTTTTAAAACAAAGCATGCATCAACAGGCTCACAAGAGGCCACAAATTAGAGTTTCATATCATATTAAAATGAATAGATGCTTAGAATAGCCAATCCCAATCTATAAAGTCAAAAAGGTTTTACAAGCAATGTTAATAATATATATATATGAAAAAAGGAATTTTATGACGTAAATTATCATTAACTTTTTTTGTTGTATATATTAAGTGTTTACCATGGACCAGGATTTATTTCAAATAAAAAATATTACAAACTATTATAGAGAATAATTCACTTGGTATTATATCGAAACAACAAATATTACAAAAAATAAAGAAACAACATAAATATATTGCCATATTATGAATAAAATATAAACTAAATTCGTTGCAAAATGTTGTGGTTTTTAGAGAATTAATGGAGAAAAATCTGATACAAAATTATGTAAATGCAGTTTTTTTTCCTATAACAGGTGGGCTGAAAAGTTCAAAGGCTCACAAATAGATGTTGCTATTAGTAATTAAGGTCACATAAAATTTTATTTGGAAATATTGAAAAGACAAGCGTATAAATACATGAAAAACTTTTAGTGGCTTACAATGTTTCGATTATCAACATATTGTAATAAACGTATAAAACTTCAAAAAAATGATTGCTGGTATACTGTCAAGAAGCTAAAACGCATTTGAAAAATAATTTAAAATTTATTACGCATTCAAAACACATATATACACATTCATATTCTTTGCAGATTCATTGAAACCCCAAGTGAATTTTTGTCGTTCGATACAATTTGATATTGATGTAAAATATGTATCCATTACCACGATTCCCCTCCTAGATCTTGTCACTCCTTGCGTCTCAGGAGAAGGTGAACTCAAGGTTTTCCCTTTATTCTACCGCTTTAGATTTGCTTGAAGAAATCAGTCTATTCTTTAGAATATTTATATATCCGAAGTTACTAAAACACTTTACTTGACAGATATGACAATTCCTAATAAAACTTAGCATAAAATAAAAATGTATTTCAAACTACAAATTCAGAAACACATATTAAAATCCTATTTTTTGTCTAGCTAATAAATTGCATAAAATAATTTTACATTAACATATATACTTTTAAAGAATTTTAAAATTTTTAATTTCTTAATTAAAAATAAACTTTAGATTCTGGAAATAAATTGCTAAAGTCTCAAAATTACATTGGTTTTTAAACGAAAATTGAGAAAAAAATTTTACCAAGTAAAAAATTATTCCAATGATGCAATTAAAAATCATTTTTTAAATCATAGAAATAATTTTTGACTTGATACACTTTAGTAATGTCAAACACATTTTCTGTATGAAATGGAAGGTTATGGATTTGCATGTCATACAACATTAGAAATATGAACTAAGTGAACTATAAATTCATATATACCTTTAACATAGAGCATATAATAGTAGACATTTTTTAAAAATACTTACTTTTAAGAAGCGTTATAATTTGCATCTGCTGTATAACATGTAAAAATCTTAGGACGATATTAAATTCCGAATCCGAAAAACACCACCTGTAAAAAACGTATATTGTTCAGCTCTTTTAATCAATTTAAATTTCAAATGGGTAATCAAGAAATATTTATTTAAAATTAATATTTACTTGCAATCGGAAAGATTAAAAATTTTACCATCAAAATACACACATCCTAAGCGGGTTTCGAGTGAATTTCCATTCTATGAATTAAAAAAGATTTATCAATGTTCTATTCATATATTTCATTATCTAAAATTATATTTTACAATAAATTACATGAATTTTCTTTGCTTACCTCTGAAACATTTTTCTGGATTCGTTTCTTGGCATTTGACAGTATTTCACGCACACACTTGACGAGGTACAAACAGTATAATGGATGTATTGCTCCTTCCATTAATTCTTAAACTTGGAAATTTCCTTTGTTTAGTTTATGTAATTCTTGATCCCAGAATATTAAATTCGTCCGTGAGATATTACCCCGATTTTTGTCGCTTTGCTACACCAGGGCACTGATCTCACCGACTAGGACATGGAATAAATATCCCATGTCCGGAAAAATTGAAAAAATCAGTGAAAACTATTATCCATTTTAAATTATGTACATATTCTCTCCACCTATATTCACTGAAAAACAAAAGAAATATATCAGAAAATATTCTATAGACTATAAAATATCAAGAAAACATACTTACTAATGTGAGCTATTTATAATTGATATGTAAACCTTTTTTTACATCCCAACTGAATTTTCGTCGTTTGATACAATTTGGTATTGATGGAAAATATGTATCCATTACCACTTCCTAAGCTGGTTTCGAGTGAATTTCCATTCTATGAATTAAAAAAGATTTATCAATGATCTATTCATATATTGCATTATCTATAATTATATTTTACATTAAATTACATGAATTTTCTTTGCTTACCTCTGAAACATTTTTCTGGATTCGTTTCTTGGCATTTGACAGTATTTCACGCACACACTTGACGAGGTACAAACAGTATAATGGATATATTGCTCCTTCTATTAATTCTTAATCTTGGAACGATTTTCTTTGTTGAGTTCAGATAATTCTTGATCCCAGAATATTAAATTCGTCCGTGAGATATTACCCGGTTTTTTGTCGCTTTGCGACACCAGGGCAGTGATCTCACCGACAAGGACATGGCATAAATATCCCATGTCCGAAAATATTGGAAAAATTAGTGAAACCTATTATCCATTTTAAATTATGTCATATTCTCTCCACGTATATTAGCTGAAAAACAAAGGGAAAATATCAGAAAATACTGTATAGACTATAAAATAAAAAGAAAACATACTTACAATGTGAGCTATTTCTAATTGATATAAAACTTTTTTTTACACCCCAACTGAAGTTTCGTCGTTTAATACAATTTGGTATTGATGGAAAATATGTATCCATTACCGCTTCCTATGCTGGTTTCGAGTGAATTTCCATCCTATGAATTAAAAATATTTATCAATGATCTATTCATATGTCGCATTATCTATAATTATATTTTACATTAAATTACATGAATTTTCTTTGCTTACCTCTGAAACATTTTTCTGGATTCGTTTCTTGGCATTTGACAGTATTTCACGCCCGCACTTGACGACGTACAAACAGTCGAACGGATATATTCCTGCTTCCATTAATTCTTAAACTTGGAAAGTTTTCCGTTGTTGAGTTCAGCTACTTCTTGATCCCAGAATATTAAATTCTTCCGTGAGATATTACCCGTTTTTTTGTCGCTTTGCGACACCAGGGCAGTGATCTCACCGACAAGGTCATGGCTTAAATATCCCATGTCCGTAAAAATTGTAAAAATTAGTGAAACCTATTATCCATTTGAAATTATGTACGTATTCTCTCCACCTATATTCGCTGAAAAACAAAAGGAATATATCAGAAAATGCTCTATAGACTACAACATATCAAGAAAACATGCTTATAATGTGAGCTATTTATAATTTATGTAAACCTTTGTTTTACATCCCAGCTGAATTTTCGAAGTTTGATGCACCTTGGTTTTGATTTAAAATATGTATCCATTACCGCTTCCTAAGCTGGTTTCGAGTGAATTTCCATTCTAGGAATTAGAAACGGTTGTCAGGGATCTATTCATATATTGCATTATCTATAATTATATTTTACATTAAATTACATGAATTTTCTTTGCTTACCTCTGGAACACATTTCTGGATACGTTTCTTGGCATTTGACAGTAGAATGGATATATTGCTCCTTCCATTAATTCTTAAACTTGGAACGTTTTCCTTTGTTGAGTTCAGCTAATTCTTGATCCCATAATACTAAATTCGTCCGTGAGATAATACCCGGTTTTTTTTCGCTTTGCGACACCAGGGCAATGATCTCACCGACAGGGACATGGCATAAATATCCCATGTCCTCAAAAATTGGAAAAATTAGTGAAACCTATTATCCATTTTAAATTATCTATATATTCTCTCCACCTATATTCCCTGAAAAACAAAAGGAACAGATCAGAAACCATTCTATAGACTATAAAATATCAAGAAAACATACTTACAATTTGAGCAATTTCTAATTGATATAAAGCTTTTTTTTTATACCGCAACTGAAATTTTGTCGTTTGATACAATTTGGTATTCATGGAAAATATGTATCCATTACCGCTTCCTAAGCTGGTTTCGAGTGAATGTCCATACTATGAATTAAAAATATCTATCAATGATCTATTCATATATTGCATTATCTATAATTATATTTTACATTAAATTACATGAATTTTCTTTGCTTACCTCTGGAACATATTTCTGGATACGTTTATTGGCATTTGACAGTATTTCACGCCCGCACTTGACGAGGTACAAACAGTAGAATGGATATATTGCTCCTTCCATTAATTCTTAAACTTCGAACGTTTTCCTGTGTTGAGTTCAGCTAATTCTTGATCCCAGAATACTAAATTCGTCCGTGAGATATTACCCGGTTTTTTGTCGCTTTGCGACACCAGGGCAGTGATCTCACCGACAGGGACATGGCAAAAATATCCCATGTCCGTAAAAATTGTAAAAATTAGTGAAACCTATTATCCATTTGAAATTATGTACATATTCTCTCCACCTATATTCGCTGAAAAAATAAAGGAATATATCACAAAATAAGCTATAGACTATAAAATATCAAGAAAACATACTTACAATGTGAGCTGTTTCTAATTGATATAAAACTTTTTTTTACACCCCAAGAGAAATTTCGACGTTTGGTATTGATGGAATTTATTCATTTATTTAATTGCAACACTGATTTTATGATCGAAAATAAATATATACATTGAGAATGTAAAATATCCTTTATACTATCCCGAGTCATTATTCGATAAAGATGGGGATCTTTAATGTATGATAAAAATTTAAACTGAATTTGTAGCAACTAGACTGTAAATTAAAACATTCTGGCATAACTCTATTCCCGTTTTTTTAAAAATACCAAAATAAACCTTTGTTTTTAATATCTCAAAATTTATTAAGTATTCTGCTGACGGCATTCCGTTATTTAAAGTGTGATTTCTGGGTAAAAAAAATTAAATTATTAATAATTTGTATAAAGAAATGAAGAAGTTAGCTTTTGGTTCCAAATGCCTCATATATTCGAGTGTTACCATGTATTAAAACAACTTTTTCTAATATGAAGTGTCATTATTTTTTTTTTTTGGTTAAAATCTAAAACACTGTACCCTTGAAGAAGTCGCCAAACTAATAATAATACTTCCACATAAAATTCCACATTATAATTTAGCTATAAGGCAATAAAATTTTGCGTAAAAACAATTTATAAATAAATTTTTACTAAACAGGGGCATATTTTGGCGTTAAAACGATATAATTTGGCATAAAGACAATTTAGACATACTTTTTTGGGCATAATAGTGATAAAATTTGGTGATAAAGCAATAAATTTTTGCATAAAAGTAATTTAAAAACAAAATTTTGCAAAGTGGAAAAATTTGGTGATAACGCGATAAATTATGGCGCAAAAGCATTTCAGAAATAAAATTTTGGCAAAATAGTAATATTATTTGATATTAAAACGATAAAATTTGGCGTAAAAGCAATTTAAGGATTAAAATTTGACTTGATAGCTGTTGCTGCTATTGTTGGCCTAATAGAGATTTTTGGCGATAAATTTTGGCGAAATAGCATTTGACCACAACACCAAACTTCGGCAGCCGTTTTGTTCGTTTGCATCACATCCTAGTGATCGAATTTGGCGTGATATCGTTTTACCGCGAAATCTAATTGGTACATTATTTACTATGGTTACTTGACATCCTGGCGATGCATTTGTCACAAAGGTTACAAGATTCTAGATTTTTACCTTTTTTTTCTTTATTACTTCCGCCACTTGTGAAATTTGCTTAATTACCACTGCTACATATGCCTGTATGAAATTTCTGCCTGGTAATTTCACAAGTGAACCCTTTCGAAGTGCATTTTTACTCAGATGTGATATAAAAACTTTTGTCAAATTATCGTAAGCACAGTATAAACAGATTTTTTCAAGAAAAATATAAAATATATGGATAAATATACCAGAAGTTGGTTAAAAAAAATACATTATACTGACTAGGGTTTCATTATTTTGGCAGTGATTTACGAAGATTATTTTAATAGACTGTTAATTTTTACTTCAATAATCATCTATATTTTGAATAAAAGATTATTTTTTCTAGCTTCTTGATGTTTTTGTATACGATAGTTCAGTATCTGCTCGAGGATTTTTTTTGTCTTGGTGATTCGTGAGATAATTCATATTGTATTTTAATTTGCGATTTCCTTCGTTTTGTAATAAGTAAAACAGAGCATTTTGTTAGGTGCTTCTTATTCGATATTGAAGCTCTTCTCTTTAAAAATTTTCGTACTTTTACAATTATAGTTGTATAAAATGTTTCCTATAAGACAATTTTAATTATGAATTTGTGGGAAGTTAAAGGGATTGTTTATAAAAGTAAAAACTGTTATTGAAATATTGAATAGAACTGTTATTTGAATGGTTTCAAATACCGTTGAAAAAATCTGCATTAATCAAATAAGTTTTCGAAATTCTTCTTTTTTTAAATTTTTGCTTCTATTTGAGGGTATTTTTCCAATGTTGTTCAGGAAAAATTCGTTATATATTTATATTCTTTACTAAATGCATTGACGTGGTTTTTAATTTTAGCAAAATAATGAAGCCTTTTTTATATGCTGTCTTTAGGCTGACTTATATATAAATGATGTCATTTAACTTAGCTGAATTGAGTTTAGGTAATTTAATGGATTGTTAGTGTTTCTGGAACATTTTTATCATAGCAGTCTTGAATAAATAATTACTGAAAAAATATTTGAAAACTGACGAGACATTTTGCTTACATTTATATTTATTTCTTATTTACATTATAATTGTAACTATGCAATTTTCAACTTGTGAGACTCATGATAACTCTATGTGTGTTAGCAAAATATACTTCCGCATAATAATTTGGCGGTAAAGCAATTGAATTTGACAAAAAGCAATTTAAGAATAAAATTTTGGCAAAATAATGATATATTTTGGCGTTAAAGCGATATAAATCGGCGTAAAGACAACTTAGGCATACGTGTTTTGGCATAATAGTGCTAAATTTTGACTCAAAAGCAAGAACATTTGGCACAAAAGTATTCAGGAAATATTTTTTTTTTTTAGTGTGTGTTTTATATTTTTTCTTAGTGTGAACTTTTGGTGTAAAAGCAATTTAAAAAACAAAATTCGCTTAGTGAAAAAATTTTAGCGATAAAGTGATAAATGTTGGCGGAAAAGCATTTCAAGGATTAAAATTTTAGAAGCATATTTAGCAAGTGATAATATTTGGCGTAAACTTTGGCTTAAAAGCACTTTCAGGAATAAACTTTGGCTTAATAGATGTTTGGCTATTAATGCTGGCGTAATGGCAATGTTTGGCGTTGAATTTTGGCGAAATAGCGTTTTGCATTGACTCTCCTTACTTGGCGATTTGAGACCCCGGTGAAGAATTTTGGAGTAATATCATTTTACCGCGAAAACTACCTAGTGCATTCAATACTATGCTTACTTGGCGACATGGCATCTTGGCGATGCATTTGTCACAAAGGATTCTAGATTTTTACTAAAATCTAGACTAGAAAGTAGATTAAACTAATATTTCCATACCTCTATCTAGGAAATAGTGATTAAATTTCATTTCTAACTGTATACTGTAGGGAATTTATGAAAATATATTTTTGATAGGTTGAAATCTAGAATATTGTACCTCTGAGGAAGTCGCCAATCTTGTAATCCGGAATATTCCGTCAATTTATTTAGGGTTACAATACTGTAATTGGAGGAATTCATACCCTCTTTTTTCGAACAATATAATGAATATTTTATTGCTAATTTGATTGTAATTTGTAGAATGTTTGTTAAGAGTAAATAAGAGCAGAAATATATATTCTTTAAATTATTATTCCGATAAATTATTGATTAGGAGATTGTTCTGATTGTTCTTATTACATTTGTTGGCTACTGAATATAAAATGAATTTTATGATGAATGTTTCATATTTTCATGAGTTTCAACTTATATGAAGTTTACACGACATTAACTTTTGAAGTAAAAGCAATTAATAGTTTAAAAAAACTAAAAAACACGCTTTTAGAGTTAATCTATCTAAAAAGTAAAAAATAATTGTTAACATAAGAATAAAATGACTCACGAGAAAATGTATGTCACTGTTCTAAAAGCGTGGGGTGCTTTGTATGATATTTTTAAACTAACTCTGCATTTCGGAATGAAGCAAGTGAAAAATTATAACGATTGATATCGAGCACCCCACGCTTTTAGAACAGTGACATACATTTTCTCGTGAGTCATTTTATTCTTATGTTAACAATTATTTTTTACTTTTTAGATAGATTAACTCTAAAAGCGTGTTTTTTAGTTTTTTTAAACTATTAATTTATTTTTTACTTTTTAGTTTGATTAACTCTAAAAGCGTGTTTTTTTTTTTTTTAAACTATTAATTCATTTTTTACTTTTTAGTTTGATTAACTCTAAAAGCGTGTTTTTTTTAGTTTTTTTAAATTATAATTTAGGAAAGTTAGGAAATACATCTCCTGCTTGAGAACAATTAAAGCAGAAGATCGGAAAAGCTAAAGCTATTGGTACAATTAGGAGTCCGTTGACGATGCCCAAAAATAAAAAGGTTAAAGTTAAAATGAGAATTTTAAGATAAAAGTAAAATAAAACAAAAGGAATTAAGATTAAACAAAATAATTATACAAAATAGGTAGGGTTTGATCAGTTGACTGACTCGCCAGTAGATGGCGCCATCAGTCCCAAAATCGAGCCCAAAGAGTGAGTTACATACATACAAACAAGCATACATACATACAAACATACAGGTGAAGCTAACAAAAGCGTATTAAAAACAATTCGCTTAATGAAAAAATGTTGGCGATAAAGCGATAAATGTTGGCGATAAAATATTAACTTTTGGCTTAAAAGCACACATAATAAAATTCGCTTAGTGAAAAAGTTTGGCGACAAAGCAATAAATGTTGATTATAAAACATTTGAAAGATAAAAATTTTGGCAGGATAGTGATAATATGTGGCTTTAAAGCGATAAACTTTGGCTTAAAAGCACTTTCAGGAATAAACTATGACGTAATAGCTATTTGTTGGAGTAATAGCACTGTTTGTCTATTAGTATAGCATTTCACAGTGATATCGAATTTCGGCAACCATTTTGTTTGTATACTTGGCGATTTGGCAACCCAGTGAAGGAATTTGGCGTAATGTCTTTTCCATGTTTACTTACTAACTTTGCAACTTGGCGTTATGTTTGGCACAAAGGGTATAGGATTCTAGATTTTAGCCGTAGAAAGATCATTTTCGCCTCCCACAAGGAATAGAATGTAATCTATGGTTCTTTATTATTTATTTATTTAAGTCTCTGGTTCTTTATTATTTATTTATTTAATTCTCTATGTTCTTTATTATTATCTTGTTTTATCATTCGAATTCGGCGTCGTAAACAACATAAAATATTTTTTGACATAATAGGAAAAAGTTTGGCGTATTAGCGAATAACTTTGGCGTAATTTTATCGTAATATCTATTATTATTGCCGTTAAAATGATATATTTTTGTGAGTTGGCAAAACAAATTTCACATTATAATTGGCGTTAAATCGATAACATTTGGCGTAAAAGCAATCTAGCAATCAAGGAATAATATTTTGACATATTAGTCATATATATTTTGGCATTAAGTGATAACTTTCGCCTAAAAACAAATCATTAAAATTCACCCATAATAGTGGTACAAGTTTGGCGATAAAGCGATATTCTTTGGCATAAATGCAATTTAGACATAAATTTTTGGCATAATAGTGCTAAAATTTGACTTTAAAGCGATAATATTTGAGAAATAGCATTTAAGGAATAAAATTTCTCTTAGTGATAAAATTTGGCGATAAAGCAATACTTTTTGGTGTAAAAGCAGTTTAAGAATAACATTTCACTTTGTGAAAAATTTGGCGTTGTTGTTATTTGGCGTTGGCAAAGTTTATCGTTTTACGATAAACTTTGGTATAAAAGCATTTCAGGAAAAAATTTTGGTAGGATAAAGATAATATTTTGCGCTAAAGTATTGTATTTGGCATAAAAGCAACTAATAAAATGTTTCATAATAGTTGCTTGGCTACTAATATTGTCATAATAGCGACTTTTGGAAATAAATAAACATGTCGTAATTGTGAAAATTGATTATCGTCTTTTATGGATTTTGGTGTTTTTGCCGTCTGGTGCATTTTAATAACACTTGTCACGCATCCATTTGACACTGTAGCTTTGACAATACCGACTTCACATTCACTTGGTGACCCGTGAACGTAGTAAGCGTTCGAAGTAGAATAAACATTGTTTGCAAAAATTGATTATCGTCTTTTAGTGAATTATTTACAAAACATGACCCGTGAATTGTTTTGCAAACAGTGAATCAAAATGACTGAATCTAATGAATCGGCGAAAAAAGATGAAGTAGCGCGGGTAAGTGTCAAAATACCTCCTTTTGGGCTGAAAAACCAGAAATATGGTTCTTTCAAGTTGAAGCACAGTTTTCAATTTGTGGAATAACAGCCGAGGATACAAAATTCAACTACTTAGTTTCGCAATTAGAACCGAAGTTTGTTGAAAGTTTGTGGGACATTATAAGTGATGATAACAGAACAAAATACACCGCTGCTAAAGAACGTTTGCTGAATACTTTTAAAGAAAGCGAAAATAAGCGTCTTCAGACACTACTTACAGGACTTGATTTGGGAGATCTTAAACCCAGTCAACTTTTACAAAAAATGAGCAACCTGGCTACTGATGGAATAACTGATAAGGTACTAACAACATTATTTCTACAAAAAATGCCTGATTCCGTACGGAATATTTTACTAGTTAGTGATGAAGGAATTGAAAAACTGGCATTAATGGCGGATCGTATTCTTGAAATGCAACCAAAACAAGAACTTTACCGCTTAAGCAATAATGTTTCACCAGGATCAGATGCCATGACTGAGTTACAACAACAAATTACATCTTTGGAAAATAAACTTGAAAAACTGAGTGTCACAAGGAACTCTCGTTCCCAAACAAGAAATACAGGTGGTCGATACTCTTCTTCTCATCGAAGTCAGTCTCGCAATCGCTCTTACAATCCTACTGGCAAATATTGTTATTACCATTTTCGTTTTCGAGAAAAATGTTTTCCTGATAAATGCAAAGCTCCATGTGCATGGAAAAACAATCCTTCGGAAAACCAGAATCAGCAACAGAATTAACGGCAGACTCTGCTGCTGAAAATACAAAACATTGCCGTCAATACCGTCTATTTGTCAACGACAAAAACGGGTTTACGCTTTTTGGTTGATAGTGGAGCGGACGTAAGTCTTATTCCTTCTACTTCTAAACACAAATTTATTAGTGACTATAAATTATATGCTGCAAACAATACTGCAATCGATACTTTTGGTACAGAAATTTTAAATCTTGATCTAGGTTTACGCCGAGAATTTCAATTCCCATTTATTGTGGCCAAAATTAGTAAACCTATACTAGGTGCAGATTTTTTAAATAAGTTCAATTTATTAATTGATATAAAGCATAAAAGATTAATTGATGGTGTAACTAACCTTGCAGTTTATGGTAACATTGCACCCATCTCTATTAATGAAAGTGTAAATACAACAAGCAGCTTATGTAAATATTCTGATTTATTTTCTATGTATCCCAATATAACAAAACCAAATTTTCTTGTTTCAAATGTTAAACATAATGTAAAACATCATATTATAACTAAAGGACAACCTATAAATTGTAAAGCAAGACAATTAGATCCAAAACGGTTGGAAATAGCTAAAAGAGAATTTAAATATATGCTAGACAATAACATTATTAGTCCATCTAGCTCAGAATGGGCAAGTCCATTACATATAGTAACAAAGAAAGATGGTTCTTTTCGTCCGTGTGGTGATTATAGAAGATTGAATGATTTAACTATACCTGATCGATATAACATACCTCGAATCCAGGATTTTCAGCATATTTTAACTAATAAAACTATATTTTCTAAAATTGACATTACTAAAGCATATTATCACATTCCTGTAGCAGATGAAGATAAGGCAAAAACTGCCATCATCACACCTTTTGGACTTTATCAATTCAATGTGATGAGTTTTGGTCTCAAAAATGCCCCTGCAACATTTCAAAGGTTTATAAATGAAGTTCTTTATGGTCTAGACTTTGTGTTTCCATACTTAGATGATGTGTTGATCGCCTCTTCTTGCGAGGAAGAACATCGTTCACATCTTAAAATAGTTTTCCAGCGTTTAGATAAATATGGTCTACGGATTAATATTAACAAATCAGTTTTGGGAGTACCTGTAATAGATTTTTTAGGCTATCAAATATCTGCGGAAGGTTCACGACCTCAACCTCAAAAAATCAAAGCTATCATAGAATATCCATTACCAGAAACTATGCACGAATTACGTTCCTTCTTAGGAATGATCAATTTTTATCGTAATTATATAAATAATGCCGCAAAAACTCAAGCCCCTCTACATGAACTTTTGAAAGGATCTACAAAAAAAAAGATCGACGCAAAATACCATGGACCTATGAAAGTAGACAAAGTTTTGAAAATGCAAACAAGATGTTGCTCAAATAGCGTTAATGGCTTATCCCAACTCGGATTACCCTCTGGCACTTCTCACAGATGCATCTGATTGGGCTATTGGATCAGTTATTCAACAAAAAGACCAAAATGGATGGAAGCCAATTGCATTTTTCTAAAAAAACTTAATGATGCTCAGAAAAATTACAGCGTTTACGACCGTGAACTTTTGGGTATATATTTATCCATTAAACATTTTAAGCATTTACTTGAAGGTCGAGATTTTGATATTTATACTGATCATAAACCGTTAATATTTGCTTTTAAGCAAAACAATGATAAAGCCTCCCCAGACAACTCAGACATCTACAATATATCTCACAATTCTCTACTAACCTATACCATATCAGTGGTCGAAACAATGTAGTAGCAGACAGACTGTCTAGAATTGAGAACATCGATTCACCTATTGTTGATTATGACTTGATAGCTGATGCACAAATTAATGATGATGAACTGCAACAATTGAAATTACATTCCAAATCATTACATTTTAAAGAACACCAATTGCCATCAGGAAAGCTCTTGTATTGTGATACCTCTACTTCCAGTATCAGACCATTCATACCAAAAATTTTCGAATGACAATATTTAATACAATTCACAGTTTAGCTCATTCTGGAATTCGAACTACTGTAAAAGAAATAACTAAAAGATTCATTTGGCCAAATATGAAAAAAGATGTTAAACAGTGGACTCAAACTTGCATCAACTGTCAGAAAAATAAAATAACTAAACATACCAAATCAGAATATTCACAATTTCAAGCACCAGATGAGAGATTTAGTGTCGTTCATATAGATTTAATTGGACCTTATTCACCTTCTAATGGATACACATACTGCTTGACGTGTATTGATCGGTTTACCTCTTGGATGGAAGTGGTACCGTTATCAAATATCACTGCAGAAAGTATAGCGAAAGCTTTTATGAGCATTGGATTACCCGATTTGGTGTACCTACTTGTGTTATTACTGACAGAGGCACTCAATTTATTTCAGAACTATTTCGAAGTTTAGCTGCGCTATGTGGTGTTAAAGTAAACCATACGTCTTCTTATCATCCTCAGAGTAATGGAAAAGTTGAACGTCTTCACCGTACCTTGAAAACAGCTATTAGATGTCATAACAACGTTCGTTGGACGGACACATTACCAACGGTTCTTATGGGTTTGCGAGCTGCTCTACATGAAGACTGTAAGTATACAATTGCTGAAATGGTTTATGGCAAAAGTATTAAATTACCAGGCGAATTCTTTGAAGAATCCAAATTTCCAATATCTGATGATAATTTTGTAAGCAATCTCCGAAAACAGATGGCTGACTTAAAACCATACCAATCCAAAAACAAATGTAAACAAAAGATCTTCATTCCAAAAGATTTGTACACATGCTCACATGTGTTTCTGCGAATTGACAGAGTTAAAAAACCTTTGGAACCCCCATATGAAGGACCCTATTTGGTATTGCAAAGATCCCCGAAAAACTTCCTTCTATCAATTAAAAATAAACAAGTTAATATTTCAGTGGATAGATTAAAACCGGCATATGTGTTACAACCTAATGAACATCTGAATCCAACGTCATCAAATGATCATACATCTGTGCCGAGTGAACAAACATTTATACCAAGTCAGCAAGTTGTACAACCAAATACAACAACACGTTCTGGAAGACAAGTAAAACTTCCTGTTCGTTTCAATGACATTATTGACTTTTCTTCAAACTTATAATTCATTCATTCCATTTTAAAAATTAACTTGATTTATTGTATGTAATTGTTTAAATGTAATTGTATTTGTAATTATTTTGTACAATTTCAATTTGTATCAATGTGTATTTGTTCGCTATTATTTGTATTGATATATTAATTCGTCTACCATTTTCAAAGTAACGTAACTTTGTTACTGGTAGGGGAGTGATGTAGCGACACCTATTGATGTAAAATGGAATACAAATTGAACGACTTCTACTTTCACTGTTAAAAAAGGGAATTTTCCCGCTAGAATAAAAATAGAACGTAGTAAGCGTTCGAAGTAGAATAAACATGTCGTAATTGTGAAAATTGATTATCGTCTTTTATTTTGCCGTCTGAATTTTAATAACACTACGCAACCTTTACAATACCGCCACAACACAAAAGGTTTTTACCTTTTGATATATTGATCTATCTCTATACATAAAATACATTAAATTCACATTACATATATAAATTAGATTACATTTTTAATTTGTACGCAAATTTTAAACATCAGGGATTTGGATTTAATATATTAAAAAAATAAATATAGTAACATTCCAAATAAATTTATGTTTACGAAATATAAGATCAGGGAAACATTAGCTTAAGCCTAACATATAATAGTAAATACTTACGATTAATTTAATATATAATTTTTATTTCTGAGTTAAAGTACGAGTATTTTTGTTTTTTGCACAATTTACAGTTGCTCATAGAAATATATCGTAATACCTAAAAATATCAAATACATTTTTCTACCGGTTTGTATCATTAAGGCAACATAAAATTTTTTTCACAGTAATACAGTTTAAGTCATACAACATAGATACTTATCGCATACTCGTAATTTTTAAAACGATCCAAATTGAATTACAAAATATAATTTACTTTATTTTATTTTAAAAATGAAGTCTAATTTTAAAGAAGACAAAAGTGTCGAAAGAATTACAATCAATGTTTCAATCGCAATCGAGTATCAATGTAAATAATTAAGTTGGCGTAAGTTATGTCTAAAATCTTTTAACGTGCTCACAAAATCCAATTTTTCACTAAATTATAAATACATAAATAATCATATTTAAGAAAACGGGAATTGCTAACCTGGGATGCACGTTGGTCGACGGATTAAAATCTAGGATACTGTACCCCTGAAGATGTCGCCAACCTTGCAACCTTGAATATTTCGCCAATTTCTTTAGGGTTGCAATACTATAATTAGAGGAATTCGTAGCTTCGTTTTGCAAACAATATAATGACTATTTATTGTTATTGTGATTATATTATTATTTGCAGAATTCTTATTTGCGGTAAATAAGAACAGAAATATATATTCTTTTAAGTAAGTATTCCAATAAATTATTGATTATTCCGAACTTATTCTTACAACGTACGTCGGTCACTGATTCAGAACATAAACAATTTTTATGAAGTTGAAACTCAGGAAAGTAAGAAACAAACAAGAAAAACGATTTTTTTATTTATTAAAAACTTATATTTTATTCGTAAATAATTAATTTCCTTTTTAAAGATGTTCGTTTAATTAGGATTTTGTGGCAACCGTAATTAGAATTCGCTCGGAATATTTGAAGCTTTAGCTTTTTAGAACGTTAGTTAACGTTACAATTTAAATTTTTAGTAATTAAAATAAATTAATATTAATAAAATAATGTGCCCGGAACATTTGATAATTATCTGGCAGAGTACTTGTGGCGGCGCCAGCACAAATGTGACATCCGCAAAATATTTTATGATTTCACCGATGGAATAAAATGTTTGTTTCCACCACAGTGGAAGGACATACCACTATGAAAGTTAAGTTATTCTCTAGTTTTTTTCTTCTTTTTTATCTTTTGTTAATATTAATTTATCATTCGAATTCGGCTTCGTAAAAAACATGACTTATTTTTTGACATTACAAAAAAAAAAAAAAAAAAAAAGAAAGAAAGAAATGGCGAATTAGGGAATAACTTCGGCGAAATTTCATCGTAGCAGCGATTATTATCTTTGTATAAACGATACATTTTTGTGACTTAGTATAATAAAATTCCACAATATAATTTGGCGATAAAGCGGTTTAATTTGGTGTGAAAGCAATTCAGGAATAAAATGTTGACAAAATAATGATATATTTTGGCGTTAAAACGGCAATATGTGGAGTAAAAAGAAAACATTAAAATGTTGACATAATAGTGGTAAAAATTTGGCGATAAAGCGATATAAATTGGCGTAAAGGCATTTTAGATATAATTTTTTTGGCATAATAGCGCTAAATTTCGGCGTAAAAGCGGTTTCATTTGGCGCAAAAGTATTCCAGAGATAAAAAATTTTAGTGATAAAAATTTGGCGATAATGCATCAACTTTTGGCGTAAAAGCGCCTCAAAAAACAAGATTCACTTAGTGAAAAAATGTGGCTATTAAGTGGTAAATATTGGCGATAAAGCATCAACTTTTGGCGTAAAAGCGCCTCAAAAAACAAAATTCACTTAGTGAAAAGATTTGGCTATAAAGCGATAAATATTGGCGATAAAGCATTTCTTGGCTTAAAAGAAGTTATATAACAAAATTTGCTTAGTGAAAAATGTCTATAAAGCGATAAATGTTGGCGATAAAGGATAGTGATAATATTTGGCGTTAAAGCGATAAACTTTGGCTTCAAAGCCTTTTCAGGAATAAACTTTGACGTAATAGCTATTTGGCTGCTAATGTTGGCGTAAAAGCACTGTTTGGCAATAAATTTTGGAGAAATAGCACTTTACAATGACACCGAAGTTAGGCAACCTTTTTGTCTGTTTACTTGGCGATTTGGCAACACAGTAAAGGATTTTGGCGTAATATCATTTTACCGCCCAAACTACCTGCCCATTCATTTCTATGCTTACTTACCGACTTGACAACTTGGTGATGTGTTTGGCACAAAGGGTACAGGATCCTAGATTTTAACCGGTCGACGTTCATTGAAGAGTTTGCTAGTGGATTTTGGAGGCATGTTTATAATAACATACAGTCATGATATATTTTTCTTAGATCCAGGGAAACGATGTTGACTCGTCAAAAATTGAAGCAATACTGAATTTTCTCACTGTTTCAGGTATTATTCAAAATACAGCTTCCATTGTTTAAATAAAATGTTCTCAACAGTGTTCGTAACAATTAATTTTTTTTCAACAGTGTTCGTAACAATGCAAAATCTGATTATTACTGCATTATTTACATAAGAAAGTATTCATAATTTTAATCTAATATAGAAAAAAATATCATTAGATAATTTTATAAATGATATAAAATCAGTTCAACCCAAGATAATTTAGAAATGAAACAAAAATTAAGTTATATTAATCTTATTTTACAAATAAAACGAAAAACAATTCAATGTAACGTAATTTTACCAACAAAAAAAATCAAATTATTGAATGGTTTTTATACAAACGTTAGAAATAACAAATAAATATTAATTCATTTTACAAATTAAACAAAACTCAAATCAATGTAAAGTGAAATTTTGCGAATGATTAAGTTATTTAGTGTTTTTTTTTGTAACACTAAAGATCCGATTTGGTTAGCTGCTATAAACAATGGATAATATGCGTCCATAAAACCATCAAAATTTGAGGTTTATGATTTCAGAAAAACAAAATTCAAAGAAATATTTGATTAAAGTAATTTTATTAAAACTGTATTAAATACTCTGTAATTCATATGTCCTATAATTTATAGGTAAAATATCAGTTAAGAATAAAGTCGATTTTATCAGAAATTACGTCTACTGATTTCTTTTGCAAATGAAACCAAAAATGAATTAAACATTTCAACTTCAATTTTAAAGAAAAGAATTATATTTGTTAATATCTGTGAATGAAGAAATTTCAGTACTACTGATATTTTTTCTTATAGTTAAGGTATTATATTAAATCAAATGCGATGCATTAGAATGTCAGGTACTCTGACATGACTACATTCGTCATTGGAATAGCAGCACATTAAATTTTATCCAGGACTGGATAACTACTACATTACACTTATATGGAGCCCCTAAAATTTTGAACAAACACCATCAAGTAATCTCATCGAGAATAATTTCATTTACCTCGAACCCAAAGGAAAGTCTTTCCAACCCATGGATTTATAGTAGTCTTCCGGGATACTAAGAATTCTGCATCTCTTGCCAGCTTTCGAACCTGGTTTACCTACTTTGGAAACTCAGCACTCTATTATACACCAGGTCACACCACCATCTCAGAAAAGGGAATGACGTAACATTTTATTAGTCACCTTTAACATTTGTGACGTATATTTAGTTACGTAAACATTTTATGCATTCAGTATTAGTCACCTTTAAACGCATTAGCCGCGAGTACAGTTCGCGAAATCTCTTTCTAAACATTTCAGTGCAATTTCGAAATATGCACACTCTCATTTCCACTTACGAACGAGCCAACGTTCGTCTTTTGGAACGTGGTGAATCCATTGACGAGTGACCAAAAACCAATTATGTCGGGAGTTGAGATTTTTTCCCCAGAGCTTTCCCGATTATATAGAGTTGTATATGTGTAGGCTTCGGGCATTCGACTTGAATAGGCTTCCGTCATAAGCTTCACGCAATAATAATAAATATGATTAAGAACACTCGTGGTCCTTAACCGAAGAAAACTCGACTTGAAATTTACTTGGAGGAGGGTGAATTTCGTGATCGAAATGCTAAGATGGATCTAATGCATATTTAAAAGACCCGGTGTAGAGGTTCCCTTTGTAAAGAACGCTTAAAGTTTGTCAGATTTAGAAATTCCTTCTCTGGTGTAAAACAAAATATGTTTTCTATAAAAAAATTTAAAAATCACCATGGTTTTCAATGTTTTTATATGTATTAGGATAGGACCTTTTATGTATCTATTTAATAAGTGCATTTCTATTTTATATAATAAATATATATATATTACACATTTATTTAATAAATATCTTTGTATTACACATCTGATTAATAAGTTTCTTTATATTACACATTTATTTAATAAATATCTCTATATTACACATTTATTTAATAAATATCTCTATATTACACACTTATTTAATAAGTTTCTTTATAAAATGTAGATCTGTTTAAAGATTTAAATTTTATGTAGAAATCACCAAATAAATTTTTAAATAGTTTAATGAAAACAGCCTTTTAAATTATAATTAAAATATCAACTAAAGCATCTTATTCCCGTTCATTTTGAAACAAATATGAGCAATATTCTTAGACTGTATGATGAAAATAAGTTTTCAAAAGATTCGAATGATTTCAAACACTTATTTGATTGATTTTAAAGAGACTTCTATTTGTGTAAAACAACTAGCAAGAAAAAAAAGTTATTTAAACAATATTTCTATTTTTTTTTACAATCGCAAAAATTATTTCAAAGTTATAACAAAATGACTAACTTGATAGATAGATAAAATATAACTTTAAATATAATTTTGTAAATTTAATAATTTCAAAACAAAAAATACCCATAATACAAAATGCTGATTAAGTCTTCTCTGTGGTATAGTTAATTAAATCATCTGGGGAAAAAAACTATAAACTGCATTAAAAAAGTTAAATATATTCGATTTTAGAATTATAGTTTATTTCAGTATAAAAGAAAAAAATATATTAAACATAAATATTTCTATTGTAAGTTAATCTTATATTAAATAAATTTTGATGAATTAAATAATTCAATATTCATTGTAAAATACGCTGAATGGATATTTTACACTTTGTTTTATACGAACTCTCAATATATGTATAGGTAAGATTAAATTTATTAAATGATATTAAATTTTTAATACCATTTAAAGATGTATATTTTTCCCATTAATATATTACAATCATAGTTAATAAAATGTACCAACAATAATTATAGCAAAAATAAATAAACATAATAACTTCGACTTGGAATAAAAAAAAGTGTATAGAAAATTGATAATACTTTCATTGGAAAAAAATAAAAAATAAAAATAAAAAAAATGGAAAAATAAAAATGAAATGAGGAATCATTCATTTCTATACAGAAAAGATTTCGAGGACAAAAATGTGATTTTAATATTATATTATGCAAAAGTTAAAATCTTTAACTTTCAAAAGAGACATTCCTAACCAACATTTACTTTTTGGGAAAACCTGTTCTTGCGGAAAACTAGAAATTTCCACGTTTCTCTTTCAGTCCACAAAGTCTTCAAAGCGTAAAAGATCAAAATTTGATTCAATCAATAAACATGACTTGTGGAATTACATGAAGGTGAATTTTCAACATCTGCAGCTAATGCCACATCGTATGGAACATGGGATCAATAGAGGATTTTGCGTGTAGCTGGAAGAACACCTGTGACACAATGCATGCAAATTTCTCGTGGTATACTTTTGAAATGCATCGTATAAATACGTTAGATAGAAAAATAATAATAAATAAACATTGACATTTTCAAATGCTGACTTTTTTTATAAATATATTATAAAGGTATGTGACCCTTCCAAGATAAAATCATAAGTCAGTGTTTCTTATTGTTACTACCATACTACTGTGTCCAAAAAGGAAAAACAATTTTCAATTTAAAATTCCCGGAGCTTATGGAATTCCAATTTTTCTTTTCTTTTTTAGGTTGATGGCACTGTACTTGACATCTGTGTGAAATTTGACGTCAAAACGACGTCATCTGACGAAATTTGACTTCTGTGTGAAATTTGACGTAGTGTTTGAGTTACGCTTGGCTTTGTGAAACGCTAAAATTGATTCGGACGACTAATTGAGCAAAGAACTTGCATTAAATTTTGTTTGTGGAAACATTTAGAATGTTGTAGGAAGGCATTCGGTGAGTAATCCTATAACGGAAAGAAATGTTTAGAAGAGATATAAACAGTTCAAAGAAGGCAGAAAACACGTTGACGATGAAGAACCCCCTGGCGACCATCAACCTCAACCGACGAAACTCATGTACAAATAATTAAAGATTTTGTGCTTGAAAACCGTCGATTTACAATTAGAGACCTTGCTGATAATGTTGGAATTTCAAAAGGATCGGTGAATTCCATTTTGGGCCTCAAACGCGTCAAATCTCGATTTTTACCGAAAAGACTGAATGCGGCAGCTCGCACTGCATTGATCCTTTGTGACTTTTTCACCAAAAATGAAACCCATTTGTTCCAAAACCACCATATTCCCCTGATTTAGCATCGCGCTACTTCTGGCTATTCCCTAAACTCAAAAGACCATTCCGGGGACACCGTTTTGAGTCTAATGAAGAGAT
This sequence comes from Caerostris darwini, assembly GCA_021605075.1. Taxonomy (NCBI): domain Eukaryota; kingdom Metazoa; phylum Arthropoda; class Arachnida; order Araneae; family Araneidae; genus Caerostris; species Caerostris darwini. The sequence goes on along the minus strand of BPLQ01010471.1, from coordinate 55,312 downwards.
TCAACGTGAATCGGAGCGCGCTTTGAAGGCCATCCCTGCCGATGATTTTTTAGCATGCATTCAGGACTGGAAAAAACGCTTAAGTGCATTGTGTCCGGAGGGGATTACTCTGAAGGCGATGAAATAAATTTGGAAGAATAAATAAAGAATTTTTGAAAAAAAATAATTGGTTTAGTAAATAATTTTAAAAATAATTTTACTGTTTAGGCACAGTAGTGCAGTAGAATCGCATAAAACGGTTTTATCTTCAATCTGAAAGAAAATCTACGAATGCTTTAATCCTCACAATCAATGTAGGAATTTATTTCAAAAAAAAAAAAAAAAAAAAATTAAGACAGCCTAACAAGCAAAATAACAAAACAAGATTGAGTGAGATTATTTCCGGTTTCTAAGCAATATCAGCTTCAGTTAAGAACCCTAAGGTATTAATCCTCTAAAAAAAGATACTATAAAAAGATTTTGAGCGATTAATGCTTTTTTTAACATTTTTTTCCACCGCTATTCTACAAAAAATGTAAGTTGCGACATTAGTTTTGCGGTTGCGGAGTACATTGTTCGTTCTCCAAAATCTAACTCCTGTTCTTTCTTGTTGAAACATTTTAAAGTAAAAAATGCAATGGAAAAATTGAAAATAATTAAGAAAGAGGAAATATGTCATTTACAGAGCAGTGGAAGTAAGAACTAGATGAAGCGCCTGAATGAAGTGGCTGAAATAAATGTAGTAATTTTAAAATTTTAATTTTTTTTCATCATTGTTATCATTTTATTTAAGTTAAAGACACTATTGATTAAACTTTCTATTTATTCATTCGAAGTTTTATCTTTTTCTTTAACATCAGAGACCAAGAACTCTAAAAAGTTAATCAAGAAGGGTTTTTAGAGCTACTATTTTTATATCATCTCTAAAGCTATTTACGCCCCATTTGGATATTGCATAATATTTGGCTTGATTTGTCGCTCTATTGTTCTTTTGTGCACTTTCTAGGCTAATTTGATCGGGATCTATAGTTTAAAATGGATTCCGAACCATTAACAAACATCCATGCCATAGCCAGGATTAAAACCTGAAGCCTACGGTATCAAAAGCCAGAACGGATAGGTAAGTCTTGTATTATAGGAACTTGAGAAAGAAATCATCAGTTAATGGGAATTAAATAATGGTAATATTAGGAAGACCTCTTTGTAGTTTTCTATTTTCTAGCAGGGAAGTACGATAATTTGAAAGAGCACTTAAGACATGATTTTTAGTATTTGCAATGGATTAGACTGATTAGATATTTTTAAAATATTAGGTTTGGTTTGGCTTTTAGCTCTACGGTCATCTTGTGTACATGAGGGCTAAACAGACTGGGACCTACAGTTAAAATATTAGTATCTCTCCTAGTATTTTAACTGTAGGCCCCAGTCTGTTTAGCCCTCTCCCCAGTCTATTTAGCCATTATAGGAAGGAGAATGGCATGTCTTCATTTCTACAGTGCCAAAGAGAATTGGTAATTGCTCATATAACGTTATCATCAAGTTTTTGAATTATTTACATATTTGTGCATGCTCCACAGACCCAAAACTGACTAGTATAGGTAATTATTAGACTTATGTAATACTTGTAAATTAAAGCTTTAATACCACGACACAATTTTAAAAAACGATTGATGAATAAATATTATAGAGTATGACTTAATTTATTACAAAGGTTATTGATATAACAGTCTTAAGTGCAGTATAACTACCGAATACTTAATTTCATGACAAGCAACAGGGCTATTGGGAAAGATGATATTTATGATGATTATGGTGATTAATTTTGCTATTTATAATGATTATTTATGGTTATTGTAGAAGGTGATATATATTTCTTTTTTTTTTTTGTGGTAAACACTGCTTCTGTTCATTAACATTTTCATTTCAATTTGATTAATGAATTCTCAAGGTGTCGTAAATCTTGAAGGATGCGTGGAATGTCATATGAATTTTTATTTGTAAAGAAACGCTGCGTTATCTACTTAAAGATTAATCTTAATATCATAGGATTGAGGTTAATTATTATTTAAGGAGATTTTATAAGAAAATAACATAATAAGTAAACTTTGAAGGTCACTTACTTTAAAAGAAAAACTTTAAACAGAATTTAAATTCTGGTAAAAATAATTTAAAATGCTACATATAAATTAGTTAAATTATATTTAATAATTTAACAATATAGAATCCATTTTAATTTTTAAATAGTGATGTCAGCACAATGTTTGATTCCGCGGTAACATGGTCAGCAAGCTTGCAGGATATGTCGAAATTCGCTAAGGTATACTTTAAATTTGGGGTGCATTGTTACTCCGCGTCCGTAGCTTATCTTCAAGCTACACACACCTCCTGGGTACTGCTAAGTGAGCAATATCGGTGCAGCGTTTGACTTAAAGCATTAAAGACAATTGTCTAAGCATTTGTCAGCTGCATTAGAACAAAAAAAAAATTTGAATTTGTTATTTTCAGAACGAGGAAACACTGAGGCTATTGGGACACTGTATATAAAGGTCTCCCAGTGACAGCCGATGGTTATCTGATGGGAGTCAGTTAGTCCATGAAATTTTGTTTATAGCCAGTATAATGCAATTAAATTGACTGCATAAAAGCGTGGGTTTGGTACGCATGATGTTTCAAATATTCGGTGTGATTGTAAAACGTGATAAAAATTAGAATGGGACAGATTGTAGATAAAGATAAAAATTCACCATGGTATGGGAGTTGGTGAGACAAAGGAAAAAAAGTACATGAAATTAATAATACTAATTAAATAATTATAATTAAAAATTCCATGAAATAATGATTTTTATTAAATTTAATTAATATAATAATTCTAATTAACAGTTCTGTGAAGTAATAATTATAAATAAATTAAATAATTACATAAATTATAAGTAATAATTCGCAAAATATTAATTATAATTAAAATAATATTTCTAATTAAGATAATTCCATTAAGTATTATGTTAATATCGTTCACACAATGCGCAAGTTGAATACTGCCTGTATACACTCAAGAGCCCAAACATTATGACCACCTGTCAATAACGAGTTGGCCCACCTTTGGCGCGCAACACAGCTTCAACCCACCTTGGCATGGATTAATACTACCACTTAATACCAGTTAAATACCACTCCCAGCTGATCACGTGCCTTCCACGTCATCCAGGCGAGTTCATTGCATGTGGTCATAATGTTTTGGCTCTTGAGTGTATATTTAATGCGCAAAAATAATGACGTCATAGTATTAATATAACTGCAAAATGCACCATACACGTTTTTAATTTTCCATTTAGCGTTATACGAAGTGAATCTGACATACCTAAAACTTTAGTTTGGAAATTCCTCCTTAGGATATTATGAAAATATCTGTAGAGAATCTTACATGTTTAGCAACTGCTGATAGAAAGTGAACCAAAGCGCGAAGTATTTGCACAGTAGAGAGTTTCGAAAAAAGGAGAAAGATGACTAAATCAATAAAATACTAGAAAGATGAAATGCAAAAATTTTATTGAAGAATCATGCATATTTCTCGCTAGATGATTTAATTTTTAAAATTGCTGCATTTCGACATTACCCTTACGAGTACGCTGAAGTATATTTTCAGCTAGAAAAAGTCATTATGTAGTTATTGCGGATTTAACACATTGTTCTTGAATGGTGCTTTGAATGGACTTTTAAAAAACTTTGTGACATTACCTTAAAAGCTTTTACCGTGCACCATAACAAATACACTATATTATGATTTATTATTTATCATAGTTCTTTAGAACCTACATGGGCTAAACAAGACAGTTGTCATACTTGATGGAGTTTCGCCGTACACTGCGTAGAACTGTGGAATTATTAAAGAAACTAATCGCTTCTGGAGCAGGAATAGCAGACTTAAATGGCTTACAATATCACCATATTTAAATCCAGTAATTTCGCGTTGTGGATTTACACAGATGGAGATTATCACAGATCTATAGAAAAAGTTGCAGTTTTTACCAGTAGTGAAATATACCAAAAGTCAGCAGGTGGCAATCATTCCTTTGATTTGCTATGTCCTGCTGCATCGTATATAATGCCGAAACTGCTTTCAATATTGGACCATGGTGGAGACACATTCAGAATTTACAGATATTAATATTTAGAGAATAATTGCATCATTTTACATTTATTACCTCTCCTTTTTATCCTTTTGAAGAAACAACACCGCTCTAAGTTAATTTTTTTGTCAAACAAAATGAGTAATATTAATCTGCAACGGAATATTATTCTACTTGATTCTCTGACTTTTAGATATGTTTTATAGAATCCCACTTTCGTATCGAGTTTTTGAATCATTCTGTATATGGTAGAGAATGAGTAGACACGATAGAAATTTTAATATACTTTCTTTTCTACAGTGAGACTGATTGGTTTTAGCTCCTCTAGTAAGCAATGAATTTACCATTGAATGTCTTCCTGAAACCGATTATTACTATGACAAAGACGTATTGATACTTGATACATAGTAATGGTTTCATTATAATGATATCTATAATTTATGAGACTCATAGACTATATGTTAAAAATGAACGCATCCACACATTGGAAAGTATATTTAAATATTTATAACCTTAGAAAAAAATACAACAACCACTAAAGAATATTTCTAAAAGTTAACTCTTTATTTTAAATATTTTTATTTTAAATCTGTATTTGTAATATAATACAATAACATGTATAATATAAGTAGTCTTAGATATAACGTGTTATTGCTGTATTTATATCTTTCTTGTACTGTACATCTCCTTTCCACACATAGCTATTCAATAAATATATTATATCACGCTACGTGCTATCAGCGTCGTGTACTGCGTTTTCAAACACATAGGAACGAATAAAATAAGGATAAAATTGTTAGGGATGTGTCATGCAGTAATCGAATTCCATTGGGTGCAGTAGAACGTGAAGATGACCGTATTGGAAGAGTTAAGTCGCGGGAAAACTTTCGCCTTCTTCCAATTTCTTTCTTTCCAGGAATAGAGCGGCAATAAAATACTGGCTGAAACGCCTTTTCTTTGCAAATTCCGTTTTGTATCCCTAAATTTCACCCTACATGAATCTACGAATAAATGTTACTTCAGTCATTACTTTATGAAACTCATTCTGGTTAAGGTACTAGTTTTAAGCAAATAAATCTGTTTAGGATACTACTTTTAAACTAACAATTTCAACCTTTATTTTCGTATCTCCTTTTATTCTAATACGTTTTCACCGTAAAACTAAATTTCACAGTAATTTTAAGAATGGTTTATCCATTTTTATAAAAGTAATGCATGTAAGATTAATTCTATGCAAAATTGATGCATTGGAATGTAATTATTATAAATATAGTTTAATGCACTACAATGTCAGAACAAAATTAATGCATTCGAATTAAAGGATTAGGAATTTATTACAATTTCTCATTATATTGTTAGATATGTCCCGAATCACATTAACCTGGATATATTATATGCCTTCTTTTATATATATATATATATATATATATATATATATATATATATATATATTTATATATATACATATAATAAAAAAAATAAAGAAGAAATAATTTACATTGCTTAATCAGGGTTTTAATATTTAGAAGAAATTTCTGCAAGTATGTCAAGTGTAAATAGTAAGTGATTTCTATCAATTTTTTTTAAAACTAAAACTGACATATTTTGTGGCAGATCTGTACAAACCTTCTACAAGTGCTACGTGCATAAACATTAATGAAAGAGTGTTCTAAATACTTAAGTGGTCTGGCGCTGGTGTTATCAGTTGATTACCACAGAACGCAAATAATAGTTGAATCAAAAATATTTAGTGCCATTCGCAACTATTGAAGTCATTTTTCTTCTTTATATAACTGCAAGTTTTTAAGTGTCATTTCTTTCATTTTGCAAATGAAAGTATTTATAAAATATCAATATTTAGTATTTATTTAGGCATCAAACTTTAAATATGAAATTTAGAAATCACTTCAATACGTCGAACTCTAGGCATAATAAATACCAGAAGAATTTCAGAAAATGCTAACCAGAGCAAAGATCAAGAAATCCAGAATCTCAAGTGATTGGAATGTTCAATGTTAAGCATCAATAATTTTGAAAGAGTTAACAATTCGAACTATTAATATGAGCAACTAATGTTTGATAATAGTACAAACTATACTTGAATCAGATTCACATTAATCTGATAAAATAAATGTTGCTTATCACATAAAGAAGTGTAATTTATGGGGTTGCCAACTACATATAGCAGTAACCTCAACGGTGAATGCAATGGTATTAAATTTCAATTAATACAGTTAGTAAACACATAGAAGTAGATACCAATATAACATTGCAAATATTCAAATTTCTTGTGAATATTGAGCTTTTAATCATTTTCCAAAGTATAAAATTATTTTAATGTAAAAAAAAATCTGAAAGACAACTTGTAAATTAAGTTTATTTGAAATTTATGGATAAATTGCTGTTTGGTTCTTTCTTGTTTATAGATTGATTATCTTTATTGTGGAATTGATAAAGCTTATTATCCATATAAGAATCCAAAGCACAACTTATTATGTTTTTAAGAGTTTTAAATGTATATGAACAATCATACATGCATAATTCTATGTACATAGAATTCTTTATTATTTAAAATATATATTTTATTATTGCATGTTACTAATTTTATCATAAAATATAATACTTGCACTTTCATAAATATGAAATACAGATAAAGAAACGTTTGAAATGTTTTGTCCATAGTCATATGATAGATTTAGTTTTATTAACCACATATATTTAGTAAAGAAATTGCATAAGTGTATTCTCGTGGTATATAACGCTACGTCTTTATTTCTGCATATCAAATGCAAAATATTTGCTTCTTTTTAAATGATCCACCATTTCACCTAATTGGGCATCACGGAAATCTTCAATTTCAAATTCTTCTTTTCAAAATGTTCCAAATGGACAATAAAATCATTGTGAAGTCAGTCATTTAAATTGGGATAATCCGATTGAGAAGGTAAAAAAACTATAAAAACAAAAAAGGAGCACTTTTTTTATCCTTCGAATTTTATAAACTCAAAAAAAAAAAAAAAAAAATTGTGCTATGGATTTTCTTTGCCAGACGAAGAAATAAAGAGTGGATGCAAATAACGATTGTACTAAAAGGAAAAAGGAAACGAACTGAAAGCAGGAAAAAAAAGTTGAATAACAATGACAGCGTTTCACTTTTTCGATTCATTCCATTTTAAAACTACAAAGCTACTCTGGCACAAATGCAAAACACGCCAGTTTGTCGTTCGACCGTGAAAGAGATACTATTGAATGCTTACGGTTTGCGTTAAGGGGTTGAGTTTTAAAACGCTTGTGAAGAAGATTACCTTAACAATGGGAAGTCACCCTTTGTGGCAATGGAAATAAATCTCTCTCGAGACAGAATTTATAAAAGCAATGGTTTTTTTTTCTTTCTAAAGCCAAACATACGGCTTTCCTCAAGACATTTGCATTAATTGAATGTTAAAATTATTTACCAAAAATTAAATCAAGCAATTATTATTTTGAAATTCAAACAACATAATTAAAAAAGTATAGCTTAAAAAATTTTTTAGTAATATATATATATATATGTATTATATTCTACGATCACACTTAAGAGATGGAAAGCATTTTCGCACGTTTCTCTAAAATTACAGCACAAAACCTGGGCAGTTGATTGCCATATATGGTCACTGTAGCGCTATTGGCCTTGAGATAAGTTTACGTATTCTTGTGGGCGTTGCTAAGCCAGCAGGAGGTATAAAAGTCCGCATCGAGCTGCATTGCAGATTTTAGTGCATTTTTTGAATAATCTTGTTGTTTCTTGCTGGTTTTTAGGTGAAATGAGTGAGCATCATCGTTTAGACGAAGGTATAAGGTGGAGAATTGTGGATAGGCTTGAGGCAGGCCAGTCCAAAGCTCAGGTTGCTTGGGAATTGGATATTGGTATGCAGACGACCAGGACAAAGTCGCCCGAGGGCTACAACGGCCAATGAAAACCGGTATTTGTTCCTTTCAGCTAAGCGCCAGAGGACGGCTACAGCCACTCAATTGTCTAGGGGCCTCGCGGCTGCTACAGGAACATCAATTTCGAGCAAGACAGTTTCCTGGAGACTCCATGAAAGAGGGCTGTAAGACAGGAAGCCCGCTATTTGCATCCCACTCCCACCCTCCGATAAAAGAGCGCGTGCAGAATGGTGCAGACAACATCAAAATTGGACACAGCTTCAATGGGCTAATGTTCTCTTCACCGATGAGTCCAGATTCTGTCTACAACCTGATTCTGGACGGTTATTGATATGGAGGGAACCTGGAACCCGATACCATCCTAGCAACATTATCGAAAGGGATCATTATGCTGGTGGAGGAGTCATGGTTTGGGCAGGGATCATGCAAAATACCCGCACACCGCTCCATGTGTTTGACAAGGGTTCCGTGAATCCCCAGAGGTACAGACAGGAGGTCCTAGAGCCCAATGTGCGTCTTTTCCGGGGAGCTGTTGCCCCTGAGTTCATTTTTATGGACGACAATGCGCGACCACATAGGTTGATGTGTATCGCATGGTTGATGAGTATCTGGAAAGCGAGGATATTCAACGAATGGATTGGCCAGCCAAATCCCCTGACCTGAATCCTATTGAACATGCTTGGGATGCTCTTGGGAGAGCTATTGTGATGCGCCAACCTCTCCCCAGAACCATTCTGGAGTTAAAAATTGCTCTGGTGGAAGAGTGGGAGGGTCTTCCACAAGCCCTCCTTAACTCCCTTATTAACAGCATGCATACTCGTTGTGCATGCTGTCTGTCTGTCAGGGGTCACCATACACCATACTAGAGGCAACACACACTGTACAAGCCTCACTTTTATTGTCATCTTTTATCTTTAAGTTCAGACTACATTGGATTTATTGGCAATAGGTCCTGCCAGTGAATGGCACTTTCATTTTTGTTTTGCATACTTTATTATCATGGAATAAACTATATCCATACCAAATTTCATTTATTTATATTCAGTATTTTTTGAGATATTTAGGAAAATGTATTCCATCTCTTAATTTTGTCCACCAGTATATATAAATCCGATTTATGAACAGCAAATTGAATTTATTTTCTCATATGTCCAATAGAACTCGAGATTTTAGATTCCTCACATCTATTTAATCGCCGTAACCAAATCACCATAGTGCATAACAATTTAAAAATTTCATTGATTTATCGTTGAATAAGATTTATTCAATTAAGAATTTTTGAACCGAAAGTAACTGATAAAATGTATTACTCGCTGATGTATAACTTTATGATATTTAACTTCGGAACGAATTGGACTATGTAGATATGTTCGACACTTACAACTGAAGCCATTTTTGGATGTAAATATAAAGTGAGTTTGAAAATTGATTAGGCATTTTACTGTGATGATAAGGGTATGAAAGTAGGAATAAATAGATAGATATGGTTGAATGTTTTGAACCATTTAAAAATATTTATCTATAAAATAGTTTCTTACATAAAAAAATGTTTTTAAATAAATTTCATAAACTAAGATAACACATTTTTAGTATATTTAACATGTTTTATTATCAAATACTCATATTTAAATTTTAGATAATATTAATATGCGTTTTTAGATACATTCAACGGAAGAACCTGTTATATCAATTTTAATCAGTTATCATTGATACTAAAAAGATTTGTTCCCTGAATTATGACAATATGTATTTAAAATAATTTATTTTGATCATTTAAAAAGATAAGTTGTATTTAAACAAAAAAAAATTTTAACTTCTTTTACATACTGTAAAAAGAGCTATACTATATAATTCACAAAGAGCTTGATTTCTTCTTAATTTTTGTTTATTTACCAATAATTCTAATTAGAAAAAATGACTACATTATGAACTTATATTATAAAAATGACACCTTTATATAAAACGACACTTTTTGAAATATGACAACTTAAACTTTTGTCACCTTTTATTTTTATGACAGTTTTGACGATCTTTTTTTTACCTTAAATGGCACTTTAATGAAAAATTAGTCTTTTATACAATTACTACCTTTATAAATGACACGTTTACCTTATTTTTATAAGATAATATATTAAAAAGACGTCAAAATGTTTCAAATTAGAAAAACACCAAATTTAAAAATCTTTTTGCAATGAAAAATTGGTTAACTAATCCCTGAATCAGCGGTTAAACGGTTTTATTTCTTTTTAATTGGCAAATAAATGAGCTAAAAGACTAAGGCACACAGTGTAAGTTAAGTCGTCGTAAATCTAAATCAAAGCCCATTAAATGTAAGATTGTGGGAGCAGCCACGTCAAGTTTTCCTCACTATTTGTTTAGCAACTCGGCCTTCACAGATTTATGTTCTGCTGCAGGGATGCCACATACTACATGCAAGCAACGAGAAGTTTCTCAAACTAATCATATGCTGAGGACTACCTTTTATCTCAATACAGCTATTTTAAATAAACAGAGGATAAAGTTTGGAGATAATCTCTTTTGCAAACTATTAAGGTGTTAAGTGGGTGGATAAAGCTTGACACAGACATCAATTTCATGAGCGGAGACGAGACTGTTAATTACATTAAAATTTCGTTTAAAGGTTATATTTTTCTATTAGTTAAAAAGAGAAACGTATTTGTAAAGTATTAATTTAGAAGACTATTTTTATATTTATATTTTATTCCTTTATGTTATTTATACTACTTTACATAATTTTTACTTTATAATGTCTACTTTACCTGTATTTTTACAATAATACAGGTAAGTAGAGTTTGATATTAATAATAATAGTATCATCAAAAAAATGCAGATGTATATAGAAATGACAATTTTTAATTTTGAAAAAAGCATACATAAATATTTGCTTCCAACATTGCTTGAAGGAAACATATTCAATTGTGTATTACAGTTCGCAATCAAGTGATGAATTAATGGAGTACAGATAACCAAAAATAAATTGCTACTACAATATACAAAAAATATATACTATACAAAATTTCAATACAATTCTGTTTTAAAATATATACTAAATTCTCCTGTATGAATCAAATGCGATACAAGCTATTGTCAATCAAGATAATCAAATGACATCATTACTCTATAAACGATATCATAAAAAGTAATTGAATTTTTTAAATATATAAAAATAAAGCAAGATAGAATGATTTGATCAAAATATCGCATATACAATTTAAAAAATATAATTTAATTAAAATTAAATAATTTCTAATCTTTAAACCATAATTTTTTTTAATTAATTTTAAATATCATAAAAATTAATTTCAATTATTATTGATTTTAATTAATTCGGTAATTTCCTATTTTAATTTAATTTTTATACATTTTTTTCATTTGGATAAAGTCACATTTACCTGTATGTATATAACTCTAATATTTTATTTATCATTCCTGAAAAAAATAATAAAATTATTTCTTTTTATAATGAATGTACGTAAAATTAACAATTTTTTATTTATAAAATTAATTATAATCAAATAATATGCTCATTTTGCAAAGTTCAATTAGAATAATATGCTCATTTTGTAAAATAAAATACTAAAGAAAAGAATCAGTTAAAATATTACCATTTCTTTATGTAATACTAATATTAATATAGGCTTTTATACACCTTCCCCAAAATATACAAATGCTTCCTTTTTGTTAAAATTTTGCCGTACTTACATGGTGTCAAGGGCATTTGGAAAAAATTCATTTGCTGTCTTGATAACAAAAATATGATTGAGCGAAATTATTTGCTATCGAAAACGGTATATTTTGCTGTCGAACTTATAAAAAAGAAATTTAAAATGAACAAATAATAAATGTATTCCAACTTGTGATAAAACAACTGTAAAATAGCTACTATTAATACGCCACAGAAACAAATCGAAATAGCGAAAATATTGATTAACAATTTTTTTATAACTGACAAAATGTCAAAAGTAACGTATTTGAATGTAAGCAAGAAAATTAAATTGGTATTCAAAACTGATTTCTTCTATTGAATAGTGAATTTTCATGATATATTTTCCCAAAATTTGCAAGAGTAAAAAACCTAAAACAAATATTTATTTTTTATTCTATAACATTTTAACCATGAAATAATATTTATTTTGCCGAAAAGGGAAAAAAAAGTATTGCACTAAAAAAAAAACTAGCTGAAAATTAAATAAACTAACTTAAATAATGATTACATGCTTTTGAGAAAATAAAATGTATATTATTAATTAAGATAAATAATAAATGATCAGAATAATAAAAGAATCGCATTCATTTTTTTTTTTTTTTTAGGTTGAGATTTTGCTCCTGTTGATATTTACCTCATGAGCCTGTAATGTTTGTTCATTTTAAAATGACCACCATTTCGGCATATCTAATACTACCGCAGTTTAAGATGACCGAAGTAACTGGAGTTAGCATCATCACCAATCTCCTCGAAAACGAAAGCATTTGTTGTGATGGCACACTAAATCCAGCCTATAAATTTAGCATTATCATTCCAAGCGCAAACACGGTATTTGGCTTCAGTTCACTTGCTAAACTACAAATTGAAGTCTTCTAGTTCAGAAGTCCTGTACTGACACTGAAGCCCACTATACTGACACCGAAGCCCACTGTAATGAGCATTATAAAAATATTTTCTAAAAGTATTTCTTGTGAGTGAGTGAGTGAGCGAGCGAGCGATTGATTGATTTGGTGCTTGCAAACCGTCCATTTACAATTAGAGTCATTGCTGATGATGTTGGAATTTCGAAAGGATCGGCAATTCCATTTTGGGCCTTAAACAAGTCAAATCTCGATTGGTACCGAAAACACTGAATGCGCCAGGTCACACTGCATTGATTCTTCGTGACATTTTCGCCAGAAATGAAACCCATATCTTTCCACGACCACTGAATTCACACCGTGCAACTTCTGGCTATTCCCTTAATTCATAAGACCACTCCGGGGACACCGTTTTGAGTCGATTGAAGAGATTCAACGTGAATCGCCGTGCGCTTTGAAGGCCATCCCTGCCGATGACTTTTTAGCATGCATTGAGTATTGGAAAAAAAGTTGGCATAAGTGCATTGTGTCCGGAGGGGATTACTTTGAAGGCGATGAAATAAATTTGGAAGAATAAATGAAGAATTTTTGAAAAAAAAATAATTTGTCTTACTTTTTGGGCACAGTATTATGTCTTGGTTTTGGTTACAAAATGCTATATTTCATTATTTATTTTATTTTATTTTATTATCAATGTCTGTTTTTTTTTTTTTTTTTTTTTTTTTTCAATAACCATACATAAATTGTATGAAGTAGATAATTTATTAGATAATTATAATAGAATTAAATGTATTTTGTAAGTATATAATGGCATCTTAATATAATAATTCATATATAATTCTTCATATTTTCTGTGTTAATTATTAACCATTTAAAGCATCATGAAATTTATATTCATAATAAAAATCAAACATTTCTAGAAGTAAAATTTTATTGGATTTTTAAACATTTCTATTTTATTGGAAATTGTGCCTAAAATATTCGTAAAACTATTTTAATATCCATGGTTGTTATTAAAAATGATACATCGCATTAAAAACTCAGAAGAGAAAAAGAACATAAAAATGACAGGGAAAAATGTCCGAAACAAAAACACTGAAAAAACCAATTAATTCTAAGCAGGAAAGAATTAAAATGCTTTAAAAGCTCGTGAAAAGCTTGAGTTATGAAATGAAAAACCTTCAGCTATAAAAATAAAACTCAAAGTGGAATGAATGAGAATTTTTCTTTGTATTTTGCAAAAATGCTCTCTGAGTAAAGTTCTCTGTTGGACTTTTATGACATTCGCATAGCTTGTTTCATTTCATAGAAAGGATGGAAAATTTAATTTGAAATGAGATTGAATAAAACATTGAGTTTAAAAAATAATTTTTGAAAGATATTTCTATAATGCAAAATTTCTGCACTTAAACTATTTTTTTGTTTTATTAATGCAAATTGAGAATTAATTTAAAAAGGGGTGGAAAATAATTTTATATCTAATTGGTTAGTGAACTAAGTATATTGATTAACCATAGTTTATTTTTATAACGATCTGATTAAACAATTAGATATGTTGATTGATCACAGTTTAATTTTATATCGAATTGATCAATTATTTATTGTAATTGAACGTTTTAAATTTATCGAACAACGTTAAATAAGGATTAGTGTCGTGTTGCTATCTAGTATTTTAATTAATTTAACTATTACCTCTAATCACGAATCAAAAGCAAAACAAATCAGATACTATTATTGAATTAATTGCGTTGTGTTCTTAGATAATAACCCAGGAAATTAATATTTTACCTAAACGACAATCAGCATGGTGTGCATTGTCTGCAGGAAATAATACTCAGGAAACATACAATCATAGACATTAGATTTATTATAATAAAAATAGATATAAACAAATGAATTAATTTTGAATTAAATGCAAACAGGGGCCCCACCAATATTATACAATTACGTACAAACATAATACACTTAGATTTAACTGAACACAATACATTAGATAAAAATAGAAATTAAATCAATTCTTGTAATTTAACTTTCACTCATAACTATCACAAGCAATTTAATTACAAGAAAAGGACGAGGCACTAAATTCTGTATGTTGAGTTCATATGCAAAAAGGACGGAGGAATGTGCGCTGAACTCGCACTGAGCATTCAATATCACTTTAGAGTTATTCAAAATCTGTATCTGAATGCTGAATACATTAATAATACAATGTTCAAAGGAAATGATAAAATATTGCAAAGAGAAATCAAACGAGTACTCATCTCAAACTTTGTCATTGGAACGTTGAACCTTTCGTCCGCAAAATCCTCGACTGTAACGGCAAATCTGAAAAGTGATCGTTGTCAAATTGGCAAAAACAGATTGTGCTTTACATTACTACGCACAATTTCGGTCGCATTTTGCTGCTGTCATGTCTCAATCCCTGATCATCTTGGATTGTCTTGCAGCCGAATTCATCACCTGGTGCAGCAGCTAACCCTCAGTTTTTACAGAATACTATTGCTAACACTCCATCGTCCAGTCTCAGTCCAAAAAAAAGCCACTTGTAGTAGTTTGAGTGTTCCGAAGCATTGGCAGCGCAGCTGCCATTTACTCCTTTCTTGATCTGGAGAACTTTGAAGATGGAGATCAGGGGAGAGAATGATACCTTGCCCAGGTTTAGGATAAGTTGATGACAATAAAGAAAATGAGTAAAAGTAAATAGTGAAAGGGAACAGGATTTAAAAAATCCTCTAAATCTAAGTATAAAAAGAGTAAAGGAGTTATAAAAGAATACTTAAAAGATTTAAAATAATTGATATAAAATATTTTTACAATTTAAAAGAATATATAAAATTATAAGAAAATTAGAGATTACAAAATTTTTAAAGCCACTTGTTCTATCCACCACCGCTTATAAGCACGAATCATGACTGCGTCATCGCTGACGTCATTCCAGGCTTCGATTGGTCGAGAACCCGGTTCCAGACGGGGTGACAGGAGCCTGAGGCTCAATTCGTACTTCATGGGGTCCGCCATCTTCTACCCTGACCACACCGGAAGTCAAACAACAACCCCTACCAAGAACTGAGTTTGAATGAAAATGGCACAACTTAAGACTTTTCTTTCTTCTCTTCCTCTTTTTCTTTTTATTATTATAATTATTATTATTAATCAGGATTTGAAAATGTTTCACGCATAATTTAACAAATTGCAACTTTATGAATATCGAAATACAATGACAAAACAAAACAAAAAAAACATATAATTTGCAACCAAATTTAAACACAAAATACATAAATTTACACATTTCCCATCGATTTCCTAATTACGTCTCATTCACTGAGTGGGTGGATGACAGCGCCACAACATTAGATTATAATATTACCTTTAATAATCTTATCACTATAAACCAGATTATCCTGTATATTGCAAAGGGAGATTCTATTACTCTCATAGGTACAAATTTCACTATTTATATCAATTTCCATTTTGAAGTAAATCATTCGTAAATAATTTTCCCTTTAACGTTTTTATTCGGAGGCAGAATATATTACTTTAACATTCAAGTATGTTAATATTAAAAAAAAAAAACTAGTTAAGTAGATTTAGAAAAATATATTGCAATTAAGAATTTTTGTGTTAAAATGATATTTGTTAATTACGCTCAATTTCAATTTATGACATTTTCCTAAATACCTCAGTAGATAATTTGCAGATTTTACTTTAATATGGGCACACAAAATTTTTTTCTTTTGCTTCATCCAAATCATTAAATTAAATAAAAAACATTTCTAAGAGTGTATTCCGAACATACTTTCTGAATTTCTCTAGCCAAGGTTATTGCACTTTATGCATTTGTCCATTGTGATACAAAGGTTCATTTCAAAACTTTCTTTGGGACCAAAATTTAAACTTCAATCTTAGTATTTAAAAAAACGTAAAATCCGATAATTAATATCTTAATGAAAAAGCTGAAAAGAAGAGCACTGCATCAGCTTCTATTTAATAGAATTTCAAGAATACTCAATTAAAAAAAAGATCATTAAGTTATTTCTACAATGGAAAAATTAATCTTTTTAATTAGCTTTTATTTCCGCTTTCATTGCACATGCAATTAATCTCAAAAGTATTATTTTATTTTATATCTACCTAAGGTAAAAGAAAAAAGATAATAAAATTTCAATAATTAATTGTTTTTAAAGTAATTTCCTTTTTAATCTATAAATTTAAGTTAATAATATTTCAGTTCATATTGAAAATCACAAATATAGATTAATACTGTATGTTTTTTTATTAGTGTAGTATTTTGTTAATACTTTTAATAGTTTATTAATTTGCTAATAACGTTGTTTTTTTTGTTTTTTTCTTTTTTGAAATATTGAACACTTTTTTCATAATAATTTGCTAGAAAAAAAAAAGAAATTAATACATAAATTAAATAAAAAAACAATAAATTTCATGGAATTTAAAAGATTACAATAATTAGAAGATTTAAAATTTCAGCTGCATATATTGTTTTACTAAATATCCTTTTTTATACATACATTATGCACATGACTGCCAGTAGAATAATGCATATGTCACCAAACATGCCTATATAAAAGTTTGATTTAATTTAGTCTTACAAAACAGAACAACTTGATGCAAAAGTATTAGAGATTTGACATCGATGGCATCTTACTTGATGTAAGTTTTACTTTTGTGTCTTACATATATGGAGCAATTGCATATGAAAGTTTTATTGGTAAGCTGCAGTCATACATTCCATTACTATTTAAAATAGGTCCACGTTATGATATGTTCTTCGTGTAAAAAAAAAAATAATTGCATATCTAAAAATGGTGAGTCGTATTTTAATTAACTTTTCAGATTACATTTCTTTTTAAATTCATAGACATTATTTTAATCATATACACGAAAAATATTAAAAATTATTAAACTATAAAAAGTTCTGATAGTGATTATTATTGAATTATAGTGTATTAAAAATTTTTTGAAATACTTTGTACAATGTTTCTTAGAAAAATGTTCATCTATAAACGAAGAATATTTTGTGGTGTTTTGTATTTCTTTATCTTAACGAGATGCAAAATACTGCATTTCAAACAATTGCTTCATCAACCAACTTTCTGATTTTGATGATTCACTCGATAAAAACTTGTACCGAAATCATGTATGCAGAATGCGTTAAAGTCAAGAAAATGAATAAAACAAATATGAAGGCCATTTCACATCTTTCTTTTATGACGAAAAGAAATACATTAGGAATATTGTTCCGGCGACAACGTTGCCTGGAATTCTAATTTATTTTTCGCATTTGTGTGTCCAACATTTTGAATCGAGGTGTTTGCTGAAAGACTAAACTTACTTCGCTGCAATAATTTACTGAATAAATTTTCTGTGTTCATATTATCTTTCTCTCAAGGAATACGTACACATCAAGTTTAATTTTATTCTTACTGTCCATTTTGATACAAAACAAAATCCAATTTTTATTTTCAAGCCCACGTAATATAAAAAAAAACCGAAATAAATTTTAATAATGCGTACTAAATTTTTCAGCCCATGTTGCATTGATGGAAATGTTTGTAGTCTTACTTCATTCTCCAGTGTTTCAATGCAAGCTGAGTTTAGTGTTTGTTAATTTGAAGGAAAATTTGTAATTGTTTATCACAATATATAACACAAGAATTGAAATTTGCGGGCAATATTTGGGTTTATATTAAGTTGGTATTTTCTTTTCTACTCTATTACGTAGCAACGTTATTCGAAATAGAAAAATAAAATAAAATTATTTTTTAAAGCAAGGCTATATGAAATAGGATATGGTAAATCAATGCTATTTATTTATATATTTTTGACGTAAACTAAAAATTTATGTAACTTAATAAATTACATGTTTTTAATATTACATTTACTAATTATCTAATTATAAAATTATTGATCCCTAAATTTAAAAAAAAATCCATATGCTTAATATTTAATAATAAAATTTGTGTTTTCTCGTTGTCTCGAGATCTCACCGCAACTGCTACTTACTGCACTGGACCACAGTTACTGGTCACAGTTACCAGTTATAACCGCGACCTCTCGCGGTTATAATTAAACCTTACATTCGGCCTTTCCTGACAATCATTCGCCCTCGAATGAACTACTAAAGTTATAAAATAAGGTAATCATTATAATAAACATCATTAGAAATTATTCACATGATTATCTAACTACATACTCATCAATGACTAAATAAATCAATGAATTCAATACATACAGAAATCAGTAAACAACATATAAGTTAAATTCAGTGTAAACAAATTGGAATTAAAACTAAATCAAATTACTTGATTTAATTGCTATTTACTGATTTTTATGTTGAATTAATTGATTTTATTGTGTTGCTACTGGTTTATATAAGTAATTGGATTTAGTTTTAATTCCAATTTGTTTACACTGAATTTAACTTATATGTTGTTTACTGATTTCTGTATGTATTGAATTCATTGATTTATTTAGTCATTGATGAGTATGTAGTTAGATAATCATGTGAATAATTTCTAATGATGTTTATTATAATGATTACCTTATTTTATAACTTTAGTAGTTCATTCGAGGGCGAATGATTGTCAGGAAAGGCCGAATGTAAGGTTTAATTATAACCGCGAGAGGTCGCGGTTATAACTGGTAACTGTGACCAGTAACTGTGGTCCAGTGCGGTAAGTAGCAGTTGCGGTGAGATCTCGAGACCAAGAGGTGAACGCTAGGAGCGTCAAATAAAAACAGACGGTCAGGGACCGGCTTTGGTTTTTAGATATCAATAGTATTGTAGAAGTGGCACAGGGTGCCAAGTGTATGTATGTATTCATAGTGTAAATAAAAAGATTAGTATTATTAAAAAGAGAGTATTCCATCCTGACACAACGAGCTGCTAGTATAGTAGCTAATAATTGTCATACTACTAAAACGCTGATGTTTTTATATAGAATATGCAATGGAATCTCTTCAGAAAGCCAAATTCTGATACGCAATGAAAACAGAATGACGCAAAAAAATTGATACTTGAAGTGATAGTATCATCATTAGATTTGAAAAATCAAAGACAATGTTTGAAATATATGAAAATGTATAGTCCTAATAACTTATATACCTAAATTAATTATGGTATAAGAAATAATAATATTTCATTAAAAATTAGCACATTGTTGGAAAGTTATATACGAAGTTAAAAATTTTTAAATTAATAAAAAAACAATGAATAAATAATAATAATAGTAATAATAAAATAATAATTATTAATAAAGGAGAATTTCTTAAACAAACTAGAGAAAAACAATCAACAAACAATTTTTAGAGAAAAAGCATTCAGAATGTATAGTAGTCAGAAGTATGTGGAATTTCATGACTTTTGTAAATTAGACTAATAGAATTTTTTGCTAATATCATAACATAAATGATGGTAGTATATATATAGAAGGCAAGAATACTTAAAAATTTGTATCTTCATAATATAAATGAAATATTCAAAAACTCACAGCTTGAAAATGTAAACATTAAATATTTACGAACTGTTTATCTTGATTTTAAGATCAACATCTAAATAAAATGAATAAATAAATGTTAAAAAAAAGGAAAAATCTAATAACAATCATTAAAGCAATATACATTATATGTGTAAATCATGACTATGTATTATTTATTGCGTCGGAGTTTTACAGCTAATTAGTTTTGAAGAAAACATTTTAAAAAAAAAAAATGTTTTTTTACACCAAGGAAAAAAAAAATGCTTACAGTAAAAATAGCTAATGACTAAAAGTTGCAATGAAGTTTTTAGCAACTCATAAAAAACCAAGTAAGTTTACCATCATCAATTAAAAGATCGTTAATCTTATCTTTCAATCTGCCTATATTTCAAAAACTATATGGTGATTTTTTAACTTTTCTACGATGTGCCTTAACCAGATAATTACAATCAATGTTTATTTTTATTATTCAGTTTTAAAATGCTTAAATCTAAAAGGATTGCTTGTACATTACATATTTACATAGTTAATTTATGATTTCGGAAGTTTTCAAGGAGACAGAAAAGAATGAAGTTTTTTAAATTACTTTGAATAAAAATGTTATAGTGATTTATTTTAATTTAGACGCAATGTTTAATAGTTAGATATTTTTTTCTAGGTGTAGAAAATTGGTAAGTATTTACCGAAAACTTTATTGAATGAAATTAATATTTTTTTAAATACTAATAATTCAAAGCTAAAAATAAGAGGCAAAATAAAGGCTAAAAATAAAGGTTTGCGTCAACATTTTAAAATTATATCTGAATTTTAGCATTCGAATTTTGAGTTAAGGCATATTGTTACTAAGAAAATAAACACATTTCTGTACCTACCAAAAACATAAGAGCAATAATAGTAATTAAAGGAAATATTTCAAAATACGTCATATCATCTCTATTTTTTGTATGATTTTTCATTTTTGTTCATTTTATGCAAATATCATTTTCACTGCCTAAAGGAGTGCTATGAGCGGATGTGTTGATGAGTTGCTATTCGTTGTTTAGGACTGCTATGTGAGGAAGTGTTGATAGTTATTGTCAGTGCTTTCCCAAAATACGACTTGCTTTTTGTAACAAATATGATTAAAATCTACTAATAAAATATAATTATGGCCATAATACGGATTAATAATTAATATTTAGGCGTTTTCTAATTTTGAATACGTGGCAATAAGTGATATATGTTTACGTCCGATGTATTTTAAAAATTAAGGATTTACAAGCACGCAAAATGACTGCTTAAAAGACGCATCGCTTAAATGTCTTACAAATAATACGAAGAACAATGTTTATAAACCAATTATATCCGATAAAGTAACGAGTATCTTATCCTTAAAGAGTTTTCATTAGCTCTGCTTTGTTACAAAGAAGATTGAGGATAAATTTGATCGATGCAAACATGCAAAAGATTACACAGACTTATACAAAATACCTCTTTCCCTATTCTTTTCTTTATCACTGTCAGTAGGTCAAAATAGAAAAGAAACTTTCTTCTGCAAAAGTCTATGGAAGTCATTAGAATTTTGATGGTTTTTCTGCTTCAAGAGAAAGATTCAGATGAGAACTTATTGTAAGACACCTTTATTCCCCAAAGAGTAATTCTTGAAATGGAGGAAAACTAAGGATTTTGCTCAAGCTCTTATAAGGCCGCACAATGTGATGAGTTTTTTTTATCCTTCAGTAAGAATCTTACTCGAAAGTTTAGAAATTCTTTTATTTTACGATGAACATTCGAAGTATTTTGAATATATTTCACTTTTAATAAAGAAATCCGAAATAATGGAAACTATTAAAAGAAGTTTGAATCATACAGAAATATATGGACTTAACAGAACTCCATCTACATTGAATAATGTTAAACCTTAACATGAAATTACAAAGAAATTATAGCCATAAATTTAAAGTACGCTTACAATGATATATAGAGATACTTAAGTCTGTATGGGATATATTTTATTACTAAATGTTAAACGATATATTTCTTTAAGAAAATGTTATTCATTAAAATTGCTTACGTCTGTTGGATTTAAAAATGAATTTTTAAAATAAGCGTAAAAATATTTGGATATTTGGAAAATAATTTAAATAAATAAAAAAATGTGTGAATGACTTTTAGAATTTCAAAATAGTATTATAAGTTGCTTTAAATGAAAAATGTTAAATTTAACTTTTTGATTTACAATTTATAAAATCTTTTATTTAGAAATATAATTATTTTAGACAAGATTTCAGGAATATCAATGTAAACTAACATGTATAGTATATATACAAGTAGTGAAATTAATTATTAACAACGCATTCACTATTTTTATAAATTTAACATTTATTTCTTTTTTTTGAAGAACTTTATTGAAACACTTAAAAACTGTTTGTGCAAAACAACTGATTAATAAATTTTTTAGTCAAATACATTGCAGTCCCTTTTTTTTAAAGAAGCGTGCAGACTCGCTGACCATTTAATTGAGAACATACGTGGGCAATATACTTCGACACATATATGTGACTTGAAAATATGAAATAGTTACATTTGAAACAATATTTGTTTATCTGTTAGAGATATTCCACAGTATATTTTATTTAACATAAAAACGAATTAAAACAGTTACATTTATAGTTAAAAGAGGTACGTTTTATCATATAAAAGTGATCATATAGTAGTGAGTAGTAGTATAAAAGTGATCAAATAGTT
Source organism: Caerostris darwini (assembly GCA_021605075.1). Lineage (NCBI taxonomy): Eukaryota > Metazoa > Arthropoda > Arachnida > Araneae > Araneidae > Caerostris > Caerostris darwini. Next base: position 32,466 of record BPLQ01010471.1, on the reverse strand, counting down.
TATCATATCGTACTTTTATTTACTTTATTTTAATTGTTTGTTAAATGTTCTTCATCTAAAATATCATCATACATTATTTCAACTAGATATGTGAAGAGTATAAATTATTAATTATCCAATATTTAATTATCGATAACATTCTTGTTTGTAGTATTTATATTTTATTTCATACTGCAACATATATAAAAATATTAATAAAAAAAGTTTCTGAATGTAACTTTTCTGTCACAGTTCATCCAAAGAATATATTTTTATCTCAAAGAAACACAAAACACTGCATTTTCAAACAATTGCTACATCAACACAGTTTTTCATTTTAATAATTCACACAAAAAGAAAGAGCTTTTTTGAGTAATTCACTGAAATCCTATGTGTAGAATGTATTAAGCTCTAGAAAAGCAATAAATTGGAAGTGAATGCCGATTCACATTTTCGCTACAAGTGTTGAAATGCTAAACGAAATCATTGCAGTAATGTAAGGAATGAAATATTTCTCATTTATGCTTCATTTCTCTATGGGAAACGTCCATACATATTGAATTTTGTTCCCTGTTGATTTACATTTGAAACAAAATCATATTTAAGGCGACTCATCTAAAACCTGGTTTAACTTTATTCTAAACATCCCTGATCAGCCCGGTTTTAAAGCTGTTGCCCTTCTCAGACTCCTGGCGGGCCATGATTGTTTGGCCAATTTTTTTTTCAAATGAAAGTATTTGCAAGCCCAAAAGGCATGTTCTGCAGTCTTTTAGATTCACCTCACATTGATGACTGGATTCATCTCACCTTCCTGTCTGCCCTGCACTTGTTTCCTCTACTGTGTAGGGTCGTTACTGGGAGGCTAGGGCCCGTATAGGCTAAGCATTTCACTATGTGATTTCCTCCGATTCTCGTTGTTGTTTTCATGTTCTTTTTATTTTATTTTATTTTATTGCTGTTTCTGTTCTTGTGTTTGTTTTTTTTTCTGTTCTTTTTATATTAGTGTTTTTTTTGTAGCCTGACATTGGAAATAAAAAATCGTTGTTGTTTTCATGTTCTTTTTATTTTATTTTATTTTATTGCTGTTTCTGTTCTTGGGGTTTTTTTTTTTTTTTTTTTTTTTGTTCTTTTTAAATTATTGTTTTTTTTTTTTTTTTTTTTTGTAGCCTGACATTGGAAATAAAAAATAAAAAATAAAAAAAAAAACATTCTTGTTTGTTGTATTTATATTTTATGTCATACGGCAACATATATAAAATTATTAATAAAAAAAAGATGATGAATGTAACTTTTCTACCACAGTTCCAATAAAGAATATATTTTTATCTCAAGGAAACACAAAACTCTGCATTTTCAAATAGCTGCTACATCAACACAGTTTTTCATTTTAATAATTCAAACAAAAAGAAAGAGCTTTTTAGAATAATTCACTGAAATTCTATACGTAGAAATTATTAAGCTCTAGAAAAGCAATAAAATGGAAGTGACTGCCGAGTCATATTTTCGCTAGAAGTGTTAAAATACTAAACGTAATCATTGCAGTAATATGACGAATGAAATATTTCTCATTTATGCTTCCTTTCTCTACGGGAAATGTTCATACATATTGAATTTTGTTCCTACTATTGATTTACATTTGAAACAAAATCATATTTTATAATTCAAAGGCAAGAGGTAAAGTTTTATTATTCAAGTCACATAAAAGATAAAAAGCATTTTAGTATTGAGTACGCATTTTCTCAGGATACAATTTATTCATTGTGAAATTTTGTAAGAATATTTTTAATATTTTATGATTCGTATAACACTGAACACAATATAAAAAAAATGAAATGTTAGAACAAATGTTTAATGTAATTATATATTTATTTTACCTAGAAATATAGCTATAAAGCCACTAAATGCATGACGATGACAAAGGGAACAAATTTTTGTGATTGGATCTTTCGATGATATTTACTGTAATTATTATTAAAATACATTTCATGTAGCTGCTTTTAAAGCAATAATACCATTAAATAACAAAAATTTAATAATTTCAGAAAATATTATAAAGATGATTTATAAAAGCACATTATTTATGTATTTTCTATTTCTTACTTAACCAAATGAATTACTTTCTGAAATTGGTTTTCTATATTTCTGCACATTATTTTCTCGAACTGCGTATCATAATTTTCAGAAATTCAGATAAATTCTTTTAGTTAAAAATTCATTAAATCGAATATTATTTAAAACATTATGATTTAATTTCTGTTTAGTATTTAATATTGAAAAGTTTCATATTGATACTAAACTGTAAGTGTTTTATTATTAAGCAATGTTTATTTGCAAAAGGGATTTTCCATTAGTATTAATATACGATGATTTTTTGTAAAACTCTCCATTTAATTTTTATGTGTTTTTGAGTGTTTGAAATCATTAAATTAATTCAATGTGTATTTTTAAACATATGTGAATACAATGTTGTTCTGGCTAGAGGTCCGTGGCGTCCAGTGAGTGAGTGAGCGCAGCCTGGCTGGAATGACATCCTATTCGAACGCCAGCTGTTAACGTCAAGCGACAGTAAGGGAAAACTTGAAGTTATTGCTCGAAATCATCAATGATCCATCCAAATTGTTATAGAACTTCACTAGCTAAAATGCATCGTCATTGTCTATATTATGTGGGCAATATATTAATTATCATAAATAATAAATAATACTGTGTGTTATGCGGTACCTTGGAACCATCTTTTTTTATCATCTACCACAATGTAAAGGCTATACCTTCAGATCAACCCGTATTATTTCTTTAAGGTAGTGTACAAAAGTTGTACCATTTTTTTTCAGGAGTATTTTAAATAATATAAAGAAGAAATATATTTAAAGTTAGTTAAACATATTTAAGTTAGTTAGTTAAAACATATTTAAAGTTAGTTGCAGAAGAAATAAGTGAGTCCGCGCCTGAAAGCACGAAATTTGTTTACACAAAGAACATAATTGAAAATTCAGATGTAATACGAAAGATTCAAGGGTTTGTTCAGGATATCCATTAAATCATGGATGATTGGGGCAACTGAAACTTTAAGCGAAAATGTGTACTAGAGAACGAAAACACAAAGATTAGCTGGATTCAAGGAGATTGAGTCAAATAAACAATCATTGCCTGACGCACGAACAAATGCGACGCTTTGTGTTGAGAATCTAGTAAATAGCGTTAAAACCCTAACTATTGCTGTTTCTGACAAACCCGAAACATTGCATTTGTTTTTACTTCATTAGAAAAAGCATTTGTTACCAGATTACGATAGTATTACTATATAATTATGATATTAATTAACTTGCTATGGGGTAAAGCTAGTAAAGCTAGTAATGTATCCGATAGTGGAGGAATAAAAGGTAAACTAAAAGAGATGTTTCTAGTTAAATTTCAATCACCGATTAGGGAATATTTGAATAATTTTAAAAATACTCAACAATTACCCAATGATTCTCATATTCAATTTGCATCGCGATTAACCGCATCATTTGAATATAATTGTCAAGTAAGAGATATAAGGATCATAAAAAGTTATGCTATTTAATTGTTGCTGATAAATTGTATGAAACATAATACTTCAAAACGAATGAGTATATTAGTGTTTGCGAAAGCACAACATGTTTTATTCCAGATTAATTATTAAGAAAATACAATTTATTTTTTTCATCATGCTGTAAATCACTATCCGAAACGAAGTGAGATCACATAATAATGAAACGATAGTACCGACTTAACAAAAACAAATTAAAAATGAGTCATTCCGACGGAGAAGTTAAAATCCACAAACAGAAATGAATTTGTTATTTATGCGGATCAAAAAAAAAATAAATAAAAATAAATAAAACCTTTCATTTAGCTAGAAATTGTCCAAAACGTTACGTAATGATTAAAAAAGAAAGTTATGCAGGTAACTATGGCACTATGCACATAAACATGTCGCAGAATAAATTAGAATTTATAGATATTCTTGTATATGAGAAAAAATAAATCCTCACAGGTATCGGAAACGAACTTATTATTCTAAATAAATCCTTTTCTCACAAAATACAGCGTCTTACAGTTGAATAAAACACAAAGAAGTATTTGCTGAGCCGGCAACTTTTACTTTCGCATTGAACACCTGCGAACCCATTGACCTTGAGGCAGTATTTAGAAATGGTTGGTATTTTTCAGGAAAATTTTTTGATACTTCTAGTTGGTAATGATCTAGTAAAATATCCAACTCGAGCTTATAAATAAAAAAAAATTTCCGCATATGTAAATAATAGTACAATTTTATTTTTTCAACAGTACTTGACAGCGCCTCGTTCGATATTAGGCATATCAGTGATACTTTTTGCAGAATCAGGTTTTTCAATTAATAGAAGAGTTATAAGTCAATTAAACAACCTAAATAGTCTGATTTACGTTTTAATGTTGTATTAAAAGATGCTATTCCAGTCTTGCAGCGATCTAGAAGATTGTCGTTTTTGGAATAAAAAAATGTTGATAAAAAGACCACTTGCAATTAAATTTCTTGTTTTGAATATAAGGCCCCAATATTGTAAGCATAAGAGCTAGATTAAGGTTATCTAGATTAATATTTCATTAAGAATATTTTTCTATGGCTCAAGTAGAGGAGATATTAGATCATTTAGAGAAGGTTTGAAAGTTTTTTCGAATTCAGATTAATGGGGTTTTCCATATACCGGTTGAAGAAAAATGCATGAAATATTTAGCATTTATTTGTCATGCAGGTTTATTTGAATTTTTAAAGACTTCATTTCATTTGTCTACATGTCTTAGAGCAATTTTATGATTTGTTTACAATGCTTTTATAGATCTAATAAGGGATAATGCAGTTGTAATAGGCATGGGTTATTTTTAACATTATTTTCCAGGAAGGTTTGGAAAAACTTAAACGCGTTTTTAAAGTAGCATTAGAATACAGATTGGAAATTAATTTAAAAAAGGGTCTATTTTCTTAAAGAGAAATTCAATTTTTAGGTTGTCTAATTGGAGTCCTCTTCAAGCATAATTGAATTGTTATTCAAAATTCTCCTCGACCAAAAAATGTTACACAAATGTAAAGATTCCTTGGTTTAATAGGATATTTTAGAAATTTTCTACCAGGTTATTGTAAAATTGAGAAACCATTAAATGATATGTTTCGGAATGATATAGATTTGAGTCTGGGTTAATGGGGAAGCAGGCATTTGGTGTGGTATTTGGTAAATACTATAATATTCTCTTCAATAAAATAAAAAAAAAATTCGAAAAATTATAATAAATATTGCGCTTTTCAAATATTTAAAAGAATTAATTTTTTTAACATATCTAATTATTTTTTTTAGCAATAAACTAAAAATATTGAAAGCAAATTATAAATATTGAAGCATGTCTTTAAATAATTTTTAAAACGAAAATTTTATTTAAAAAATTGTGTTCTTTCATTACAGTTTGAATCACTTTGTCATGTTTAAAAAATAAAATAACAAAAGAAATGTGTTATGTCCCTACACCTTGATATTAAATGTCAACTACTATGTTTTTGAAAATGACGATGAATAATTAAATTAAAAGCTAGTTTTGTTTTAAAAAATATTATTCTATTTCCTTACTAATTAATTATTTTTTGTAATTTTTTTTTTGTAACTTTAAACACTGATTTAAGGTTAAAAAATAAAAAATAAAAATTATAAAAGGATGCAAGAATTTATTTATATAATTAAGTTGTGTATGACGGTGTTTATTGTTTCAATTTTACAAACATGATATTCTGAAGTTGTATTTATACAATGAAGTTATCTTTATTCTTCTTACATGTTTTACGTTTTAAGGCATTAATAAATTTTTATCGATAAAAATGCTACTTTTTAAAAAAAAATTATTTTGTTCTGTCAAACAGAGGCTACTCCATTTAACCCAGTCACTCTATTAATTTAATTTTAATATTGAGTGTAGGAAATTGAAAATAATAGTTGGTTAGGTTTTAAATTATTTAAAAAATATTATAATATTAAATATTAATATTTTCTTTGTATGATAAATTATTTTTTTTTATCTATGATGAATAAATATAAATTTTTTACATTATTATATTATTTACATTGTTACATTATTTACATTGTGAATTCATTTTTAATTACAGTTGCAATAAACGCACATACTTAGATAAAAATCATACTAAAGATTAATAAATATTTAAACATGATTTTATAACTTCAATATCAAATATATTTTTATTTTGAAAAGCAATTTTTTTTTATATCAAGCAATATCCTACTATGAATTTCATTATGGAATGATAAATAAATACAATGGAATAGAAAAAGTTATATGAAAGCTGCCGATATTTCTTTTTTAGAAGATTGTAACGGTTTTTGATAAAATGATAAGAATTGTTGTTGAAAAATACGTACTATGTCAGCACTTTCTTGGTACCACTGAATCAATAGAGACGAAATCCTAGTATAGCGACTCGGTAGAGCGAGTTGAACTATGTACCTATGCAGAAATGTCAATACAAAAAAGAATAAACTGTCTTCTTTTTACTTCCAGTGAAAAAGAACATATAATCATGAGACCAGCCTGTAAAATAAATTGAATTGACAGTTTCATCCTCAGGGAATTTCGGAATGAATTATCTGTTGTTCTTAATGCTTCTGTTTGAAATATTGAACTCGAACAAGAAGGTTAAAATAAATCCATGAAATACATGAACACAGCAGGTTGGTTGGAGTTCTTTATAAAAGCTACAAAGGAAGCTTAGGTCAAATTTTAGTCTTTTTTTTTTTATCATTTATTTGAATTGGACAAAAACTAGAAAAAGGTGTATTTGGTTGGTAAATTAATGCCAATTCATGGACAAAGAAGAGAAAATGTTCATGTGACTTTCAGGTAAAACGTTTATTGAATTAAATTTTACAAAAATGTCAGAATTTTGTTTTATTTTTGTTGCAAATATAAAAATCAAATGAAATAAACACCTTTTAAAAACTTGGAAACAACTATTTTTGAAACATTATTAATGAAAATATTCAATAAAAATATAATACAAGAAAATAGGATTTCCTACATTTTTTTTAAATTATAAATTATTCATTAAATAACACATAGAAAACAATAATAATTAGTAGTTAAACCAATTTCCATACAAAAAAATCTAATTTAAATTATAGTACAGATTCTAACTTTAAGACAACAGAAATGTAAATTTAAGCTCTAAATTAAATAATAAATTTTTGTTAATTGAACTTTGTTCAATCTTAGTTATTTATGAGACTCAAATCCAATTTTAAAGTTTAAAGATCTTATTTAAATTTAAATTCTAGATTTTTAAATGGAAATGAAATTATATAAATGAAAATGTTTTATACAAGGTGCATACTGCTATCAATATAAATCAAACACAAAATTAGGCAATATTTTATTGAAAAATATGACAATTAATTTAAATTTATAAATTATATTTATTCAAGTAATATTTATCCAATCCGTTATTGATATATTTTTTTTTAAATTAACGAATTTTTAAATTCATTTTAATCTAACGCCATTGCGAAAGAGGGATATGTGTTAGTTATAATAGACTCAAGTTATGCAACAACCATTTATTGCATTTTAGTTGCATATGGACAAACATCAATAGTTACTAACAAAATAAAAAAGGTATAATATATAAATATAGAAAATGAAATATGGATAATTATACAATTACAAATATTTATATATATATAGTGTATCTTATTCTGTCTTTTTTCATTCATAAATTTAAATTAAAGAAGTATATTAAGTTTATTATTATTTTTTTTTTTTTACATTTTCAGTTATCTCAGTAATGAAGTTTTTCGGAGAATGTAGACGATAGAACATCGTTATTTTCTAAAAGAAATATATATAGCTCTTAGGGGAATAGTAATATCATATTGTTGAAATTATTTCATGCATATGCATGAAGCCCTTTAGCACAATATTCTAATATGGCTGCCTTCTCATAATAGGGCTTTCTACTAAAGAATTTGTGTATGTTTTTCCAAAGACATTTGTGCATAAATAATATTTCTTGGACATTACGATTTGTAACAGAAATTTATCTTTCGCAATAAGCGAACCAGAAGACAGGAATTTAAAAAGCATCCATTCCTTTCGTAAGTGAATTTGTAGATGCAGAATGTTTTAAAAATTTAGACATCTTCCTCGAATGAAGACTGATGTCCAGCATTAAAATTATGTCTGGAATATTTTATGTTGCCACTTTACTTACGGTCTGGTGCTTAAAAAAACTTTTGGAACGTCTGAACTGTAAAAGTATTTTCGAAAGGATAAAGATACAGACTAGTGATAAAATTTCAAAACTTAAATTCACATCATTCGATGCTCAGAATGTTATAAAAATGGTATACAAATAAATAATATTCTTCATTTCTAATGTAATTATTGTTATTTTTTATGTACAAATCACAGTATTTAATCTTTTAATATATTTCATTATTTCGTAATCACTGCTTAGCTGAAATGCTTTCTTATTAACGATTTTCACTATAAAACTATTTCCTGCTTGCAGTTGTTTACATTTTTTTAAATAAATAATATATGTTTAAGTATTTGCAAGGTGTGTAGCGTAGCAAAGTATTTATGAAGATATATTGAAAAAAGACCAATATTGCATTATAACTGTTTTTTTACCGGTGTTTAGGTGTATTTATTATACCTAATGTTTAATTGGAAACTGGAAAAATCACCAAAAAAATTAAAAAATTCCTATTTTCAGGTCGCTTGTGTCACAGAGTTTGGTTTTTGATGCGGCAATGATATTTATAGGAAAGCTTTTACTTCAGCTATTTCTAGAACAATAAAGAAAAATTTAGTATGTTATTTCGTTTTATTATCAGGTATATTTTGATGTATAACTAAACTGTATTTAAATTCGTTAACTTCAACTATCTGATGGAAAATATATTTTGCTGATATTTGTGTGTAAATAATATATAAAAAGGACACATTAAATTTGATTTACATATTCCAGATAAATAATTATCTTGATTTAAAAAAATAATAAATTATATAATTTTTCAATCCAAAAAAAGTATGATAAGCAATTTATAGTAAAAATATATCAAATGTTAACGCAAAAAATTCAATATTTAATAAAATCTTGATAATTTTATGTCTAGTATATGATATGACATTCAAAGCTAGAAGATTTAAAAAAAAATAAAATAATTATTCATTTTGAAAATATTGAAATTGTAACTATGCTTCCACCTACACTGTGGCAAGAGCGCCCCCTGTGCTTCTAGGAGAAATGTCCAGTTGTACTCCAGACTCTCACCGGAGAGGAAGAGCAACGCAACGATGCGTTTTTCTTGAGAAGCGTTTATTTTTTAGTTATTTAACACAACATTTCATACATTTAATACACATTTAATGCAACTCTAAGTAATAATTGGCCTACAGTTATATTATTGGCCTACAGTATTTCGCACATCCTACTCGTAGCAGAGTAATGGGTTTTCGGCTTTAAAGTGAAATCTTTCTAATCTATTATAAATCTTTAAATGTATTAAATTTTGTATGTCTCTAATAGTATGTGTGGGTGTTTGTGCGTGTGTAAATAAAGCTGTGAGTTCTCCAACCTGTGCCTCAAAATAAGAAATATTTCTATTCAATTCTATTCTATTTCATATCTACTTATTTTATAATTTTTTTTTTTGTCAAAAACTAAAGAACTTCTATATGAATTAACTATGAATTGATTGTTTTAGGATCTAAATTATTATCCTATTTTTAAGGAATTGGATTTAATATTTAATAATAAGCAACATTATATTAATTAAAAAATATATCTGATGAGAAATTAAATTACGTATATTTATCATACAAATCATTATGTTATATATTTAAAATAACCTAAATTCTTTATTAAATTTAATTTATTTCATAAAAGGTTTTGCTTATCGAAAAAAACAATAAATAAAAAAAAATATATTTTATCCTATTGTTTTACTACATCAATATGTTCTTAAGAAATAAAATCCAAACAATATAAAATCGGAAATTTTTTTTAAGTAATTCGAAAAAAGTTTTTTAACGATAATAACGCTTAACTTTTCATTAAGGTTACTTTTTTATCTTTTCTTTATTGTAATTAACATAAAAGGAAAATAAATATTTCCCTTTAAAAACATTTTTAAGGGTAATTAGGCACAATTCGAATAAAAACAACATATTTTTTTAATCAAATTGTCTGGTTCATTTTTCTTTTGGGAAATTTAAATGAACGAATATGAATAAAACATTCGAGTCTCTTTTCAAAAGAATGTTAAAATGCGTTTTCTCCAAGAATATAACACTTCCGATTTGATAATGTGATGAGAATATGGTTTTTTTTTTTTTTTTTTTTAGAATTAATCCTTTTTTTTTTTCTCGAATATTTTGGTTTTATCTTCTTTATCTTTTTTCCATTAGTTACAACAACATTACAAATTAATTAATTTCCGTCATCTTATCTGCTTAAGATTTATTCCCCAAGAAAAAAAACAAATGAAAAGTGGATAATTAAAATAACTTTGAATGTATTTTGTTTTTACATAAAACAAGTAACATGCAAATAAATCAAAGCTTAATGCAAAGAAATCATGCTATATTTGAATAAAATATTACACTTGGAAAAAAGTATGAAACAGAAAGATTTACAAAAGAAAAATATAAATTCCAAACGCTGATCGTTAAGCAAAAACTGCTGGCGAAAGTGCAGAAATGTGGATGAATATGTAAATTTCCATCATGTTATAAAAGTATAAAACTTGTTATTTATTAAGGCGCAGAATTGTACTAAGAGTGAGAAGTGTACAAATATAATTCACTGTTGAGGTAACCTGATTCATAACTTACTGTAGATAAAGATGTGACTAGTAAATGAAATCTTAATGGCTTAACTAAATTTGATTCATAAAAATATATTGAAGGTCAGGCTTCAAGAAAAGAGTTCGAAATTCATGGCAACATCGTTTTAAGTTTCGTCGTTCTTCAACTATATGACACTTTATTAAAAGGTCGTCCACGAAAATGTTTGCAGGTATGTAGTCATACAGATAAATATCATTCCAAAAAATAATTGAACGAAGATTTTTAAACGAACATAGTTACAAAAAAGAATACTGTTTGAATTATTTTCGTTACCCTTTTATTACATCGCTCATTGTTCTGTTACAATTTAACTTAAAAAGCGTTAGCTTATAGGATCATCACAAACAAGATAAGCATCACTATACATGCATACAACTCAAAGTTGATAGGAATCATTCCTATTAGTTACCTATATGCGCGGGAAATTGAAATCTATATTCAAAAGTTTCAACTTATTTGAAAATTAAATGTAAATTGAAGTGTAATATAAACCTGAGCAATAAAAATGAGCTTATGTTGCATTCCCCATGCTAATTATTTGTTTATTTAAGTTTTTCGCACATGTAATGTATAAGCTTATAAGGCCATCATATATGTGTGTATTTTATAGAAATAAAATATTGGAATATTTACTTAAAGAGTGTTATTCCATTATTATTCTATTATAATATTAGATAGAATTGGATTGATTAGAAACATCATTATTATATTATTCCATTGTGAAATGATGTATATGTAGAATTGTTCGTGAAATCAAGTTAGAACCAAAAACAGTTAATGAAAATAATCATACACTATTATTATTTAAAATCCAAAATATATACATATAAATGATACATCCAAAATGAATAACATGAAACATACATCCAAAATGAATACCCCATCTAATTCTTGTTCTTCCTCTGGGTCTAGGTCTCTTCCTCTGGTCTTCCTAGGGTTTCCTTAAGGGATTTTCTTGTTGTTCTATTTAACTCTATTGTCTCTACATGATCCAGTCATTGAATTCTCCATCTCCATATCTCAATAGCAATGTTTAAATCCTTATAACAATCATCCGTTTCTTTATTCGTTCTAATTCTCCATTTGCCATTTTCATATACTGAAATATAAAACACACACTCAATACACGTAATAAACAATACAACGATTTTACAATTAAAAAGTGTAGTTCTAAAAAAATTATTTTAAAATCTGACAATCAAAAAGCAAACTCACATTTTTCGGAACACCATGAATACAAAATCAAATAGAATATGCAAATATAATAAAAATTTGGGGGTTCTAGGAATCTAATTTTAGCAATTATTCTTTTCCAAGCATTTAAAATTTCGTGACTTTAATATCGGTGCACATATTGGATATGCTCGTAAGACAGCCAATTAACTGCAATCAATGATCCAATTTCATAACATGGCACAGTGAAACTCTGGCAGACACATTTCTTTCAAAGTGAGTAACAACAGTAACTTTTATTGGAAGTATCTTTAAAAATAGACTCTTGAGAATATTTCTTCAATAAGTGCATTTCCAAATCTTTGCTTCAGACAAGAATTACTAATTAAAGATTAAACGTTCGATATTTCCTTATTTCAAATAGTTAATTGATCCAAGAACCTAGCTCACAGTAGTAGATTGGTACATTTTGGCTACAAGTTTCAAGATTCTATATTTTATTTATAATAATATATTTAATTAAATTTTCCTTTAGATTATTATGAAAGGAAAAGAAAAATGTACAGAAAATTATTTTTGATGCTATAGAGAGAAATATAAATTTTCTTCAAAATGATTGTTTCAAATATTTTTAATATAGCTTCAATGATTTATCATTCAGAAATTTTTATCTTACGATTAAGATAAATTACTTCAATATGTCTTGCTATTTTTTTTTAATTTATTAATTTATTCATCAATTAAGACAGTTTCTTTTTTATTGGGGATATTTATGAATTTATAATTTCAGTCAGGTTTTTTTTTAATTTGTAGCATAATATTATACTTTTTGAAGTAAAACATATAAATTAAACTACAATTTAGAGAATCCTACAATCTAATTATAGCAAAGACAATGTTGTATTTTACAAATTATTTGAATTGTAACATTTCTTTCATAAAATATTCAAAAATTAACTATATTAAGAAAAAAAACCTGAATTCATTTATATTAAGCCTTTTAAATAAACCTATCTAATATTTATTAAGTATATAATGATGTTTAATTTTAAACAAACATTTTAATTTTACAATTAGCAATTAATTTTAGAAATTATATTTTACATGAATAAAAATTGAATTACTGAAAAAAACAATGGTAATTTAAAGATTCACGCAACATCTGTTGTTCGTGCATGTATTCATACTTTCTCATAATCACAGTGTGTTTGCTCTAGAGTTGATATTTCTTTATTCATATAATCGCTTAAATAATATAGCGATATTAATATACCTACCTGATATTAAACAATTCATATTTTAATATTCAGAAGGAAAAAACTCAATTTTATTTCTTTTTTTTTTTTTTTTTTTTTTTTTTTTTTTTCTCTAGATCTAAAAAAGTAATATCCATAATAGATGAGCTGCTAATTTGTTTGAACATTTATCAGTAGAGTAAGAGTTTTGACGAAATTCCTACATTTTTTGGTAATTTCTGTTATCTTTCCACAGAGTTTAAATGAGCTGAATTACTTTAAAAAATCCAATTATTTATTCCAATATTTATATATATTTAAATGGAACTGTGCATGTTTGATTATTTTATTTTAATTATTTCAATATTTTAATTTTCTCTTTTAATTCCTCTTTTTTGGCTGTCAATTAAAGAAAAAAAATTTCTAATTTTTTTATTAACATAATTAGAATGTAATAAAAGTAAGTATATTTAAACTCTCTTACCTACGCTCTTACCATTTGAATAGAATAAGGTAAAAGCAAAATTAAGAAGTGTAAGGAAATAATTAATTCATAATTTTTAAAAGTATTGTTTTACAATAATATTAAATATAATTAAACATATGATTCAAATTACAAAACTAAATTACAAATATATAGAAGAAAGTGAAAGAGATTTTGTTCATACACAAACCCTTCAAATCAACCATCATACATAATTTTCATTTTTAAGAATTCTTTTCAACAGTGACAGAGGCAAAAAAAGTTCTGATATCAAAGAGAATAGTATTTTATTCTTTCTTGGTTTTCAACTTACAAAAAAATTTTCACAATTTTATTAGTTATTTTTCTTTGTTTCATTTTCGCAACTTTCGCCAATCTCAGAAGGGGAAAAAATTATTAATGGTCAAGTAATAATTACAGTAAAACCATCAGAAAAAGAGTGAACTGCAAGGATCCAATACTCTCGATGCTTCAATGTCATTTCTAAAGAATTTTATCTAACTTTGATACAAGAAAAGGCAATTCATTGTGGTAAGCGTTAATGTAAAAATGATTAAAGTCACTGTATCCAGAACATGCTCAATAGATCTTTCTGGTCGGGTAGTATTACTTCTTCCATCATTCTTCTTATCTGGAAAAATGATCTATTAACTGGATTCCTTTGTCTGTCAATAAATCATTTTTCGATTTTAAAGGCTGTGAGATTGCTTTCTGTGACCTAATTGTTTATTTCAAAGTGTAAAAAAAAAAATAATTGAACTAAAAAAATATTTCTGACACAAGTTAATAATAAAATTTAAGATGTAATTCTAAAAATGACAGTTGTGCTTTCACTGATAAAATAAATAGTTCAAGTTACCTGATTGAACCTATCAATAGATTAAATCAAGTTTAATATATTACTTTACAATATTTATCATTTCGCATTATAACAAATACATAAAGTAAGACAACTTCAATTGAATTTAGAATTTGTTTTATTCTTTCTTGCAAATTTTGATATCTATATAGATTGTTAAAAAGTAACACATAAACTTTCAATTTCCATTGTAAATTCTATAATACAAAGAAAGCTAATTAATATTTTGTTCATAGTAATAAAAAAGTTTTATTCGTCATTGCTTTGAAATATTTCGAAAAACCGAAAAGTTTTATGAATGTTTGAGTAGCAATGTATTGTAAATTTTAATACAATTTTAACATTAAAGTGCTGTATTAATATTAAGAATGTTTTAATCGAATTCATTTTTAGCAGAAAATAATATTTTTATAGAAATAAAATATAAGGCAAATGACACCAAAAATGGTACTATCTACTAATAAATGTATTAGCAAAGAAAGTATTATAAATAATAACAATACAGAAATCTTACATAACAATAATTAATAAAAAATTAATAAATATTTTTTTCATAGAAACGTTTTTATGAACGCAATATTCTTGATGATTTAGAGAAAGGAATAAGTTCGTTTTGGTTTTTATGCTTTTCATTTATATGATATTAAGTAAAGGTTCTGAATAAAAATTTTTGAAATGTCCAATTACAACAGAAATAATTTACTTCCTTTACCCAATGTTGTATAGTTCCTTACCATTTAAAAAAAAATATTATTCTGGAAGGAACATTTGCCATTTTTTGATATTGTACAATTAATTTTTTTTTTTTAAAGTTGATGAGAAAGGCACTTTTTGCAATTTAAAAGTACTGATGAAATATAGATAGAATTTGCACTGATAGAATTGAATGTAATTTGTTTAATTGTATATTTAATATAAGTACACACAAATCGTATAATCATAACAAGAAGCTTTTACTTTGAACAGTATTTAAATTAACCGTTTTTGTTCAGAAGGCGTAATATGTTTTTTTTAATATTTCATTTTTATTTGCGTCCCTGGTGAGAGTCTTTTTAATGGTACTCATTACGTGCCAATTTAACATTTCCTTCAAGCGGAACATCAATGTAATCGAACAACATCGATGCAATATTTTCGAAAAGAGTTTCATGGTTAAAAGAACTTTGAATACAGAAATTTCTCTACGTGGTTCTCTTGAACAGAATCACAAAATAATTTATTTAATAACAGTGTTTTCTACTTATCATTTAATTACCAATTTATATCGTGTGTAAAATTAATTTTAGTGATAAAATGTATAAGGAATTGAAAATTAACTTTTTGCATTCACTGAATAGTTTGATTAAATAAAATGTAGAGAAACATAAAAGTTTTAAAGTTTTCTTTTCTGGTTTAAAGAGGGTTAAATAATACTTTTTGAACTAAAATTTTATGTTTCATAAAAATTTTAATAGCAATGAAAAACAGTTATTTTCACTATCAGCATTACGTGAACATATAACAAAAGAACTTCTTTACATGAATTAAACAAGTATGGCTTAAAATTCAAAATATTTGCCAAACATTTACTTTAGACATCATGATTGTTGGCGATATTAGATTAACTATATCACATATTCTTTTCATGGCAGTACAACGCGAGCTATTTCTGTATTTTAAAAAACAATTTTACAAGCATTCGCCGCTTTTTATCTGACAAAAATCGACAATCATGTCTATCGCTCATTTTTATTCTTCTTTTCCCTCTCTTACCCTTCCCCCTCCCCCTTAATGTTCACCTCATATGGGCAAACATTTTGGCAAGATATAAATTTATTTTTCCTGTTAGAAAGCTTGCAATTTCTCCTCCAGATAAAAACTTAGAAAACTATAGAGAATATTTTTTTAAGAAGCGTAATTTATGTGTAAATTTTTTTGTGAAAAAAATCAGTGTTTGTTTCATAAAAGTTTTTTTTTTTTTTTTTTTTTTTTTTTTTTTCCTTTTCTTTTGTGTCTCAGCTTATGCATAATATTAGTTTTTCCCTTTAACGTAAATACCTAAAGAAAAATCACTTTGGCAGATGTCCATGGTTTAGAAAACAAAGCGGTTTTCTTAAGTCGATTTTTAAAATAAAATTTTATGATATTTTATAAATTTTACTGAATGCAAATAAAATTTTTGACGAAAGACATTTAAGTAAAAAATTGTTGAGTAAAGAAAAGAGATGAAATTTCTTAACGTATGCATAAAATATTAATTTTATGTATACTTTAAAAAAATTTCATAACTATAATCATAACACTTTGAGCAGTAGTAAAGTAGCTGTGAATTGAATTCAAATAGCGGAACTGTGATAAATATCAGATAAATTTTAATAACATTATTCCAAACTTTATAGATGTAACACACATCATTTGTTTTCTTTTTTCATTCTTCATTTATTTAAATTAGACTATCATGATTTGTGAAATTTAAACTTGCATTATTTTAAGTAAACTTTAAAAAAACATATGATTCATATGACAGAATTAAAAGAAACTATATATATATTTTAGTTTCTATATTTAATCCAGTAATTAATTTTTCAAATAAATATGCAGATCATTAAATTCAAGATAAAATTTTACTTTAATTTTCCTTCATTATATACCCTAAAATAAGGCACAAAATGTGAAGCTAAACACAAAAAATAAAAATATAATAATTTTCATCAGAATGAAATAAACCTAATCTTTTACGAAATATCTGAGAAAATGCTGTGCAAAACAATGTAACAAAAAGGAATCTTAAAAGTATCTTTATCTTATCTTTTATAACCAAAACTATCTATTTTCCGATTTTTATATTAAAATTTTTTTATATTAATAGTTATATTTTTGATATATATGTGCTTACATATAAAATTTATTGACATTAATTATTCTTTCAATTTTTTTTTCACCAAAGAAATGTATTTATTGTAGTTATAGTTAGTAAAGTCCAATGCCATAAAGATATAAAAAAACTTATTTTCTGAAAAAAAGAATGTCACACTAAAAGAAAATAAAATTAAGAATCGTAAATTTAGTTATTATTAATTTTTTAACACTAAATACTGGTTCATTTTTAAAGTGAGTTATTCTTCACTTATATCATCCAATTTCATAAAAAGTAAATTTCAAAAACATTTTAATTTAACAACAATTTAATTTTGTTGCAGCTAATCTGCTTGAAAGTTCATTGAAATTTGGATTTACTATAAAAGAGTCAATAAAAGTCTATCTATGAAGTAGTCAAATTGTGAGGAATTGAGGCTTTTCTAAGCGACAATATTTTTGAGAAAACATGAAATAAAAAAATAATTTTAATAACAATAAATTTGAGGTCTCAGATTGGGTTATCTACCTTAAAATTTACAGAGCAAAAAATCATCTTTGCTTTAGCACTAATCACGAACTATATGGTGAGAACAAATTTCTTTCTTTCTTCACTCTTAAGAAAGTACGGCCGAACTGATTCATTGCTTGAAACCAAAGTGCCTCAGCCACTAAGGATCGATATCTGTTACCCGATTGATACATTTCGAGGCTTGTCTGCCAAAAATAAAGGCCAAAGAGATTTATTGCCCACATTAGAATCTGCTACTCGGCATAGTATTAATTTCTAGGATATCTCTTTTTTTTGGACATGAGTCCCAACCACACACAAATAAGAGTCAAAATACTGGTAATGTTAGTCACATGGAAAATTAAATTTAAATGGAAGAAATACAAGTAAACTAACTAATTGAAGTATAGGCGAAAACAAACTAATCACTAATGTTATAAAACGCATGATGATAATGAGTCGTAATATCGTTTTTCTAATGCAGCTGACAGCTGTCTTGGATGCCTTAAGGCAAGTGCTGCGCAGGCGTTACTCACTTTGCATTACCCAGGGGCGGTGTAACTTGAAGATAAGCCACGGACGCGGAGAAACAATGTCCCTGCAACACTCTACGATCATATTAGACCGAGACCTACGGTTTAAAGTGGATTCATGAGTCGTAATATAATTCTCCAAAAAAGAGAAGAAAATCGAAGACCACTAAGGAGTCCTATATGCATGATACATACTCCCATTTAACAGAAATGTGTCCGCTGAGGAGTTTTAAATCTGAGAAGGAAAGGGGAATGTATTTGAAATGAAAACCATCAATAAAGAACTTTGGTTACTTAAAAAAGGAATATATTTTTCACTTGTTATAGGATAGCTTTTGAATAAATGAGAGCATCAAAGTTTGATTGTTGAAAAATGATCAAATACAAAAGAGTTTTCAATACGGTTTAATGCAAAGAGCACTGAGTTAATGAATACAGTAATTTTTTAAGAAATGTCTTTCCCCTCTTAAATTATGAAGAATACATTTTCCATGACTACTATGATTTTGATCTAAAAGTCTTAATATGCTAACGAATGACTACTATGATGGGATGATCAAATATAAAAGAGTTTTCAATACGGTTTAATGCAAAGGGCGCTAAGTAATGATAAATACAGTAATTTTTTAAGAAATGTCTTTTCCTTTTTAAATTATGAAGAATACATTTTTCATGACTACTATGATTTTAATCTAAAAGTCTTTATTGTAGAATCAAGAATCAATACAGATTCTACAATAAAGACTTTTACTGAAATCGTTAGCATTCCTTAGACCAGGGGTCTCCAAACTACGGCCCGCCAGTGTCATCAATCCGGCCCGCGACAGCGAATAGCTTATTGTTGCTGTAATTAATAAGTTGGATAACAAAACACAGAATGGTTTTATTGACTTTCTAGGTAAAGCTTAATGCCAAGCATAATACGCAGAACATTTAACTTAAGCATAACAACTAACAAATAATTGAGTTGAATCCCACTAACATTATAATTTAGTGAACATCGCGCGGTTACCCTTGGTAGTTATGTTGGGGTAAAGAGTATCGTATATATATGTGTATATCTATGTTTGGAATGTATATATCCTGAATCAAACATGATTTTTATCCTGAAAATCCCTCAGGAATGAAAAAGCTAAATGAACGCGAATGAAACCGCGGGGTATCCACTTGTAAAAAAATACTAATGATATTTATGTAATTGAGATTTTTCCCTGCAATAGTTTATATTTAATTGTACCAATTATTAAAAGAGTTTTAAAATGGCAGAAAAATTAAAACGGTTTCGCCCCTTGGTGCTTACTAAAGTACACAGTATGGCCTTAAGGCTAGAAAGTTTGGAGGCCCCTGCCTTAGACTGTAAGGGTCTGATTAATCATAAGTAGGTCAAGCGTGAAAGAGAACTGGAAAAATAATAGGATAACAATTTCATCGGTGTGTATTATGAGAATGACAATAAATTCACAGGAAAAAGAATTCGTGTAAATCAAATTTACGAACAAGCAAGGAAATAATTTGGAAAGAATTAATTCTTTTTTGACAGACAATATAGTTTCTCTGTCTTGACAATTAATGAATCCATCTGTCTGAAGTGTAGTAAAATTAAATTTTCTGAGTTTGTGTTTTGTAGAAATGTACTTTTTATGACCTGTGTGTGATTTTGATTCTGTATTTAATACATCTGACTACTTCTAATAGAGCAGAATTTATCAATTATCCTTAAACACAAATTCTACTTAAAACTATCTGCTCGAAATACAAAATAGATATTGAAATTAAATGCGATTTTCTTTCAAGACGTTTTTAAAATATTACAACCTTTTCCTTTTAGTTTCCCCTTTCCCATAATATTTTTCACTGAATTTAGCTCACCACTACCTTTGCTACTGAAGAAATATTTATAATGGATATCTTTAAATGTTATCTATGCTAAATGATTTAATCAAAAGGCTCCCTGATTATGACATCCAAAACTCCAAAAATGCTGAACTTTCTCGAACCTCTCTCAAAATTGATTGCAATTCCCACCCCTGACTTGTTCCCGTCTTATTTTACCCAATGCGTTTTCGCAATCATTTCTCTTAACGTTCTACTTCTATTTTATGTTTAGATTAATTCTTTCTGTTTACTTGTGTTATCTCGAACCTTTTTCTTCAACTCTGCTTCTTAATTATTATTTTTTTTGTTTTTATATGTTTATAAATTAAATATAAATGAAAGAATAATAAATAAAAATGAATACATAAAAACCTTCCTCATTTTGTTTAGATTATTTCAAAACTTTATATGTCTCTTTCTTTTAATTCTTTATATACATATATATATGTATATATTTATATATCTGGGAAGTCACCTATTAGTTTTTACCTTTCTTTTTCAATGTATTATCTCATAACTTCAAAGGACTCCAACTCAAGATGGAAGCTAGTGGCTGCTTCGCACCAACACAAATCTTCGTTATCTATGCTAACTTTATGAGAAGGAGGAGTTATTTTGTTCAAGTAAAGTAAAGCCGATTTTACTGTGTAAGTGGCAAAATTATGAATGTCAGAAACACTGATTTAGTATAACTTTGATTTGGAATTGTTCTTGAGAACCATTTCAATTAATGTAATTTTGTCAATCGAATTTTTAACATTCAATAGAAGGGCGAAACCGGAAATATTGTGAGCTAGACAAAATTTAAGGAGACAGAAGTTAATTGTTCTGCAGTAATCGGACATTTTAGTTTTCCTATCAATCATTTAATTTTTAGTTTGATATTATACGCAGTCCAATCACATTAATGTGACCATCACCTACTATTGACGTCAACGTGAAATAACCAATCACAAAAGGCAGGTGGCAGCACATTGCAGTGGAGTGCATATAAAGGATGTCCTAGGGCATCGGAAAGCATTTCAATCGTTGGCGTAATGCAGAAACGTAGCGATTTATCCGACGTCCAAAGGGGCATGATTATTGGCTTTCGAGCCAAGGGTGGAAGCATTTCGGAAACGGCTAATTTTGTGAATTGTTCGCGTGCCGCCGTGGTAAAAGTATACCGTGCATGGCAAAATGGCACTATCCAAAATCAGCGACGTGGCACATGTGGTGCACCACGGGCTATAGATGACAGAGGCGAACGAAGGCTACGGAGATGCGTTCGGGCGAATAGACGTGCAACTGACCGCCCAGATGCTACCAAGAGTGTATCCTCAACAACGAACGTTGCTGCGCATGGGCCTCCGCAGCAGACGCCTGGTTAATGCACTTGTGCTGACTGCTGTTTATCGGCGAGGAAGGCTGGAATTTGCACGCCAGTACCGAAACTGGACGTCCCCAGAGTGGCGACAGGTGGCTTTTTCCGATGAATTACATAATACATAAATGGCACAATGTGCATTTCTTTATAATTAATTAACAAAAAGTTTGAAAATATTTTTTTATATATATAAAAATTCATTGACTCTCATTTTTATGCTCACACTTTTGGTATTTGTGTTTAGTTATTTACACATAGTTTACAAGTTTATTTTGATTTTCTTGCTATGTATATATATTAAATAAAGGATCTAATTAAAAAATTTTAACTTCACAATTTTAATTGATCTACTCATATAATATCAAATATTCTAAAAGAATTTATTCTTAAAAATCATCTAACAAACATTGTCTAGTGAGATACCGCAGGCTTATAGTGTTGTTGTTGCTTATCCCCTTGATTTAGAATCCTAAACCAAGTCCAGTAGATCATGCTGCATCAATAGATCGTAAACTGTCCTCCCCTCATTCAACAGTTGCCTCACAGAGGCACCAATACAATCTATGAGATGAGAGGGAGATGCGATGGTCGAACAATGACAAAGGGCATATGTCTTCTTGTCTCCATTGAAGGTCAAACTCTTAATGTGGCCAGTCCTTAGTCTAGCTAAAACCGTCTGAGCAGGTCTAGGACAGGAGCACTGTATGGACATACCAGGATATTTAGCGGCGTACCATGCATGAATTGGTGGCGACCTCCAAGAGGTATTCACTCTGGCTAAAGTCATGGAATGAACCTCTGAAGCTAACAGATTGGAAGAAGAAGCTTTGGGAAGTTCGCAACCTTCCCTAGCGAGCAGATCAGCAATTTCATTTCCGTAGATGCCCACATGGGAGGGAATCCACTGCAAGCACACCGATCCGATCTGGTCCAAAACAGCTAGTTTGGAAACTATATCCTGCCCCAATTTGTCCAAGATGCTTGGCCAATTTTTCAAATACTGTATTGAGCTCTTACTATCAGTCAGAATCCAAACATCAGGTACTTTAAAGTCTAAAGCTAGATTCAGAGCTTCGCTTATAGCAGTTAATTCTGAGCGGAATACTGAGCTGTGGTCCGGGTTTCTAAAACGATATCTAAATTCTCCTGTACTTGTCTTCATAAAAATTCCGCTACCTGTTCTTCCAGAGTCAGATTTGCTTCCATCAGTGTAAATAACCAGGGCCCGAGGAGAAATGTTATTGATGATCTCGAGAGCCAAGTGACGCAGCAACTCCGGGTGTTCTTCGTGTTTGATAAATTTCACATTCAAGTCTTCATTAAAAGTTACATTACTAAGTACAGTAGTAGGTGTCAGTAGATTAAAAGGAACACTGGGCTCGACTTCAATATCTGCCAATCCCTGCTTCCATATTAAACCCAAAGGGCTGTCCTTTTTTAATCTTTGGTTATTCGTCCAGTTCGATAAAAGGTTAGATGATCTGTTATAAGGCTTAAAACTCTTTAGCTTTGCGACGTACTTCGCCATATTTATTTCTCTTCTCAATGAGAGGGGCTGAAGATCAGCCTCATAACAAGCAATATCATTGGGACAACTGTGCCTGAGACCAGTGATAATTCTGGCAGCACTAGATTGTATTCTCTCTAGTTTTTTTAGGTTAGTATTTGCAGCAACTTGATAGATCTGGTAGCCATATTCAAGGATTGGCCTTATAAGAGCAGTATAAGTGATCTTGAGTGTGCCTGCATCGGCTCCCCAATCTCTTCCAGAGATGTATTTTAGTAGCTGAAGCCTTTTCCTACCCTTCTCACAGAGTCTGTTAATGTGCTTACTACTGTTAATTTCAGTATCTAGAGTAAACCCTAGATAGGTAGGAGTTTTAGTCGAGTCTAGTAATTGTCCCTTTAGAAAAATTTTTGGCTGATAGTTGAATAAGTGTCTGTTAGTTGTGAAGAGGCAACTTATAGATTTGGTTGTGTTAAAAGCCAATTTATGCTCATCTGCAAAGTGTTGAATTTTCTCCAAGGTGTCGTTGAGTGTTTTTTCTAGTTTAGTTAAATCCGAATTGTGGTCCCAAACGATAATGTCATCAGCAAAGATGCCTATTTGACAAGGGGAGACAACTCTCTCGATACCAGTCAAATATAATGAAAAGAGGGTGGGGCTCAAAACTGAACCCTGTGGGATTCCTTGATATGTTTTAAAAATTTCGGACAAGCTGTTCTGATATCTCACTCGAAAAGATCTGTTTTTCATAAAATCTGAAAGCCATGGGAGTGCACGACCCTTGATATCAAACTCTGAAAAGCATTTCCCCAGTAGCTTATTTTTCCAAACTTTGTCAAAAGCCTTAGTGAGATCGAGAAATACGGCCATAGTGTGTCTGGAAGGCTTCATATTGTGTGCATCCCTAACCCGTTGGACAAAGTAGAGTATTTGGTCGATTGTACTATGTCCCTTGCGAAACCCATATTGTTCTTGTGGCAGCATGTTACGGTTCATGAGATGAAAAGTAATTCTCCTCAGGATAATTCTCTCCATAAGTTTACACGTCATGCAAGTGAGTGCAATTGGTCGATAGCTTCCCATGCTACTAGCATCCTTATTTGGCTTACGAATGGGAACAACAATCGCAGTTTTCCATTGCCTAGGTAATCTACCCAGTTTCCATGATAAGTTAAAAATATGCAGGAGTCTTTTAGTTGCACATGATCCAAGATTTACTATAAATTGTCCATGTATACCATCAGGTCCCGGTGATTTCTTGAAATCTAATTGCTGGATGGCATAAAGTAGTTCTGAAGAAGTAATTGGAATATTAAATAGTTCATTACTGGCTGGAACCCTGCAAGATCTGATTAGTTTTCTGGTCGCTCTGCCAGTCTTTTTGTTCTCCCTTCCTAAGGCCAATTTGCTTTCTTCAGAATAGTAGTTTCCCAATGCATCTGCAGTTTCTTTGTCATTTACAGTGGAAGTTCCATTGATACCAATGATAGAATTTGTATTTTCCACCTGTGGTTGTATTTTTGTCAAGTTTTTTGGCTAATCGCCAAAGTCTGGTATTAGGAGTTTTATAATCCAAGCTCTTACACAGGTCCTGCCAGTTGCTCTGCTTTATAGAACAATACTCCCGTTTGATCTCAGCATTAATTTTGTTAAGTTCAATTCTGGCATCTGTGTTATCATTTAAATTATGGCTCTGCAGCAGATGTTCTCTTTTGGCCAATAATTTTTGTAAGTCCTGTGAATCATTGGTGAAAGCTGGTCTTGTTTTCTTATGCTTACCTCTTGGTACAGCACCCTCTGCAGCCGTAAAAATAGAATGCTTAAACACAAACCATTCATTTTCTAGATTTTCTGTAATAGGGTTCTTCTGAAGCTGTTCGTTTAGGTTTTTCTCAAATAAAGTCCAATTAGCTTTTTTAAAATTCCAATATATATTGTTGTTTCCGTAGGTCTTGATGTCGTAGTCCAACTCAATCAAAATAGGGTAGTGATCACTTCCAACATAGTCAACAACTTTCCATGAGCAATATGGAAATAAGTCTGGACTAGAGATGGTCAAGTCGAGTGCATCAGTAGTATTATAACTATGAGAACGATATGTGTGGGTTCCATTATTTAAGAAAAGAAAGGCTTTATCATTTGATAAGTTTTCCAGATCCTGTCCCCTATTATTTTCCAAAGCACAACCCCAAGCAGTGTGCTTAGCATTTAAATCCCCAAGAAGGACTGTAGCATTGGTAAATAGTCCCTCCAAAGCATCCAAGTCTAATTTCTGATTATTCGGTGGGTGATACAAATTAAAAATGTTAATGTTATTGTTATGTTTCCTTGACAAAACTGTAATTCCTTGACTTTCCAGACTTTTCCTCGGTGAATTGATGCGGTCGATCCTCTGAAAATACACATCTCTAATTAGAAACATGAGGCCTCCACCACCATTGGAAGACCTGTCTGACGGACTATGTTATACCCTTTTACTCTTAGTCGATGTCTTGTATTTAATTTCGTCTCTTGAGAGCAATAATTGACACTTGGTGTTTGCTGGCAAGCTCTAAAATCTTATCAAGTTTGACTCTCGAAGACGGAGTACACAGTCCATTTATATTGCACTGTAAAATGCGAAGTTTTCTTATCTTTCTACACTTGGGGGAGACTGTAACTTTTTCGAGCGGAACCCTCTGCCTAAATCTCGCTCGCGTCCCTGTTTATCCAGCGCGACGGACGATGCTGTATTTCTAACATTTAGATGCAACTGATCCATGGCTAAGGGCAAGAAGCAGCTTCAATTTGGAGAGGAACCACGAGGGCTGAAGTCTGACTTTTTCCTCCAGGTGCCTGCTATGCTTTAGCTGGATGTAATAGGGTGGCCTTCACGCCTTGGGTGGCCCTACCAGGAGTAAAAACTCCCGACGTACATCGCCCACCCTATCCAGGGGCACCCTCCCGCCACGATGAGGCAGCATAGCAGGACTTGGGAGGGAGGCTTATAGTAATAATATTATATAGCAATGTAGATCCATTAATTTAACACTGATAAAGAAATGATTATTATTTTTTTTAAAGTTTTTGCCGTTATTAGTACAAATTAATCAACCTAATTTGATGGTCCTTTATTTCGAATTGTGTGTATTAAATATACTTGAATTTTAAAAAAAACTAAAAAATAATTAAAACACATACTAAAAGACATTTTTAAGGATTATTTGATAGAGATGCACAACGGACAAATTATTTTCACCTAGTAAATTTCAGTAACTAGATAAAATATATTTAACCTATAAAGTATATATCACACATGTGTCGCATTTCTAGAAATTTTATTATAAAACTCCAAAAAAAGATTATTTATTATTTTAATTGTAGGACGTAATAGTCAAATTAATAACAAGTAATATAAAAAAAAAACATTTAAAGTCAATTCCTACTTTTTTTTCACTCTATTGCAGAAAGTCCTTTATAAATAATTTTCATTGATTTTTTTAAGTTTATCTGACGCCATTTATTGGTAGATATATGCAACTTAAATTTTAAAGAAACTAAAATTATTTAATTAAATTTAATTATTGAATTAATATTTGAAAAATCTGTATTAACATCAAGTGTCATTCACTACAAGTTAAAAAAATGCATTTGAACTTGAGTGCATGAATAAAAAGTAATTTATTAACGATTGAAAATTTGAATAAGATATATATAGCGAGAGTGTGAGCTAATTAATAGAAGGAATTGAATAATAACCGATTTTCTCTAATTTGTCCAAAAAACTTGAAAACTTTATAAAAACCTTAATTTGATTGTTTCATCATGCGAACTGTCACCAGTCTTGGTACAGTTGCAATTTTTAACAACGAACATCAAATTTAAAAGATTTATAATGCAAAAGCTTCTAAATGGATATAAAAATAAAGTGTCCGTTAAGTCTGCTGTAAATTACGGTAATATTTTGAGAAGAATTATTTGCAACTTGTACTTAAGAACTTGCGCTATGGAATGGTTAACGCTCGTTGTACGCGTTTTTTCATGGAAAATCCTCCTGTCACATTTAGTGATGCAATCTGTTTTCAACGTAAGAAATTAGAATATGGGAGTTTTATGCAGGGTGGAAATGTTTCCTTTTTGTGTATGTGTAATATCAATAATTAACATAAATAATATATCAATAATTTTGTGTATGTGTAATATCAGTAATTTTGTGTATGTGTAATTTCTGCAATGAATCCTTTAGGCTCACCTTAATGATTACAGACTTCATTAGCAATCCAGTAAAGAGTAACGAATCAATTAATCTGTAGCATAAATTTTCTATTTTTACAAATGAAGAAAACATTCAAAATTGAAAGACATAAATTTATTTCAACAAATTAGGGTCGATTACTATACTTTGTTTAGTTTTGAATTTATCGAAATATGTGCCACTGGAATTGATCCATCACTAACTTCAAAATAGACAAAAGCATATAAAAAAATGACTTCAGATGTTTAGCATTCGTAAAGCGCTTATTGTGGCAGCCTGGTGGTTTATTTCTAGATAATTGCTTTTACTTAATGAGTAGACAAGTGGTAACAAATATTAAATGTCAAATACATCAGCTAAGTTCAACATCGTTGTAACACTATTTAAACTTTGTTTATCAGCCGGGATTTTAAATTTCTTGGAGGAATACTATAAACATCATGTAAGTGAAATATAATAAAAAGAAGTCTAAAAAGAATTTGTGGTAGAATGTCTTACTCGTTATATTTCTGTTGTTTTGTTGCAATGTTATATCTTTCTGTAATTAGTTACATAAGCAGATCTGTATTATTACATAAATGGCTTACAGACTTTTGAAGGCAGCGAGCAAATATGTATTCACTGCATCATTGCCACTCAAGCAAATAGACACTTATAGTCCGACCACCAATCGCGTTGGAAATTGTCAAGTGACTAAGTGGAACGGTTTCAAAAAAAAGGTGCATCAAATGAGAGTGTTACTTAAGAGCTATTTTAATTGCTATAAAATGAGTTTTAGTTTTTATTATTTTAATTTACGATTATTAGAAGGGAAATTAAATGTAAAAGAAAACCATGTCACCGTCGTCGCTGTAACTTTGTCAATTCTCGCTCCAACTACTATCGCCTCCATTTATGTACCTTGTCGATTCACTAAAAATACTTTAAACT
This sequence comes from Caerostris darwini, assembly GCA_021605075.1. Lineage (NCBI taxonomy): Eukaryota > Metazoa > Arthropoda > Arachnida > Araneae > Araneidae > Caerostris > Caerostris darwini. The sequence continues at coordinate 4,034 of BPLQ01010471.1, read as the reverse complement.
CTGATCTAACCACTCTACTCACTATTAATACTAGCTTTATTCTATGCGGTGATTTTAATGCCCATCATGTTAACTGGGACTGTAATTATAATAATTTTACTGGTTCTTCTCTTAAAAACTTCTCAATTAATGCAGGTTTTGAAATAATTGCTCCACCCACCCCTACTAGATTTGGCTTTAATTCTTCTTCCACAATTGACCTAACAATCCTCAATAATTTTCACTATAATTATAATATTACTTCCCTTCCCGAGCTCTCTTCCGACCACAATCCCATTCTTCTAACTTTCAATATCACCTATACGACTCTTAAAATCCCTCATAAAGTTACTACTAACTGGAATCTTTTTATTTTTTAGATTAATTCTATCTGTTTACTTGTATTTATCTCGAACCTTTTTCTTCAACTCTGCTTATTAATTATTTTTGTTTTTCTATGTTTATATAATAAATATAAATGAAAGAATAAAAAATGAATAAATAAAAACCTTCCTCGATTTGTTTAGATTACTTCAAAACTTTATGTGTCTCTTTCTTTTAATTCTTTATATATATGTATATGTATATCTGGGCAAGTCACCTATTAGTCTTTACCTGCGTTGTTTCACAATGTATTATCTCATAACTTCAAAGGACTCCAACTCAAGATAGAAGCTAGCTGCTGCTTCGCACCAACACAAATCATAATGTAGTCCTTAACCATGCCAAACCATCAACATCATCAAAGCACAAGAAAGGAATCGCCAACATAAAGAACAGCTTCCTTTTTTTTTACTGTGCTGTTTCATGCACTGTACATTTTTCGTCATCTGAAGTTTTTCCAGGATAGTAGCCTGTGACTGTCACCATGCTATATCATCAGCATCATCAACGCGCAAGAAAGAAATCGCCACCACAACGAACAATTTTCTTTTTCTACCTGGCTGCTTTCTCATGCACTGTATATACCTCCTCATCTGATGTTTTTCCCTGATAGAGGCTTGCGGCTATCTTATAGCCAAGGTGCTTCATTAAATACAAAAAATCTAGTACTTAAGAAAATTTGATTGGCTTATTTCTAAAATTCCACTTTTCCTCAATGAGTAGACAGTGGCAGCAATGTACGTGGCAGATACATGAGCTAAGTTCGATATCGTTCTAACACTGTTCTTTGCAAAACTTCATAGTAGACAAACTGTAATTATATATATATATATATATATTCTAATTATTACTATTGCTTTACTAATAATAATTGATGAAAGACAAGAATAAATTTTAAGAAGAAGTATGCCCCTTACGTATATCACAAATAGTCCTTGGAGTAATTGAACTGTCCAGCCTTTTCATGTCATACAGTAGAAGCACCGAACTAGATTTAGATTAACGCAAAAATATTTGCCAAGTGTTATATTTTTTCATTCAGTTTAAATTGTTTTTTATGCTGTTAACCTTTTTTCTGATTGATTTTTTCAACCAATGAGAGAAACTATACAAAATTTACTTTTGCAAACTTCTATAGAAAATAATGGAATAATGTGCTTCTGTGAAAAAGACATTCTCAAACAAAGACGTATTTAAAATCGTCTTCTCTAAGATACTTTCACTTCTTTAACAGAACTTTGAATTAAATGGTATGTTTTGTCACACACAACTTAATAATTCAGTAAAGGTAATGTAGTAGCATCGAGTAAATTTCTTTCCGAAATTAATTTATTTTTCATATTTCAAAGAATACCATTAAACTCTATTTGAGTTCTATTTCTATGAAGTTTAGGAAACTTTATTTTATCGAGGGATGAGAGAAAATCATTTTTATAAACAGAAAAGTAGAAGGCAATTTTTCGAAAACTATCAACCTATTATCATTTAAAAGTTCCTTCAATTAGCTTAGTCGAGTTAATTTACTTAAGGTACTAATGGTCTAACTTCTAAATTTTAAATAAGAACATCGACGTACAAGAGTGCATTATGGAACCCTGATGCATATATAATTATATATATACAAAGATTACTTATTTACCTACCATTTCGTCACTTAATAGAAGCACTTCTTAGTTACCATCTTGAAAATTTTGAAGTCGGGCATCGTATTTTTCCCTAATTATATTTAAAAAAACTTTTAAAAATGGCAACCTTAACACAATCACAAGTCAAAGCAATCATTTTTATATATTTCACGGAAACAATGTTAATAAGAATTAAAGGGACATTTAAAGGAAAATTGCCCGTCTCTCAGATTTGTTGAACGATGGTATAGACATTTTGGCAGATATATATTCAATTTGGAAGATAATACTTGCTGAATGTCAAAGAGCGATGTTACACTGCTGGAAACAGTAGCTGTTGTAAAGAAATTCATGCAACAGTACCTACTAAAAACATATAAGCAGATTGATGAGAATCTGAAAGTGGTGAATGATAATTAAGATTCTGCATGAAACATTTGAAAATACGTAAATTGTGTTGATTGTTTGTGGCACATAACACTTAACGGAAGATTAAATATATATATGAAGTAAATGGAGCAAAGAATTACTAAAAAAATTTGATTCTGAAATCACAGTATTACTATTGATCTTCCTCTTTTCATCCCCAACTTGGCTCCCTGTGATTTTGCATTTTTGCTACATGTGAAAAATCAGATAAAAGGCTGCATGTTTTCCTCAGAAGCAAAGTTTATTAATTTCTTGAAAAGAAATTTTGGATTGTGTTATAATATACATTGGAAGGTGTGGATCGACAATGGATTTGAATATATGGAGAAATGCATTCCTCTTAGTGACAAATATTTCGAAAAACATTTATAACAAAATATTTACCTACGAGACTTACTATTTAGCCCAATTTTGAGGCTTAATATTAATCAACAACCTGTGCATATACATTTCTGCCAAGTATTATTATTAGTCTAACAATATGAAATGAAAAACACATAATAAAACAAAATGTTTTTCTGAAAACTTTAACTAAATCTTTAATGAAATATTCATTAATAGAACAAAGTTATTTTTTAAAATTTATTAATCACATGTTATTTTTCTGTAAAAAAAATTTAATTTATAAGCGTATTGAAAGTAATTATTGGAAATTAAACATCCACCACTCTAATATATGTTCCACCACTCTTTGTATATGTTCTGTGTGAATGATCCCATGCCAAACACATAAAAAAAGCATTAATCAAGATTTATATTATCTACAATTTCCAAGATATAGTAGCCATTAAGTAGAAGAAGCATAAGAAAATGATTATGTGAAAGAATATTATGTTTCAAAAAATAAGCTGGCTCTTGAGTTGACTACATAAATAAATGTTTCCAAAATGTATGTTAAACATGCATTATTACATTTGATTTCTAGCAATGAGTTTTAAAAAATACCTGATTTCAAAATCCAAACTCTCAATGGAAGAGAAATTCTTTTTAAAAACTTTAATACTTTCGAAGTTGAGAGTGGAACAAAATAAAAAGTTGTGAGTGGAACAAAAATAATAAAAAAGAAAGTATCAGAAACTATGAATCTATATTCTTCACTTTTATGGTCATGGATGTTTGTTAGTGGTTCGGAATCCACTTACAAACTGTACGTCCTTGTCTAATTAGTCCAATATGTGCACAAAATGACCGTAGAACGAACGACAAACCAAACCAAATCACTTTCACGATGCCGGTATAATAACATTACACGATTTTTAAAATACATTAAGATCGTAATTTGTTTTAAATTAAATACTGTATAAGTAAAATAATTTCTTATGTATTTAGAAAATGAATATATAAATATTATAATATTTCAAGATCGCCTGGACAATAAATCTGTATTCATTTATATAATACATTTTGCATATATATTTAAGAAATCTTCATCGTTAATTAATTAGCATAAATAAATTGACTTTATTCGACAAAAAGTTATCTTCATGAAATCACACAAAAATTCAATAAATTGTACTTTATTTCATTAAAAATTCATCTCTATAAGAATTGAACATATATAGAAATATTTAAATAAGAAATATTTATATAATAAATAATATTCAATATTCAAGGCTT
>BPLQ01010470.1:0-11874 GCA_021605075.1 Caerostris darwini | reverse complement strand
ATGGAGCATGAATATAAACATATGGAACATGAATATAAACATATGGAACACGAATATAAACATATGAAACACGCATATAAACATATTGAACATGCATGCATATAAGCATACATCCATTTATACAGATTTGAAATGTGCCATTAATTTAAGTCCAGTTTGCATATAAACATGTGGAACATGCATACAGACATACATCTATTTACATATATATATGTATATACAGATTTGAAATGTGCCATTAATTTAAGTCCAATTTGTATACATTACAATGTATGTCCTAAAATTATGTTGATGGTTCCAGAATAATATGTGTGTTTGTTTTCAATCACAGATGTGTGTTTTGTGGAGGGCCGCTATTACACAAGCGGAGAAACTATCATCAAAAGCAACCCGTGCGAGATGTGTCGCTGCTTCTATGGTCATCCTCTGTGTCAGGTGCAGCAGTGTCCTCCCCCTCCTGATCCATCCTGTGCACTGGATTACTTGCCTGGATATTGCTGTCCTCAAGTGACTTGTGGTAAAATATAAGAAATATCTACCATTGAAAAACTTTTTTTCCTTTACTGCATCTTTTTCATAAGGTTTTATTTTGTAAATTTTGGTTTTTTATCTATGTAATGCTAATAGATTTTTAATGTTCTTCTGAGAGATTTTGTAATATAAGAATTTTAATTGTGTTTCATTACAGTTGATGATTAAAAGCAGATATATATATATATATATATATATATATATATATATATATATATATATATATATATATATATTAGCAGAACCCGGCATACGTTATCCTGCCAAAAATAATGCATTGTAGAAAATTACATATCGCGAATATATTCTCCATGTTCCAAAACATGTGCATACTAATTTTCATGGATATCGTTTGAAAGGTATATAACGGTAAATGCTGCAGCACCATCTGGTGGCAAGTAACACTAAAGTGGAAAACGCGAACCTATTTTCCATATTCGAATACATATTATTGCCAATTTTCATAGCAATTAATTGAACGGTATTGAAGTTGATATACTGCAGCATCTTCTGGTGGCGACTTACAACAAAGGGGACAGCATAAAAACATTCTACCTGTTTTGTCAAACACACACAAAATTTTTTATCAAAATCGATCCAGCCGCTTAGGAGAAGTTCAGTGACAAACACATGTACAGAAGAATTATATATATAAAGATATATCGATTGCAGCACATCGATATATATATAAAGATATCTATCTATCGATATATATATATATATAATACAAATAATAAACAAATAGACCAAAAGACCAAAAAACAAATAGTAGTTGTCTCATTTGTTTTAGTTTGCATGAAAAAATCCTTCTTTGCTAAAGAAAAAGACTTCTTTCTCATAATTATTCCTAGATGCTTTGGCTAATTTTATTTCAAATTATTTAAAAAATATTTTACAAATAATTATTAGTAAATTTTATAGCATTGAAATGTTAAATGGGGCATGCTATCATGAAGGATCACTTTTAAAAGACAATATTATTTAATTACACAAAGCTTTTCAATTATTAAATCTGAACAGTCTGTATCTGGGCTAGTATGCACATGTACAACTAAATATTCCTCATTTTTATACGCAATCAAAGATCATAAATAAATATTTCCAGAAAAGATTGATGAAAGCGAAATTAAAGTGATCCATATGCATGTTGATTATGTTATGACAATTTTGTAAATAGTATCCAGGATCTTCATGTTTTCATAGTTCTTGCTTATTCTAAAATAAAGCGAATCGAAAAACTATAGCTTTAGCGTAAGATTAACAAAAGATAAATTCATTCAACATTTATGAACGTTTATGAAGAAAAAAAAAAGGTATGAAAAAGTGTGCGTCGATTCATTTTAATTTCAACTACAAATACATGCTCATGACTACAAATATTTGCTCTAATGTAAAGCCTTAATTGCATTCATACACGATTTATTTACAATTCAGGGAAATAAATCAGGCATAAATTTATTAAATTAACTACATCTGAAGGAAAAATTTTAAATTAATATCACATTCACTAAAATAAACCAACTTTTCCTTGAAACAAAATAAAGCTGCAGATAGCAGAATTTGTCATTTTTGTGCCTTATTATGTATGAGCATGATGTTGTCCTGGTACGATGTATCTGGTGTCAACAAAAATTAGGGGGCATATACTAAGTTTTTAAGCATGGAAAAATAGTTTTGTAAAACTTTCAAAGATCTGTGTTTCAGAACGTAAAACTCTTGCAGTACAGAACCATTTTCAAATGTCCTAGAAAAATCATAATTTTAAACATTTTCACATTTCTTGAAAATAACATTGGTAAAAAACATTTGGAAATAAAATGTAGTTGTTCAGGTCATTTTAAGTTGGTAGTTGAATTACGTGTGAACATGATGTTGTCCTAGTAATATGTATCTGATGACAACAAAAATTATGAAACATAAACTAAGTTCTTAAGCATGAAAAAATAGTTTTGTAAAACTGTCAAAAGTCTATGTTTCAAAACTTAAATTCTTGCAATACAGAACTAATCTTTTCAAATGCCCTAGAAAAATCATAATTTTAAATGCTAATTAAGCTAACGCTATAATGCTAATTATGTACTACAGGTGAGAGCGTAGTTAAAAAACTTATTTTACAATTCTTGTTGAGAATTTAAATATTCTTGTTGCTATTGAAAGTGGTTATTCTTGTAATATCGTGACTAATTGATGTTTCACAATTTACGAAACAACATGGGATACCAATTAAATGTCCAATAATTGTTATATTTTAAGAGGCTAAACAATTTAATTATATATAGCTACATAAAATATACTCACACATGTTATTCATTGTGCACCACTGGGTATTTATATTCATGAATATAGGGCAGCCATAAGTGAATTTTATTTTTCTCTAAATTTTTTTCTTGTCAATTCAAACCACCTTGAATTTGTAACCATCTTGATGACAAGCATGTTTATGGCAGGTCTCGAGACAGATCCGGATCAACCTCCAGGCATCGTGAGTCCGCCTGAACCAACCAGTCAGGAAATCCGTCGCAGCGACATGGACAACCAGTGGAAGCCCCTCCCCCACGGACCCCTTATCAGAACGACCGAAAGCATTCCCAAGACTGAAACACCAGATAAGAAGCCAGATGTTCCTATCCAGACTTATGGTGCACCACAGACGCAAACCGAGCAGGTGTCCAACGTGTATGTTTGGGCAGGTGATACAAAGAAGGCTGTTGTTGAACCAGTCACTGCACAGCGTATGTATTAACCTAAAATCTAAATATACATTCTAGGAAATAAATTTCATCAAGTCATGAAAATTCAATTTATATATATTTTGTAATTTGAAATATAACTCCATTATGGAAAGAAAAAAAAAAGGAATTTTACCACCGAGATTTTTTTTTCTCCCTCTATCACTCAAAGAAAAGGCCCAAAAAATTAAATTTTATCATTTAAAAAGTCCGACATGCTCGTTCGGGTAGTTGCCCCTAAAAGTTCTTCCGGAAGGCAATTCCTCCCCTCATTGCTCATCAATCGGCTATTTGGGATATACATAAATGAAATACGAGGTTCACCAATGTTCAACAAAAAAAGTTTATTTAAACAATGTGTTTGTTTCCATTACATTTAGGAAAAATATTTATTCTTTTGCAACAGTTAAATTTTTATAATTTTATTGAGATTTAGTTCGTATATATTTTTTTTTTCGTATTCTGTAGCCCTTCTACCACCAATTCACATAATTTTCTTTAAATGAAACTCTCCAAGGAATGATGGTAATAATAATGATCGAATGAATGTTAGTTGTAATTAACGTTTTGATTCGAAAATTATTCTAATTTTTGAAACGTTCAGATTTCTTGCAAAACCTTATTAGAATTTTTTAAATAAAGCTAAATTAAATTGTGGAAAAAAAATCCTAAATATAGGGAAAAAACACATTGTTTTAATGCAACTTTTTTGTTGCACATCAGTGAATCTCATAGTTCACTTATATATGCCCCAACAGCCTATCTATAAGAAGTGTGAGTTGTCCGGGCAAATACGGGGTAGTTCCTGTAAGGCACTGCCCTCTTTCTTCAGCGACACAGAGTCAAGCCAGACTTCTACCACGTCTGCTCCATCACAACAGAATCTACTTTCCCCCTTCCCTTCTTTCATGAGACCATATGAATTCTTGGACTTGGTCTAGATGTTGTTGTCTACCAAGTGGGATAAAACAAAAAGAAGTCGTTTAATCATTTCGGTCATTTACACCTTTAAATTGGAGGTCTAAATTTTTACTGAATTGATGACAGAAAAATATGCTTATATATTAGAATTTTAATCCTTATTATTAAGTTTCAAACAACTATGTATTATCTACTCACATTTTTTTTAATAGCTGAAGTAACAACAATGGAAACCACAACCCTACAGACAACAACAGAAGAACCTACAACAACAACAACACCATCCAGTACCACAGAACAGCCAACAACTATAATGATCACAACATCACAACCTCTAATCACAACGAAAGAAGCAGACACTTACAAGGCGGAAACCACAACCTTGTTACCAACAACACTGACATCATTTACCGAAGATAATATAATTAAACTAGAAGAAAGCACAACAACTCCTAAACCTTTGGAACCTGTATTTGACCCAAGCATGGAAGAAAACAAACGATCCCAAAACAAGTCTGGAATCCATGACAACTCTAGTGGTGTGAGAAAAATTCTTGGCGATGTGGTGACTCTGCCACCTTCGAAAGTTGAACTGTCTTTAACGGATGCCTCTAACATCATCACCGTTTTGCCTGTGATCATAACAATGCCAACAACAGTTGCGCCAAAGGAAGAATCTGAAAAGAGTTCAGTTACTATGGATGATACTGATGTTGGCGTTGTAACAGAGCTTGGTGGAAACCTCAAAGTTTCAGGTAACTTAAAAATGTTTTTGAATTATCGTACTTTAATTAAAAGAAGATAAAATTATCTTACGCACATCAAATAGTTATTATGTCTATTTCTAATGTGAAAGTTATTTTTATTATATTTTCAATTAAAAGATAATCAACAGATTATAATTTTAATGTATAGCGTACAGTTTGTGAAAATTATACTATAGTGCTTCATTATTTCAATTCATAAGTTAGAAAAGAAAACTATAATAGATCAATAGACTAGACTATCAACATATAATATTTTACTAGGAAATATGACGGTAAGTAAGTTAAGTAAGAAACGGTAAGTTTATTGTAAGTAAAAAAACTGTAATGTGTAATTATTAGGGTAAATATTATTATGTAAATCTTAATAATAAAATGCGTAAACATTTCATAATTTTAATATATTTACTAAGCAATATGACTGAAGTAATAAAATTATCCTTTTGAATCCACAGCTAAGAATATTAAACAATTTCTTGTTGAATATATTTTATGGATCTTGTTTTGCTTATATTTATTAATCTAGTTAATTTTAAATATTATAATTTTACTAATTTTTTTTTTAACAAGATTAAATATAGCTTCAGTCTCAAAATTCTTTTTTTTACATGTTTAATAGTGTTTTATTAGTTTAATTTATGAATAAGCTTTCAAACATTCTTTTCAAAAAATATTAGGACATTAGTTATTAATTTTTACTTACATTTGTATATTCAAATATTTGAAATCTGTGAGAAAAGGATAATTCACTTCACTAAAAAAATACCTTTACACTGAAACTAAACACTGAAATTTTATTATGAATTACACATGAATTTACACTGTTACACTGAAATTTTTTATGAATTCAATATTGGTCACATTTCAAATAATATGATGGATATGTTATAAGAATAAATAAAATAATAATAACAATGGAGCCATATGTAACCATTTTGATCATTTTTAAACGTAGTCTCAGTTCGCTCGTAAGTCATCTTTTATATCTGAGGAGATTATGTTTTTTTGGATTCTGTATATAAAATTCACTATTGCTGAACTAATAATTTTAATATTTTATACTTGGAAAAACGTTGGTCAGAAAATCATGTCTTCAAGTAAGAAAAATGGGTTAAAATCTAGGATCCTGTACCCTTTGTGCCAAACACATCGCCAAGTTGCCAAGTCGGTAAGTAAGCATAGAAATGAATGGGCCAGGTAGTTTGCGCGGTAAAATGATATTACGCTAAAATCCTTTACTGTGTTGCCAAATCGCCAAGTAAACAAACAAAAAGGTTGCCTAAGTTCGGTATCATTGTAAAGTGCTATTTCGTCAAAATTTATAGTCAAACAGTGCTTTTACGCCAACATTAGCAGCCAAATAGCTATTACGTCAGAGTTTATTCCTGAAAAGGCTTTGAAGCCGAAGTTTATAGCTTTAACGCCAAATATTATCACTATCCTTTATCGCCAACATTTATCGCTTTATAGCCATTTTTCACTAAGCAAATTTTGTTATATAACTTCTTTTAAGTCTAAAAATGCTTTATCGCCAATATTTATCGCTTTATAGCCAAATACTTTCACTAAGTGAATCTTGTTTTTTGAGGCGCTTTTAAGCCAAAAGTTGATGCTTTATCGCCAATATTTATCACTTAATAGCCACATTTTTCACTAAGTGAATCTTTTTTTTGAGGCACTTTTACGCCGAAAGTTAATGCATTATCGCCAAATTTTTATCACTAAAATTTTTTATCTCTGGAATACTTTTGAGCCAAATGAAACCGCTTTTACGCTGAAATTTAGCGCTATTATGCCAAGAAAATTATATCTAAAATGCCTTTAAGCCAATTTATATCGTTTTATCGCCAAATTTTTACCACTATTATGTCAACTTATTTACCACTATTATGTTTTTTTTTTACGCCACTTATTGCCGCTTTAACGCCACAATATATCATTATTTTGTCAACATTTTATTCCTAAATTGCTTTCACACCAAATTAAATCGCTTTATTGCCAAATTATTATGTGGAATTTTATTTTGCTAAGTCACAAAAAAGTATCGTTTAAACAAAGATAATAATCGCTGTTAATTGATAAAATTTCGATACGATAAAATTTCACCAAAGTTATTTGCCAATTCTTTTATTTATTTATTTATTATTTTTTTTTTTTTTTTGTAATGTCATAAAATAAGTCATGTTCTTTACGAAGCCGAATTCGAATGATAAATTAATATTAACAAAAGATAAAAAAGAAGAAAAAACTAGAGAATAACTTACCTTTTATTGTGGTATGTCCTTCCTCTATGGTGGAAACAAACATTTTATTCCATCAGTGAAATTATAAATTATTTTCCGGATGTCACATTTCTGCTGGCACCGCCACATGCACTCTGCCAGATAATTAACAAATGTTCCGGACACATTATTTTATTAATATTAATTTATTATAATTATTAAAAATTTAAATTGTAACGTTAACTAACGTTCTAAAAAGCTAAAGCTTCAAATATTCCGAGCGAATTCTAATTATGGTTGTCACAAAATCCTAACTAAACGAACATCTTTAAAAAGGAAATTAATTATTTAAGAATAAAATATAAGTTATTAATAAATAAAAAAATCCTTTTTCTTGTTTGTTTCGTACTTTCCTGAGTGGCAACTTCATAAATATTGTTTATGTTCTGAATCAGTAACCGACGTACGTTGTAAGATTCCCCAGATACTCCTTCGATTCATGAAAAGACGTTGTAAGAATAAGTTCGGAATAGTCACTAATTTATTGGAATACTAATTTAAAAGAATATATATTTCTGTTCTTATTTACTGCAAATAAGTATTCTGCAAATAGTAATGTAATCACAATAAGAATAAATAGCCATTATATTGTTTGGAAAATGAAGCTACGAATTCCTCTAATTATAGTATTGCAACCCTAAAGAAATTGGCGGAAATTTGGCGAAATATTTAGGGTTGCAAGATTGGCGACTTCCTCAGGGGTACAGTATCCTAGATTTTAACCAAAAAATGGAGTGTATTGGTCGAATCTGTGAAGGAAGGATCAAATAGCTTCGATCGGAAATATAACTGTACCATTATTACATTACTTCTCTCACTATCACAAGTCCAACAGGTACACACAGTTTACATGAATTTCTGTACCATTAAATCCTTTTGCTTGGAAAAAAGTGATTCATCTTATCCTGAATTACATTTGACAGTATTTTTTATTAAGGTGGGGACTTTTGTTATTGCATTTGACAAAACTTTTATTTAACTTACTTACTTATCACAGTTAACATGAATTTCTTCAGCATTAAATCCTTTTGCTTGTAAAAAATGAATCAGCTCATCCTGAATTACATTTGGCAGGATTTTTATGAAGGGAGGACTTTTATTTAACTTACTTATCACAATTTATATGAATTTCTGCAGTATCAAATCCTTTTATTTAGAAAAAGCTATTTACCTCATCCTAAATTGCATGTGACAGTATTTTTATTAAGGTGAGGACTTTTATTATTGCATTTGACAATATCTTTATTTTACTTACTTATCACAGTTTACATGAATTTCTGCAACATTATATCCTTTTGCTTGGAAAATGCAAATCACCTTATCCTTAATTACATTTAACATGATTTTTATTAAAGCGGGGATTTTCATTACTTCATTTGGCAAGATCTTTAATTAAATTACTCTCATATGAAGACTAACTATACTAAATTGACTATTAACCGGATACTGTATGCACCGAAAGTTGCTACTGTAGAAATTCGATTCATCCAGTGTTGCCAATCAGAATTTATAAATTTGACTCTGTTTTCCTTGATTTAAATTTAGATGTATTTATTTATGCATAATTCACTAATTACAAAAAGTGTTGTTTAATATATATTTATAATCAAAAGTTATAATTTACAGTTATTATTAAAAGACTTGCTTCGATTTATTTATCACAGGTTGTAATGTGTATGGTAAATACTACAAAATAAATGACAAAGTCACAGCCCTGAGTAAACCTTGCAGTGACTGCATTTGTTCTGCTGATGGTATCGCCTGCAACGCCACCTGCTGATGAAATATGCTTGTCCTATTCGCGCACATGGAACTTAATTGGTAACAAGTGGCAATACGGTGTGGCAGATCAAATTCATCTGTCTTCCACCGTATTACGAACCAAAGCTTTCTGTGATCGCGCCAGTTAATGAAACTTTATGATGGACAAACCAGTACTAATTTATTAACTTCAGTGGACTATCGTAATCTCCTGGGATTTTTTTAGGGAATTACGAATCACAACTTCAGTTGTGTTTCCTACATAAGCGAATGCTTTTAATTGTTGTGTTGTTATATGTTAATTTAAATTGTTTCTCTGTGCCTTGTTTTGTTGCAATGCTTTGGTATTTAACAAATATTAAGCATTAATCTGTATTATATTTTTTCCACCTTAAATTAATTTATTAAAAGAAGATGGGGTTCAATTGTAAAACATTCAACTTATAACTTTTAAAGTAATTATTTGAAATGAAAAATTACATTTATTTAAAAGTTGTGAATTTTTAATATCTAATTATTAGGTTTTGGACTTTTAAATGGTAAGAGGTTGCCAAGAATTACTTATAAAGGAAGTGTACTCATTTAATTTTTTATTTTAAAAATTAAAACTGATTTTGAGTAAAAGTTATAAAGAATAATGTAATTTAAATAACTTTATGAAAATCAAATATTTTAAATTGTAATAACATTGTTTAAACTCCATATAAGTATATTGTACATCAATGGGTATAATCAAATTGGATATAACTAATCTTTTCTTTATCAAGTCAATTATGTTTCTTTTGAATGTAAATAGGTATTTCTTTATTTTATCATGCTCATCATTTAAATAAAGTTTTTTTCATTTGTTGCGCTTGTGATTCTTTATTAATTTTTAATAAATATTTTGGTTTCTAAATTTCTAAAAAAAAAAAAAAAAAATTTTCCAAATTGCTATAAAAAATAATTGTTGTTGTTGTTGTTGTCGTACCCCTGAAGAGTACAAGAAAATAAAATATTGTGTGCTCACGAATAACGTTGGCTATGTTGATTGCTAGCTTGGAGTACGAATCCTCTTCCGAGGGATGGTCCAGACAATGTATGACGACTGTAACACCTGGGCAATCAAAGACATGTTCGGAGTAAGCTCGACATCAGGACAGTTGTCACATTTTTTAGTATTTTTTGACGCCATCAGCAGAAATGTTCTTACTTATATGGTGCTTCCTCCTTAATGAGAAAGTAGTAGGTATTTTTCTGTCGACATTTAGTCCTGTGATTTGGTGTTTACTTTTAATCTTAGGAGGAATTATAAGTTTAGGTTGTGCTTAGGTATTTGCATCTGCAAGGTTAATAGGAATGGCAGTCTGATCCAGTCTTCTTGCATTCTTCGCCAAAGAATCTGCAATTTCAATAAATTCCAAATCCACATGAGCAGGGATCCATAGCAGGATACTCATTCTATTAATTAAAATCTATTTATCTTCTTATTAGAATAAGTTTGTATATTCAATAACTTTTCCTCTTAATAATTTGTAAATATGAGCATTAAGCAAAAATTTTCATTTATTAAGTATGAATAATCCTAATCTGAACACATTGAAAATCTTACACATATATACTTACCGATTCTTAATCTATTGTTGATGTTGTCGTATCCCCTGAAGAGTACAAGAAAATCAACTATCGTGGTATTCCCGAATAATATTGATTATGGTAATAAAGAAATTGTAATGGAACTAAAGAAAAAAAAACATTTTTAGGTTTTTTTTTTTTTTTTTTTTTTTTTTTTTTGTAATAATTAAAAAGTTGTTAAATAATTTTTTTGGTGTAACTTTTAGACAAAAAAGAATTGTAGAATAAAAAAGAGTGATCATTACTTAACTTGACGATATACTCCAAATATTATTAAACATAAAATGGTTTGTAGAAAACTGAAACAGGAATGTTTTTGTTTTTCTTTTCTTTGTATAAAAAAAGTTTAATGCAAAATCCTATTATTCATTTTCAAAAACAAATTATTTATATTTTTAGGATTAAATTTTAAAATCTAAATATTATTAATTTTATAAATTAAATCAAACTTTTTAATGAAAAATATCTTTTAATTTATAATAACTCATATTCATCAAAACCTAATAACATTTATATAGTATAATTAATCAAAAACAATATTTTTAGTTAAGAATTTAAACAAAATTACAAACAATGCATATAATTAAATATTTTTATAAATTTCGAAATAATTTTTTAAAAAATTGGTTACAAAAATTCATTTTTATAAATTTTATGTCACAAATTTTTTAATAAAAATAGCACAAAGAAATGAATAAGCTTTTGTTATTTAAAGAAGTAGGTTTTCTTTTTCTATTTTTTTCAAGATTGCTGTATTATTTTCTTGTGACATGGTGCCTTCACCCATCTTGGAATACTACTTTTTGATTCTGTAAGAAGCCTGCTGTTCTGCTTCGTTGCCATTTTCTTTTCAAAATACTTTAAATTGTTTTTTGGATCAGATTGCCAACTGTCAGAAGACGATTCTGGCACATCGGAAGAAACTGACTTATGAATCATAATATTTTTTAAATAATCTTTTTCGGGATGAAACAAATTCTTTATTCTACTTTTTGGATATTTTTCTGAATCATTTGCAACGGTCTTCTGTATCAATACAGGAATGGAACTTTTACTGCTGAACTCTGGATTTAAATCGATTAATCGTTTGTACTTGGCGTAAGATTTTGCAGAATAAAACTTTAGATTTTGAGAACGTTCTAAATTTTGTTCGAAGTTCTGTTTTTCCGTTACATTATTTCTTAACTCTTCTGTCGAATATTCTACATTTGGTGTATTAATGCTCAAATTATTTTCACTCGATTCTGACTGATCTAGACATTTCAATAATTT
>BPLQ01010467.1:0-34679 GCA_021605075.1 Caerostris darwini | reverse complement strand
ACAGGAAATGTTTTCTTTTTACAGGTAAGGGTTATCAGCCCAACGTTCTACAGTCATATTAGACCGGGACCTACTGTTAAAAGAGGATTCCGAACCATTACAAACATCCATGTCCCCACCGGGACTCGAACCCGAAACATGTATCACCACTACTAATAATACACCACACCACAACACTGTAATTCGAGCTGAATTGCCCCTTTATAGTTTGGTGAATGATGTGGGTGAGAGAAGTCTAACTGAGCTCTGAGGCACTCTACAGTCGTATGAGCCGAGACCTACGGCTTAAAGTGGATTACGAACCACTACAAACATCCATGTCGCCGCTGTGATTCGAACCTGAAACCTGTAGCACTGAGTGCCAGAGCGCTAGTCGCTCTACCGTCAGGTCCCTTCTTTCGTGAGTTTAAATTATATAATTCAGTTTTTGTTGTATTATTAGTTATAATTTTTTTCTCTAAAAGAAACGACGCCAGATCTTCCCTTAGGTTAAATTTATGAATGTTGGGGGGAAATTAAAATGGAAAAAAAAAATGTATGCTATGACATTTCATCCACAGTTGTTGATATATGGCTTTGACATTTATATAGAAGTTTTATAAGTGTTTATAGGACTCGTATTATAAGATAGGGCTGTAACTGTGTAGCTGAAGGAGGAGTTGTAAAATATGAACATATTTCTTTTTTTATAATTGTGTTGTTGTTTCTTATCCCATTTGCTAGACAGCAACATCTAGCCCATCTAATGTAAGGAAGGAAAGGGTAGCTTCTGTTGTGATGGAGCACCTGTATGTAGAAATATGACTTGGCTCCGTGACTCTGAATTTTACGGGGTAGCGTTGACAGCCCTACGCCCAAAGCTCTGTAGTCATATTAGACTGAAACTAATATGACTACAGAGCTTTGGATTCGAAACCACGACAAACATCCATGGCAGCTCCGAGACTCTAAGTAATCCAACACCTGTGGCACTATGCGCCAGACTTTGGTTTGTTTCGGTTCCGTTCGATTCGCCGTTCTATAGTCATTTTGTGCACACTTTGGGCTAATTAGACCGGGAGTACAGTTTAAAGTGAATTCCAAATCGCTAACGAACATCCATGCCACATCCAGGATTCGATTCTGAAACCTGTGATATCAAAGGCGAGAGCTCTAGTGAGCTAATCCATTCGGCCATCAGGCACTTTTTATTAATGTCATAATTTTCATTTAATAGTCATTTCAAATAACGAATCAACGCCATTATTTTAAAAGATTATAACATGACTACGTTTATCCATTTTTTTAATTGACAGTTAAATATTTACAAAAATCCGCTGTTCTCACATGATTAACCATTCCCCAGCACTGTCCGTTCTCGTTTTTTCTGACCCCTTCCTCTGACCCCAGCTTTCCCCTCCGGATGTTTGCAATCCGATAGCTACTGGGGTGTCAAGTAATCCCCAAGGTGGGGTAGGAGCAAAAGTCCATTGAACCTCATAGTTAATACCAACATGGAGATACGAGTATATCATATGGTTTCTGGGCCTCTCAAGAAACGTCCGGTTCTTTCTTCTAATCGGAGAGAGTATTATATTTTTCTTGATTCTAATTTTTTTAAATCCAGATAAAAATAACTATTTTCCGATTCATATGATGCTATATTTCATATTTTTTGCGTTCTAAAATAATTTTAAATGCCTCTACCTCTATCACTTCATGGTAAAATTGTGCAATGCAAAATAAACTTACATTTTTCTTGCTTAATTGAGCATGTTCATGAGAGAACATAATTCTGTAAAATATTTTTAAAATTTTGAATTTAGATTCTATATTGAAATGAATATTTTGCATACACGACTCTCTTACTAAATTTGCCATGAAACGCGCAAATATTTTATTATGGATCTTCTAAGCAAAGAAGTTGAATTTTGTTTTCATATTACTTTCAAGTGTATGAATTTTCCTTAGTAAATATTTTGTAGAACATACAGAAAAAAACATTTTTACTTATTATTTTCTTGTTTAAGAATATGTTTTGTTATATTTTTTACCACAAGACTTGTTACAAATCTTTGTTCCCAAAGATTTCCTATAATTTCGCATCGATAACTATTTCAGAACAATTTTTTATATTATATTGAATTGGATACTATTACATGTTCTAGTTATGTAAGGAAATTAGAATATTATTTTATTATATAAAATGTGTTAAATCTGTTATTATCTCTTATCAAAAATGACACCAAGCTGAATTTAAAAATTAAATTTCATAATGACTATAACAATAACCAAGTTCACTGCACTAGGTATAAATAAATCAATTATTTTTAAGATATTGAGATTGCTCATATTTATAGTTTTTCAGAAATCTTTTCAAATCATTCATTGCTTTCTGATGATATGTCATGCTAAGTCTGGTCATTTCTAGAGGGTTCGTTAAGATATTCTAAATACTCATATTGATAGTTTTTCAAAAATCCTTTCAAATCATTCATTGCTTTCTGATGATATGTCATGCTAAGTCTGGTAATTTCTAGAGGGTTCGTTCAGAATGCTCAATTTGTTTTTCAAAAATCCTTTCAAATTTTTGCTTTCTGATGATATGTCATACTTCTGGTATTTTTTCAATAATTTGTCATTTTTCTTATCATTCTTATCAGCATAATATATAATTTATATGTAACTGTTTTCAAAAAATTCTGACACCAAATAAAAAAAATATTTAAGCAATAAATTATAAAAATTACCAATTATTTACATATATACAAAAAAAATTTCGTAACGTAACAAATCAACTTTCCATAAAAATTCTAACATATATTATTATTTATAATCTGAATAATTTATATGCAGTTAATAAATTAGAACAATTCTGCCATATAAATTATGACAATCTGATAAACTTCATGAAAAAAAATAATTAACAAATATTTGTTACAAACATTGCAATTAAACATAATTATCTTAAAATATATTTATTGTAATATTTAGATTCTACAAAATTTCTAATAATGATAATAATTGATTAAATAATTAAATGGGAAAATATCATTACTACAATACAAAATAATAATACAAATTTCAATTTTATGTATTTATTTGTTACAATTTAGTAAATTTATTACAAATTATTCTTTTAAACTTTTAAAGTGAAGAAAAAAAATAAAAAAAAGTAAAATAATAAAAAAATATTTAAAAAAATAAATAAATAATAATTATAAATGTTTATATAATTAAAAATAAGTAATTGGATAATGGAAAAAATAATATAATAATATAAAAACAATATATAATTATTATAAAATAATATAATTATTATATTACTATAACTACTAATAATTATTATAATAATAATAATTAATATATAAAAAATAATTTATTAAATTTTTTTTTTTTTCATTACATGCATTTTTCATATAATTTATTTTTCTTTAAGTAAGTATATCTATTTTAGTACAAATAATAGTACATCAAAACAATGTACTATTATTTGTCTAAATCGCATAATACAACATAACTGAAATAAGTTTTGAATTATTTGTAATTTCAATTGTTCCGGAATATAGATTTTCATCAATTAAAAAAATAAAAAGTTTATTTAATTATCATAAACTCTGTTTGTAATTAAAAGTATTTCATATAGGTAAAAAAAATTTTATTCATGTGATATTAAATCTAATAGATTAAAGAATTTAATTATAATTACAATAACAAAAAATTAAAAGCAGAAACAATTCTTAGAATCGTGTTCCCTGAGTAGCTGAAAACATATGAAAAAAAATGCATAATTCAGAGAATAATTAAAAGGATTTCTTTTCATTTTTCTCGTTTTAATTACGTGAATTAAGGAAAGTCACAGCCATCATTTGCATACAAAACAATGGAAATGTATTTCAGAAGTTTTTATGTTTCATAGTATACTTTAATAAAATTAAAATGTGTCCCTTTGTTTCAGTATCCTCCAGATACTTTGAAAAAAATTCGACAATCGCGAAATTATTTTTAAAGCTTGAAGAGAACAAAGTCATTATTTTTTAGGCTCAACTGCGTTGCCATATTTATGTTCAATGCATGCAAGCGTATAACATAATGTGCATTTCTGCTTTGAATTGAAATAATTTCCAGATATTTTAACTTCATTATTAAATTGATATTATTGTACATATATTTTTTTTAATTTTCTATACAGTAGAACCTCTGTAAGTCGAACTTCAAGGGAGACGCCAAATAATTCGAGTTATAGTTTTCGACTTATGGAGAATTTCGACTTACGCGGATTTTGTAAGGAAATATTCGACCTTAGGGTTTAGAGAATTATACTTATTTTGAGAATTATAGGAATAAGAATTATAATAAGAACATTTCATAGAATTGATTATTCTATTTACTGTATACTCATACATTGTTTTCTGAGAAACAATGACGTGCATTGAGGGCAAATCCTTAAAGTCGGTAACATATTTTTCTTCGAGCTATTGAGGTAATTAGTTTAAATGATAGTTGTAAAATCAAACATTGCTAATGTTCGACATACAGAGGTCCGAGATTTTTTTTCGAGTTATTGAGGGAAAATATATACCAAAATGGCTTGAGGGGATTGACTAATTATTTCGACATATAGAGTGTTGAAATTTCGAATAATGGAGGTTTTGGGGCTTGAAGGGAAGAGAACAAAACATTTTTTCTAGTTTTGGAGGTTTTCGACTTATCGAGGTTCGACTTAAAGAGGTTCTACTATAATATTTACTATTGAACTAATTTTTATTTTACTAATTATTTTTAAAATAACAAAATCAAATTACTATTTAATGTTAATATTGATAGAATATTTCTTAAATATGTAAATTGTTTATATTTGTTAAAAATGTATTACATGAATAACTTTAATTGATTTATTGGATTTATTATGCAAGATACAATAGTACAGATTAGGACCGTATATGCGTGTGGTCTTCATTTAGTGTTGTTTCATGTTTGAAACTGAATTATTTCTTAAAATAAATGCATGATGTTTAGCTGCCATATTTATTGAAATTACAAAGGCATCACTGCACAATTGCAACAAATAACAAAATTCTATAACAAATATTTACAAATTCATCTTAAAAGCCAGTTCATTTAAGGGTCTTTGTACCCTCCGTACTGCCTGGAATTCTTCACTCGTCTCCGCACACTCGCTTTTCTCTTCCCCCTTTAATTTTTTTTATTTACTTACATCTAAACAAAGTACTATTATTTATCTTAATCACATAATGGAACAGTACAAATAATTGAAAACATATTTCAGTTATTATTTCAAATGTTATTATTCCGATATATGGATTTTGGATCCAGTACAACAATAAAAAAAAATTAAGTTTATTTAATTACCATAAGCTTCATGTTTGTAATTAAAAGTATTTCATATGGCTAAAAAAAGTTTTTATTCATGTCATATTAAATCTAATAGATTAAAGAATTTAATTACAATTATAATAACGAAAAATTAAAAGCAGAAACAATTCTTAGAATCTGTGTTCCCTGAGTAGCTGAAAACACAGATAAAAAAATATGTAATCCACAGAATAATTAAAATGATTTCTTTCATTTTTCTCGTTTTAATTACATGAATTAAGGAAAGTCACAGCCGTCATTTGCATACAAAACAATGGAAATATATTTCAGAAGTTTTTATGTTTCATAGTATACATTTTAATAAAATTAAAATATGTCCCTTTGTTTCAGTATCCTCCAGGTACTTTGAAAAAAATTCGACAATCGCGAAATTATTTTTAAAGCTTGAAGAGAACAAAGTCATTATTTTTTAGGCTCAACTGGGTTGCCATATTTATGTTTAAGGCATGCGAGCGTATAACGTAATGTGTATTTCTGCTTTGAATTGAAATAATTGCCAGATAGTTTAACTTCATTATAAATTGATACCATTGCACTTTTATTTTTTTGAATTATTTATAAAATAATAAAATAAAATTATTGTGGTATGTTAATATGGATGGAATATTTCTCAAATATATAAATTATTTATATTAAGTTAAAGAATTTAATTCGTAAATAACTTTGTTATTATTAGATTTATTATGCAAAATGCCGCAATACAGATTAGGGCCGGACATGGTTGTGTTTCAATGTTATGATGATTCAGTGTTGTTTCTTGCCTGAAATTAAATTATTTCTTAAAATAAATTTGCGATGTTTAGCTGGTATATTTATTAAAGTTACAAAGACAGCACAGCACAGCACTACAACACATAACACAACACAATTATATAACAAATATTCACAAATTCATCTTGAAAATCAGTTCGCTTGAGGGTCATTCTTCACTGAACTGTCTGCGGCCTGATGACCAACTGGCTAACTCTCCAACCTTTTGGTACCACAGGCTTCAAGTTCGATTGATGGCTGTCGCATGGATATTTGTTAGTGGTTTGGAATCTACGTTAAACTGTAGGTCTTGGTCTAATTAGCCCAAAGGGTGTATAAAATGACTGTATGGCGCCAAACCAAACCAATCACTCGGCTGTCCACTCTCCTTTTCTCCTCTCTCCAAAATCGAGCTGGGGCACGGGGCATGAAAACACCTGCAAGACAGCACTGCACGACTACAACAAGTAACACGCAAAACACTATTATGTAACAAATATGTACAAAATCATCTTAAAAGCCAATTCGTTTAAGGATCTTTGTACCCTCCGCACTGCCTGGAACTCTTCACTCGACCCCACACTCTCCCTCTTCCGTTATCAGTTCCAAAGTCTAACGGGCGGAAAAAAATGTGCCATGTCCAAAGTCTAACACAAGGGTCAACCCGTTCTTGAAAGAAAGGTCTATCAACCTTGAACTCTTCCTCGTTGGCTATATAGTTTGTTTCGAGAAGGCATGGTGAATTCATACTACATTGGTCAAAAAACACTGTTAAAAATAATATACGAAAATATTTGAATTATCTAATTACTTTATAAATAGCAATGGAATTATTTTTAATATGTTCTGTTTAATAAAATAATCAATGAAATGTAATATTATTAATTTTAATAATCATATTTAATTTGGATGACTGAAATAATTGAAGTAGTAATGCAGCTAAATTGAAGTTGTAATACTTAAAATATTAAATAAAATTCGTTCAATAAATAGGCGCTTAAAAACTCTAATATTAAATAAAATTACTTTTTAGTATGCGGATATTTATAAATAGAATTTTAAATCTTGGTTTTGAAGAAATCTTTTTGAGAATTCTGTTGAAAAGTTTTGAATAGAACTCAAAATCATTATTTAAATGATAATTTTATAAATTCCCAGAAATCTTATTACTGCAGAATTTTTAATGAATTTTGCATGATAGAATTCGGCTAATTTTATTTCATTTTATCCCTCAAAAATTACGCAAAATGTAAATTTTTTTATTATTAAATTTTTTTTTATTATTTTTTGCTTCAAAACAAACTAATAGGCCACGTTGATATAAACATTGTAAAAAAATATTGCCATATAATTATATTTTATCCAGATATTTAAATGTGAAATAAATTACAATAGTACAGGCCTTTCAAATAATTTGCAGAATTTACGTAGAATGTAACAATGGATTAGACAGTAGTAGAGTAAAATATTTTATTAAATTTTGTTTCGCTTTTTGAACATTTTCAGAAATTCATATCTTTTAGTTTTCGCCTTTTAAACAATGACTTTGGATTTTAACCATATAAATTATGAATAGAAGTAATTCAAAACATGAAAATTTGCATGAAAAAAATGAATTCAAATCATGCAAATATATGTGTATTGTTACACATACAACTACAATCTACAATTTGAATATTGAAAGTGTTTTTTAATTAAAATATTTCGGTGTTGTAAGATTATTTCCAATAACTTCCAATTTTTATGCTTTATGCAGATAATAAAACTAGAAATTTCAAAATAATTCCAAAAAAATCAGCAAATTTATGATAAATTAAAATTAAACATCTTGCCAATAAATTAAACAGTAGACTAAAAATATTTATTTTTTTACGAAGACATAGAAAGGATTTCCTTTTATATGTGTTAAAAGTAAACACTACCTAATCTCTTGTTTTGGAAGATAAAAGAGAACCTAATCTCTTGAAATTCGATAAAGCATTGTCGAATGTACCAAGCCTAACCCACATCCCCAAGAGGCCCCAAATCGAAACAAATGTTGCTGAACCAAGTATTCTCACATGTATTAGTTACGTTAAAGACCATTAAAAGGACAGAGATTTATTGTTCTGGTACTCGAAAGAATCTTTGAAGATTACCGATTCTTCTGATTTACAAAGAATTTATCTGTATAACAAACTAACTGCTGTTTTTGATGTTGACGCAGAAGGGAAGAGATTGTGAAATTGAGTATTTTTCACCAGTTCTTAAGAAATTATTTTTTTTAATGTCATTTTTAATGGTCTCGTTTAATGTTTCGAAATTAATTATTTCCTATTAAGTTTATTAAATGTCCAATTGGGCACAATTTTAAATAATAAAAAAATGTCTTCAAATAGAAAATTTGTTTTTAAATCTAAACATACTTCTACTTTAAATTTCATTAATAATAAGCTCATACGATTTTTAATATTAATTATCTTTTCCATAATTTTACTGCTTTAAATTAATTAATTTGCTATTGTCCCAAATCGAACATGATTTCTCGTTAAGAAATGTATGTAATAAAACTTTTAGCAGAAGTCCATACTGTAACATGGGTATTCAATAGTCAATAGTCATCAATTTAACATTAAGCACGTTTTTCTTATACGATTTTTGATATTAATATCTTTTCTTAACTATGGTAATTTAACTCAGTAATAATTGTGTATTAACAAGAAATCATATTGGATTTCGAGGCAGAAATATCTGCAATAAAATTTGAAGGAAAAGTCCATACAGATATTTCTGGGGTATTTTAGCATCGGTGTATAGAATATTAACATGGGTGTTCAATAAATTGCACGTTATGATTTGACTTCGTTAAGTATTTTATTTGATATCAAATAAAGTAATTATATTAAGGCCATATGGATTTCTGAGGCCCAAACAACAGTTTAAAAACAAAGTCCCCATCCTGAATTAATTAAATGAGCGGCCACATTTTCTATTCATTTGCTTTTTTTTACAAATTAATATTTTCCATAGTTATTGCTTTGAGTAAATTTCTAGCTATAAGAATACTGTAGCATTTATCCCACGAGAAAAGTTTTAACATTTCGTTCCCAGAAGAGAGGAATGTATATTTTTAAACAATTACATAATAATAATCTATCACTCAAATTTGACACCAGATGAGCAGTGTTGTGGATATTTATATTACATGCAATTAGTGTTTTTTATTAATGAGAACAACCTGCCACTCAAATCTGATAGCAGATAATCAGTGTCATGGATAATGAGACCTCATGAAATTAGCGATTTCTGTGCTGGACCTGTGATGGTCATCACAGAAACGAAACAACTACAGATGGAACATGGACTACCACATGAGTTTGTTGCATCGTGATTGGTGATATATCATGGACCGAGAATGTGTCTACTCCATTGAGAAGTGAGGGAAGCTGCCTTCCCCTTCTTGACGGATTTTCTTAAAGGGAGGTTTTTGGAGAAGGTGAAAGAAGAGAGTTCTGCTACGAGTCGGCAAGAAATGTTGTTTTTATCTTTTTCTGAAAGTAATTGAATAGGTCGGAGTTTCCGTGTGGTTTCCCTTGTGGTTTCGTGTATCACGCCGTATAATAATTAAGATCTACAGCAGAACAGTCAATTAGATTCGTCGTCGACTCGAGAACTCTAGAAATCTCAGACCTTGGAGTGAACTGCTTTTGTGATTTAATCGTGCATTTGTGAATCAAATCTAAATCTTTAATTTTCATTTTGTTGTAAATAATAATTTGTAATAACCCAGAATTCGATGTATATATATATATATATATATAAACGCTTGTAAATAAAAATTAAAGTGTTCTCATGAACCTGAAAGTGGCCCTCTTTATGAAGCCGTTATAAGTCTACCATAGGCCTAGACGTTACAATACAATCCTTTTTAAAGAATGCGATTTCTTTCCAAATGCCAATATATAAAAAATTATAATAACAAGTAGTCAAATTTTCTTTTGAATGAAAATAATTTGTTTATATGCATATTTTAATTTTAAATTAGTTTATGGGCACCAAAGAATTTCATAACTGTATTATAATTTGGGCAAATAAAATTTAATTTTTTTAAATGTTTCACAGAAATGTGTAAAATGTCGACAGTATCTTTAATTTGACTATTTTTTCTGTTAATTTAAAACATTTAAACTGTCCTGTGAATTTTATGCTGTTAATAAGCAAGTAAATATCATCATTATAACTATCCCGATTAATTTGATGTAAACATATATAATTAAACTTAAATTTTTACTTGATTCTCAATACATCGTTAAAAAATAAAGTTAAAATTATTTACTGTTGAATGGATGTGTCAATTAAGTACTCTAAGTTGATTTTATGGTAGCTAGGAAATATTTGGGAAAAAAATATTGAAATTTAAGTGAGTTCATTTCCTAATCTCTTCGACTTACTAGAGATATCACATTTCAACTAGGACGAGATGCAAATAGTTTTAACCACGACCACTGTAGCCATTTATAGAGCGGCTCTAAAATGACCAGTTCCAAAACATGATTCGGTACTCAAATGTTACACGTATCTACAGGTTTCAGGCTTTATCTATGCAGCATGTTATCAGGGCGGGGCAAATTGGGAGTTAATGGCTTTTAATGGTTGATCAGAAGACGCCTACCAGAATAGCTTAATTGCTTAAAATGCTACAGGTGTCTCTTTTACCTTCTATTAGTGGGTGTTTTGGGTGTACCATATTCATTTGTCCATTTAGATTCCATTTCGAAATTCGACAGTACTGCTTTTAAGTGTACAGCTATCATAACCTGTTCTTAGATAGAGTGAATCTGACCAATGTTTCGTCAGGGAGTATCACCAATTCGCATATCAACGTTAAGAATCCTTTTAATGTTTTATCTGGATGATATCGTTTCTAGCATGCAAACTTCTTAATCTCATTACTAAATTTGTTTATTAATAGGACTGGGATCTTCTACTATGTACAACTCATACTTGGTTAAGTTAAATGCATCTTTTTCAAATAAGTAAATGGCTAGACTTTTATTCCATTCTCAGGGAATGTGTTTAAATTGAGGTTTCGTTTTTTCAAGAAGTTCGGTATATTTATACACTATAATACATATGTTGATAAACCCATAAATTTATCAATCATCAGCATCATCGTCATCGACCCCATAATGGACCAAGGCCGTCTGTTTAATGGCAGATTTCGAGATAGGATATGTTTTCTTTTTTATGGGGGAGGGTTGTCAGCCCTACACCTATAAATTTATCAATAATTTTTTAATAGTTGAAAACTGTTTAAAAAATGAATTAATCTTCTTTCCTGTAACCACAGCGGCAGGATGAGAAAATGCTTTTTTTATACGGTTAGCCCTATTAAAATTAATGTTGCCTTTTACACTATTATTAGAACAGGAATTTAACTATGTGTCTCCCTCTAATACAAATATGTACTTTCATGTGTTGAAATAACTAACAACTTTTTATTATATGAACTTTTGGGTTATACTGTATATTGGAATAGGTAACTACTCGCTGCTTTATGCTTGTGCACATTATTTATTTATTTTTTATTTTTTTTATTTTTTTTTTTTTTTTTTTTTTTTTCCAATTCATTTCTTCATGATTATCACAAAGGAGATAAAAAGGGTTAGGAGTCGGTTTAATTCTGTGAAAGTGCTTGTGGAGACAATTGTGACCACAAAAAAGCAGCCGTTGTAATGTCACCTATTTTTCTCTAGCCAATTCAGATATAACATGAATAGGATCGTACCAGGGCTTGTTTCTAGTGGCAGCATCCTCAAAGAAGGAGCATCTAAGGGTCTTTTTACTATCTTGTTTCTTGTTTTGGGATAATCCAACTGCGTCCCACTGCAGAACTCTAAACAAACTGAGAACACTGAGAACCAGAGGTGAAGGCCGTGTTGGTTGATCATTTTGCCGTATCAGACATAGCCGCAGCGCACCATGAGGAAGTAGATCTACGTTGCACTCCACTTTAGCTAATGTAAAATACGACAATTTTTCAATCAGCTTATTGCCTGCTTTACGGTCACTTCTTTGTAAACGAATAGATTTTGAGGATATTGCAACACTTCTGTTTTATGATGGAATCCCACCTATCCAATATGATACACAAATGCAATTCATACCCACTGTAATCATAAGCTTTCATAATACTTTAATAATCCTTCGGGGTGTTGCTTAAGCTCAATACTGCTACAATGTAGGTGCCAAGAATCTATTTATTACTGTTGATACTAAAAACACTGTCAAATAATTTGTTTAACTTGTCAAGTACATAATGTGTAAAGATACAGAGATTTTCAAATTAAAAATAATATTTTTGATATTTTCGCAGGTATAGACGTCCTGATTTTTATAAAAGCGAAAATAAATAAAAATATTTTAAAACTAAATAATAATTTGATTTCATTTAATAAACCCAAAGTAAATTTTTTGCAGTTGGTTATTAACTAATTTGTTATTATTTATTTTCCTTTTATTTCTTCTAAACAAATCATACAATTTTTTTTTTATTCTAAAGTAAATAAATGTATTTCGTAAGATTGGAACATTAAACAGAATTACAGATTGTTTTAAACTTGTCTATCAGTCAATGGATATTCATATGAATAAAAATTTTCGTATTTTGTAAAAAGTATTTTCGATAAAAGTTAAAAAAAAAAAAAAAAAAATACGATATTAATTTTCCGAATTTTAAATATGAATCTAAACAAAGGTTCATTAATTAATTCAATTAGACAATTTTTTCAAAATTTGTAGTAATTGTTTTTAAAATTTTATGAAATTTGGTTCTTTTAGCCATTTTTAAAATATCGGATGATACTTAATATTAAGTAAAGCTAAAACATAAACAAAATTCATATAAAACTTTCAAATACAAATATATACGTACATATTTGATCTCATTATTATATTACTGCTGCATGAAATTTTTCTCTCCATTCTATCCAAATACATCGCTAGATAGTTTTGATTATAATTTCCTAACAAGCAAAGTTAAAATGAATTTTAATGATATAGATATTTTTACGCTATTTTCAAAATATTGCAACTGTCTTGGATCTATTTGAGTTTTTTCCCGTTATTTATTATATATATTTTAATAATTTCTATTATTGTAGCGTTTTTCTTTTATTTTTTGAAAATTGGTTTATGTTTGATATTCAATCATGCCATTACAAGTACTGCGCAGTTTTGATCTTTTCAGTCTTATATTCATCTTTTTTTGGTGTGGCTAACTTATTGAAATATATAATTTATGTAATGTTCTTAAGTAATTTGTCATATAACTTGTACAAACAGTAACAGTCATATAACTCGACGAAAAAATTATAAAATCTGATATTCATTATTTTTCTGTAAATTAAGGATTTTGCCCTCTCACCTAAATATGCATATACTTAGATTAAATAACTATATCAAATATATATTTTTACAAGATATATAAGCATTTGAAGTATTTAATATGAATTTATTTTAAAAGAAATTAAATATTTAAAAAAATTACCTTACACACAATATTTTTAAAATCATTTTTTTTTTTTTTGAAACTGAAATTTAATCGTGCAACTTTTTGGTTCAATGAATTGAAAAGGGACGCTCTAACGTCTAATAAAATATAAATTTATTTTCTGGTGGTGAAGGTTTTTACATATTTCAGACTAGAAAACAAAATTTTTATGATCAGAACGTGTGAAAGCACTTTTACTACTCCCCTAACCTTTAACATTGTTACCTGTGGCCTAAGTTAACCGCATTTTGTTAGGGGAGTTTTTACCGTCCTACCTTTATTACATTCTAACGCTAAACGAAACTGTTATGAATCTTTCATGAAGAATTTTCATGAAAATAAATTTTTAGTGACGCAGAAATATGCTTTTAAAGTGAAAGAATCTTTTATGGGCAAATACTTTTTTAAATTCTTTATTGCTTTTATAAATTCGTGATAAATAAAATTTTATTTCAATTAGGTAGATTCTGTGTGTTATAGTATTTCTTTTGATTACACGTAAAGTCTTGTAATTTAGAAAATTATTTAAATATATATTTAATTTTATCTTTTATTAATGTACGTTTTTATCTGATCAAGTAAATGTTTTTTTTTATTTTTAAAACAAAATTCAATTAGCATGAATGTTTATATAACAATAATTAAATTCACGTATACAAATAGTGCTCCTCAATTAGTAGGAAAAAATAAAATTCTAATAGGCATTAGCAAAGGGTTACAATTACAGTTTTTAAAAATTAGGTTTGTTCAATTGATGTTTTTCAAATTTGTCACTTACATTAACAGTTCTTTTAAATTCATCTCAGAAAACAATGTCTCCTAATCATTTTGTGCGGCCTAATGACCAAGTGGGGAACGCTCTGGCCATTGGTACCATAGGCTTCAGGCGATGACCAGGATGTTTGTGAGTGGTGAGGAATACACCTTAAACTGTAGGTCCCAGTCTTTTTAGCTCTCGGGTGCACAAAATGACCGTGCAGTGACCATCAAAACCAAGCTTAATCATTTTGTAGAAATTCATTGACTCATTGCTAAGAGTACATTATAAATATGCCAGCAACTCAATGCATAGTCGTGTGCAGATGACATAAAGTAGAAGTGGGATCCCTGCAGATGCTTAAATCTTGCGTCGTAGAACACCATTCAATAGAAAACTTGAGTGGGTTGGAGATCAGGCTGTCGGTTGGTTGGCTTTCTTCAGTGCAATAATTTAGTATTTATTATTTTTATTATTTTTTTTTATTTTCATGTTGATGTAATTAAGGTTTTAAAAGTTCCCGTTGACGTTGGGACCAACTTACAAAACATTTTCAGTTTTTTAGACAAAATTAAATTTTGACGATATTGTATACCATTGAATGTGTTTTTATAAATATGAAAAGGTGCCCTGTTTTATTGAGGATCTTATTCCCAAATTAGGGTTGGCGATTTTAAATAAAGTGTTTTTATTCGGGTAATAGTAAGGATTCACCATGCATTCCCACAAAAAGCTATAACCTTGAACTCAAAGTTGATAGATCTTCCTTTCAAGGACTTTGCCCATTTTTTCAGCCCGTTAAACTTTGGAATCGATTATGGGAGAGGAAGAAAGAGAAAAGAGAGTGTGCCGAATCGAGTGAAGAGATACAGGCACTATGGAGGGTACAAAGACTCTTAATTACGAACTGGCTTTTAAGATGATTTTGTAAATATTTGATATACAATTGTGTTTTGTGTGTTATGTGTTGCAGTTGTGCAGTGCTGTCTTAGCAAAGTTTAATAAATTTGACAGCTAAACATCGCGTTTTTATTTTGAGGAATAATTTATGTATCCATTAACAACACTGAATCAAGATCACACCCATATCCGGCCCTCACTAGTACTATAATATCTCAATCTTTATTCTTTTAACAATTCATTGTGTTATAATTATTTTACAATATTACAAAACAATATTAAATTCACCAATATAATTAATACATTTAGACATGCGCATAGTTATGCTCCTTCAAAATTCAAAATAAAGTATTCATTTGTATAAGTTTATTTAAACATAAAATAAATTAGACGGAATTGCTCAGTTGTAATTTCTCAGTAAAATATAATTTTTTAAAATTAAATTTTATATAATTTTATTATAATTTTTTTTTTTTAAGTAAAAACACATTTAATATTAATAATCCACGTACATCTCGATTTTTCAATTATTTTTCATAAAAATGCCCTTGTAAATTTATTTGATTTGTCCATAATTTATCTTTCTTTCAGCAATAAATCTTTCTTTCTACAGAAATGGCAAGAACAGCCTTGAACATCACTCAGTAACAACATAACGATACAAATTATAAACGAAAAATACAAAATTAATCTACTGTTGAGGCGTTCGTATGCATCAAAAGTTGGAAGCTCTGCATATTTATAGCGTGTAACAAAGCACGAAGAAACGCTATTTTACCGTTACCTGTCACGTAATCTCCATTTCGTGCCAAACTTGGCTTCCAGGTAGCATCGCCAACATAGGGGAACACGTGATGAGAATCTCGCCTAAATTGTCCACTTTGTAATAAAATTCTCCTCCTTTCCTACCTACTTGTGGAATTTGCTGGCACGTTAAGTTACATTGAATATTTGATGTACCGTCTCCTAATTTATACATCCTATCTTCTGTGCTGTAAAGTTGCAATTTTAGGGTGACTTTAACTCCAAATTATATTGAAAGATCAGGGCTCGTGATGGATATAACGTAAGAGAAATCCATCAGAATAATCTTGTTAATAAAAGTGCCTTATTGCAAATTTTGCAATTAGATTTTTATTTCATGTACATTATAATTTATTACTGTATGTAATTTTCATGTTGAGTAATTTTCAATTATTATTCAACTTATTAATCGCAATACATCAATTTTTCGAGTTTGGAAAATATTTCATTCACCTTCATTCATTCATTTATTCACCTTCATTCTCCTTCATTTATTCATTTTCATTCACTCACTTACATTCCCCTTCATTCATCCACTTTCATTCACCTTCATTCACTCAATCACTTTCATTCTCCTTCGTTCATTCATTTATTCACTTTCATTCACCTTCATTCATTCACTTTCATTCTCAATCACTTTCATTCTCCTTCAATTCATTATTCACCTTCAAATTACATTTATGTTTTTATTTCATTCAAATATTTCATTAATCTTCTTTAAAGTATTATAAATTTAGCATTCAGGTTTTTATTTCATGCACATTATAATTTATTACTGTATGTAATTTTTTTATTATTATTCACCTTATTAATCGCAATACATCAGTTCTTCGAGTTTGGAAAATTTTTCATTCACCTTCATTCATTCACCTTCTTTCATTCAAATATTTTATTAATCTTCTTTAAAGTATTATAAATTTAGCATTCAGGTTTTTATTTCATGTACATTATAATTTATTACTGTATGTAATTTTCTATTATTATTCACCTTATAAATTGCAATACAACAATTCTTGGAATTTGGAAAACATTTCATTCACCTTCATTCATTCACCTTTCATTCAAATATTTCATTAATCTTCTTTAAAGTATTATAAATTTAGCATTCAGGTTTTTATTTCATGTACATTATAATTTATTACTGTATGTAATTTTCTATTATTATTCACCTTATAAATTCAATTATTCTTGGAATTTGGAAAACATTTCATTCACCTTCATTCATTCACCTCCTTTCATTCAAATATTTCATTAATCTTCTTTAAAGTATTATAAATTTAGCATTCAGGTTTTTATTTCATGTACATTATAATTTATTACTGTATGTAATTTTCATGTTTATAAATTGCAATACAACAATTCTTCTAAAACATTTCATTCATTCATTCACCTTTTCATTCAAATATTTCATTAATTTCTTTAAGTTTAAAAATTTCATTCACCTTATCAATCGCAATACATTAATTCTCCGAGATTGGAAAATATTTCATTCACCTTATAAATCGCAATACATCAATTCTTGGAATTTGGAAAATATTTCATTCACCTTCATTCATTCACCTCACAAATATTTCATTAATTTATTTAATTTAGCATTCAGGTTTTTATTTCATGTACATTATAATTCTTCTGTAGTTTGGAAAATTCACCTTATTCATTGCAATACAACAATTCTTAATTTGGAAAACATTTCATTCAATTCATTCACCTCCTTTCATTCAAATATTTCATTAATTCGATTTAAAGTTTGGAAAATTTATTCAGGTTTTTATTCCATGTATATTATAATTTATTACTGTATGTAATTTTCTACAATTATTCACCTTATTAATCGCAATACATCAATTCTTCGAGTTTGGAAAATATTTCATTCACCTTCATTCATTCACCTTCTTTCATTCAAATATTTTATTAATCTTGGTTAAAGTATTATAAATTAAGCATTCAGACTTTTATTTCATGTACATTATAAGTTATTACAGTATATATAATTACAATTTATGTAATTTTTATGTTGAGTAATTTTCTACTATTATTATTCACCTTATTAATCGCAATACAACAATTGTTCGAGTTTGGAAAATATTTCATTCACCTTCATTCATTTATTCATTCACTTTCATTCACCTTCTTTTATTCAAATATTTCATTAATCTTGTCTAAAATATTATAAATTAAGCATTCAGATTTTTATTTCATGCACATTATAATTTATTACTGTACGTAATTTTCATGTTGAGTAATTTTCTATTATTATTCACTTATTAAACAATTCTTCGAGTTTGGAAAATATTTCATTCACCTTATCAATCGCAATACATTAATTCTTCGAGATTGGAAAATATTTCATTCAATTAATAGCAATACATTAATTCTTCGAGATTGGAAAGTATTATTATTAAATTAATACATTTCTTCGATATTTTTCATTTCATTACATAATAATTTCTTCCATTTGGAAAATATTTAATTTTCATGTTGATAAATTTTCTATTATTTTTCACTTTATTAATCGCAATACATCAATTCTTCGAGTTTGGAAAACATTTCATTCACCTTATTAATCGCAATACATCAATTCTTCGAGTTTGGAAAATATTTCATTCACCTTATTAATCGCAATACATCAATTCTTCGAGTTTGGAAAATATTTCATTCACCTTATTAATCGCAATACATCAATTCTTTGAGTTTGTAAATATTTCATATTTTCAAATAAACTTAAAAAAAGATACATATTTGATACATTATAAAACGATGTTTTAATTTTAAAGTTTTTAAATTCTCCTATTTGAAAAAAAAAAAATTTAGAACTCTAACATGTCTGAGAAATGTAGCAATTTTAATTTTAAGTATCATGAAGATATAAGGTATGATTTAAAAGAAGTTTTTGGGTTTTTTTTTCAAATTATTTTAAGCTATTTATTATATATTGGTAAGTTATTTTTAATTTGTAAAAATTTAATACTGGGAATCAAATCAAGAAATTTCATTTTCAATATCAAAGTACTTTTAATAGTAGAATTATTACTTCATATTTAATGTTGATTATAATTATCTTGAACAGTTTATATCATTTTAATCAATATCATAAAAAATAGAATCATTTTTAAAGAATAACAAAACAATAAACTTTTAGCAAAGTATGTTTGAATTTCAAAATATTTGTATAAATTTCAAATGCAACACACGCACAATATAATTTATTTTTTTGTAAAACTGTAAAAAGCGTTATTGACATGCAACTTGCAAATGTTAGATTTAATTTTAATGATTCAAAACAAATGAGAACAAAAATGTATTTAAATTTATATGTTTATTTACTTCAATGTTGATTGCAATTATATTGAACTGTTTTTATCATTTTAATCGTATAATCAATATTATAAAAACTGAAATAATTTTTTAAGGAATAACAAAACAAAATTATAATAAAGTGAATAGGAATTTCAAAATATTTGTATAAATTTCTAATTCAACAAATATATATTTATAAAACGCTTAAAAGCATTAAAGCATTGTTAAAATGATAAGATTTTATATTTAATTTTAATGGCTCAAAACAATTAGATCAAAAATACATTTAAATTTAAATATTTAATTATAATGAATATTAAAGTAAATAAAGTCGAACAATTTTTTTTCATTTTAATCATTTAATATCATCAAAAATAATATAATTTTTCAAGGAATATCAAAATAAAATTTTAATAAAGTATGCATGAATTTCGAAATATTTGTATAAATTTCTATGCATTTATAAAAAAATATCTCTTTCTATTTATAAGAAAACTTAAAAGCATTATTGAAATGGAACTTGCATCTGCTACATTTAATTTTAATGAGGCAAAATAAATGAGATCAAAAATGTATTTAAAATTAAATGTTCATTTATTTTAATGTTGATTGCAATTATCTTAAACAGTTTTTGTCATTTTAATTAAAAAAACATTATCATAAAAATTAAAATAATTTTTCGAGGAATAAACAAAATAACAAAACAATGAAATTATAATAAAATGTGCATGAATTTCAAAATATCTGTATAAACTTCTAATGAAACAAACATATATATACATAAATTACAAATTATTATATTTATAATTTGTAATTTCAAAATATTTGTGTAAATTCCTAATGCAACAAACGTATATTTATAGGTTATTTTATTTATAATTACTTATTAAATTACTTAAGATTGTTATAATTGCTTATTAACTTACTTAAGATTGTTATAATTGCTTATTAACTTACTTAAGATTGTTATAATTGCTTATTAAATTACTTAAAATTGTGATAATTGCTAATTATAATTGTTTATTGCAAGTTGCTTATTGTATTATGAATTGCAATTTGCAAACGTTACATTTAATTTTAATGACACTGTACAAATAAGATCAAAAATGTATTTAAAATGTATTTTATTTTACTATTGATTAAAATTATTTTGAACAGTTTTTATCATTTTAATCAAATATTCAACATCTTAAATAGGAAAATCATTTTTTAAGGAATAACAAAACAATGAAATTTTAATTATGTATGAATTTTCAAATATTTGTTTAAATTTCTAATATAACAAATATATATATATATATATATATATATATATATATATATATATATTTGCACTGTTTTATTTTATCTCATTTGTTTTGCCTCATTAAAATTAAATGTAACGTTTGCAAATTGCATTTCAATAATTGCTTAAAATCATTATTGAAATGCAATTTGCAAACGTTACATTTAATTTTAATGAGGCAAAACAAATGAGATAAAATAAAACAGTGCGATAAAATAAAGCAGTTTAATACGGTAAATATATAAAACAATTTATATAGTAAAATTCTTTCGAATTTCCTTCAAAATGTCAAAAGTTCGATTCCATATCAATTTCCGATTCTTAAATTTGCAACAAAAAAAAAATTACTATTTATTTGTTTTTTTTCGAAGAGATGGAAATTTGTAATCCTTAAAAGCGGATATTTATTTTTACAAACTTCTTTCTTTCAAGGTTAAAACGGAAATGTCTAAAGTCTTATCAAACCGATTTCAACACAATCTGGTTCTCAGACATTTTAAAGACTTAAAATACATTTTCTGAAAGAAAAACACAAATAAAATGTCTCATCCGCTGAAAATATTGAATCAAGGTCATTTGATTGTCTGCGTTTGATACTAGTTTACAAACTATTTGTGATTTGAAGAGCCCTCCAGTTCTGAAGTTCCATTTGCAAACTTGTTTTGTCACTATTCAAATTTTATCAAGTACTTAACGGTGAATTACCAGACTAGAGATGTAAAAGAAGTCGATGTGTAATGGAACTCTTGTGTGACTAAAATATATAAATGTTCTCGCTTCTAAAACGCTGAAAATTATTTATATCTTTTATTCAATCTTATCTATGGAAAAATATCTGAAAAGGGATTTTATATTTCAACATCTATGCATTAGGTGAGCAAAAATGGATACTATTTTAATCTTAAATTGCTTTTTGCCAAGTCATATTTTAAAGATTTGCAACTATTTCTTGGAAATTATTTTTCCCCAAGTGTATTATACATGTTTTTGCAAATATTTTATTCCATTGTATCAAATGAAGTAAAGTTTTAATATTTCTTGAGGGTTATAGAAATAATTTAATCCAAACACGCATAACTTGAAAATTGTCTTTTATTATATTAAAAAATTATCTTCAAATTTAATATTGGCGACAAGCATTGATCAGCTGTTTTTTGAAAATATTTCTTTATTAAACAAATCTTCTCAAAACCCAGGCTTCTTCTAGGTTTGTTGCGTCTCTTTTTATGGGTGTGTGGAAACG
Source organism: Caerostris darwini (assembly GCA_021605075.1). Lineage (NCBI taxonomy): Eukaryota > Metazoa > Arthropoda > Arachnida > Araneae > Araneidae > Caerostris > Caerostris darwini. The sequence continues at coordinate 12,736 of BPLQ01010467.1, read as the reverse complement.
TTTTGTCTTTCGTTATTGTCTAAAATAATCTGAATTAAATATCCTGTTAATATTTGAAAGAAAAATACTTCGAAAATGTTTGGTGCTGTTAGGCAAAACGATGTCTACAGAATACAATATAACCATGAAATTTACAACAAATTGAAAGAATCTGATATTATAAAAGTTATAAAATCAAGCCGTATTAGATGGCTGAGACACTTTTTCAGATGTAACGATTCAAATTCAATTAATGATTCAATCAACAATTGAAGGCACCCGAAGAAGAGGATTTTATTTGGTTTGGTTTGTCGCTCTATTGGTATTTTGTGCACAAATTAGGCTAATTAAACCGGGACTTATAGTTTAATGTGGATTACGAACCACTAACAAACCGAAGAAGCGGAAGGCCTACCACCAGATACTATAGGTCAGGGATGGGCAAACTACGGCCCGCGGATAGAATTTTAATGTTGCCGATAAAATCCTTTTCTGCTTTGATTAAATATTTTCTTTTCTTCCTTTTTCAAAGTACTGATCATCTTTTTACTCTTTCTATTTTTGGTCTACAAAATATAACTTCATCTTGCACCTTCAGTTTGCTTCATCTTATATATGTGAACAAGTGTTTTCAACTATAAACCTTTCATTATTGAAAAAAATCATAAAAAATCATTATCATAAAAAACATTGAACTTAATCGCACGTGCAATGATCGTTTTGCGGACAGGGAAGAACACGCTGTTTGAGGATTGGATGAGCTTCAGGGGTGGGGGTGGTCCGGTTTCAGAACGAATTATTTCAGAAGTAGATTCACAGATGAGCATTTAGCCTCGTTCCTTAGAATCGGTACATCTCATTTCCAACCTCAATAAAAGGAACTTTTAAAAATGAAATCGTAATTTCATTCATTTCATTAGCATATTTAAATTGTAATACTTATATATTGTTTTTAAAATTTTAGAACAATTTATCTTGGCCTGCCAAGCTTTTTGTTTTTTTTCGATTTTTGGCCCGCGACCAAAAATGTTTGCCCATCCCTGATATAGGTTGATTCAGTCGTACGAGATCTAAAGGGTCTGGGAGTCAACATATGACGATCTATTGGCCCGGACAGGGTAAAATAGTCGCTCTTAATTTGGTGTTTCAAAGAAGTACCGATTAATTCATCTGAAACTTGTATTACAGTAAACTGTAGCTAATTTTTATATTTATATTTGAAATTTGAAATTTTTGGAATTTAAAATTATATTAAATACGGGTATTTTTATTCGATCCTTTTCTAAAAGGGATTGGCGGAAGGAGTTTAGGCGGTTTTTATTTCTTATGATATGATTTTGCAGATGATTCTATGTTGAATAGTATTGATTGTTGTTTCTAATCCCACTTGGTAGACAGCAAGTCCAAGAACCCATGTGATCGCATGGAAAGAGGGAATAGGGGAGACGGCGTCTGTTGTAATGGAATACCCGTAGGTAGAAGTGTGACTTGTCTCCGTGACGCTGACTTTTTTACGGGGTAGGGTTATCAGTTTTATGTTTAACGCTATACTGTCATACAAGTCTGGGACCTACAGCTTAAGTCGGATTCCGAACCACTGCAAACATCCGTGGCACTGCCGAAACCTGTGGCACAGAGCACCAGAGCACTAGTTATTCGGCCATTGGGCCCCTTCAAAAGTACTTAAGTACTTTTAAAAACGTACTTTCGAAAAATGACTGTATAAGATAAAGTTTAAGAGTAGCACTTTAAAGATAATTTTCAACTAACTTTATGATGTATTACACATTTACTAATCCCATGATTCCGTATGACCACATCTAGTACTGATTCAGTGTTTCTTTAAAAGCTCAGGATGATCAACTTTTGATGTTCATCTGACCTGTTAAACATCACTGGCAAAAAAAAAACCCTAACTTTTATCTTAACTGGAAACAAGGCGATTTTTCACTATGAAAATTTTTCGCCCTAATTTAATCCAGTTTATCTGGAAATATGATAAAATTCAACATTAAAATCCCCATTAAGGGCGAAAACAAACATGAAATAACGTTATAACTTTTATCCAAACTGGGTACAATGAGGTATTTAATTTTTTTAAGGCACCTCTTCCTACACTAATTATCGTTTACTCGACAAAGTTAAGAAAAATCCTCCAGCAGCACAATCAGCTACTCCAATAAAAAGGAAAGAAGAAAGAAGTCAGTTACCTTCAGAGGAAAAGTTATTTTAGTTTATCACCTGCAGAAAGTGTACACAGAGCGATAAAAAACTTGTGTTTCTTCGGTGATCAAGTAATAATATTATAAAGATGATTAATTGATGCAAAGTTCCGTTGCTGTTTGCTGTGGACCGGGTCTCTGGAAAATTAAGAGTCCACTCGACTGTATCCGTTATTAAATGTAATTACAAAATGGAATATTAAAATCTGTTAAAAATTGCGATTACATACATCTATTTAAATAAACAATTTCGGTTATTTTTATTGTTTACAAAAATTTTTTCGATTAAATGAAGCAAATTGTTTTTACTTTTTTCGTAGTTATCAGAAAAAAAAAATTAATAAATGTAATTATGGATACTATCCATCTTTTATAATTTTAAATTTAAGGGAATTCTATGACAAATTAGTTGGTATATTTTTTATCTCACTTTGAATCCATTGCGTTAAAGTTCTAGTTGCCGTAATAAAAAAATTTCGACTTAATGGCTAAATAACCATGCTAATTAATTCTGTTAATCAACCACATTACACCTTACGTTAATTTACTTACCATATCCAACTATTCATATGATGATTTAATGATATAATTTAAAAAATTATTTAGGGTTTTTTTTGTTTTTTTTATTGACCTATACAAAACATATATAACGTTAGAAATTATTTGCTTAAGATTGCTTTCTTATGAAACAATCCCATAATAATCAATCTCAAACAAATCTTTCATCATCTCCTCTACATTGATGCACCCTCATGACAGTTAATTCATTCTTTCGCCAAACGAGTCCATCACCACTATATATTAATATGAATCCCAATTCCAGTTCCAGTTTCAACGGAAATAATCGTATTACTTCTGATAAAGTTGCCTTCGCAGATTATTTGACGTAGTGTACAATCAACGTCAGTTCGACTAACGATTCCGATTAAAATGATTAATGGACAGAGTAAGATAATCTTCTGCTGATGGAATCGGCATCTCGGCTTTTATCGGCAACTGTAACGGTTCATGTAGTAAATGTGTGATTTTATGTCCAGCCGCTGAAAGAAATAGTCAGGGACAATAGGAAAAGTGTTAATTGAGAAGTTTATTAAACATTAATTGAATTTTTAAACTTTTTTGTTTTAGTGTGTTTACTCTTTAAATATTACAAAATATTAAGAAATAAATAAAGTATTGCCCACTTTGATAATAACAATTCCAATTGAATTCTATAAATGACGAACAAATGCTGGAGCATAATTTTCAAGGAAGAAAGAACTTATTTGTAATATTTATTTACACAAGGAGAAAAAATAACCAGAATTTTCTCTGCGTTTTTAATTGATTTTATTTATTTAAATTAATAATAAATTAATTTATAAACTTGAAAATTCTCTTGTTCATAATTCAAGTAAGCAAAAATTATTTAAAAATATTTTTGGAAATAATTTTTTTTTTTATGATAAGTCAAATTAAATCGTTTCTCAAGTGTAGCAATTTTTGTTACAGGAAGAGATTTGGCATTTCATTCTTAGGATAGACGAATATATATACGTTGACAAGTACATAATAACAATACATCACTCAAATTTGACAGCAGACAAGCACTGTTATGGGTAGTTCATGCTTCATGCAATTAGTGTTGTTCTTAGTTCATGGAATTACTGTTAATTAGTGCTAGTTACTAATGAGAGCACTCAAATCTGATAGCAGATATTCAGTGTCATGTCTAATGAGGAAATAGCGAATATCTAAACGACCTTCACTGATCAAAACAACTACAAATTGAATATGGACTACACCATGAGTTGTTCCATCGTGATTGGTGATCGATCATGAGCTGAAAAATGTTTACTCCAATAAGAAGTGAAGAAGCTGAACCTCCTCTCTTTACGGATTTCCTCAAAGGAAGATTTTTTGGAGAAGAAAGAAGAGTTTTGCGACGAATCGGCCAGAAGTTTTTTTTTTCTCTGAAGTGACTGAATAGGCCGGAGTTTCCGCCTGTTTTTCAAAGTGGACCCCTTGTGATTTCATGTGTCACGCAGTGTGATAATTAAGGTCTGGCGTGAACTGTGATTTTTACCTGTGATTAACTTGTGATTTAACCGTGCACTTGTAATCAAATTTTATTTTTAATTTTTTATTTCTTAACATAATAGCCCAGAGTTCATTATATATATATATATATGGGATTTATTTGTCTGGTAATCACCAGATAGCGACACCTTACGGTCCCTTCTCTTTGACAGAGCTGATTACAACGTGGGGGTGTATTGAACTTTGAACTCTGACCCCACGAGAAGGGGCAAGATCCCCGTAGATGAAGAAAGAAGAAGAGACGCTAGCTGGAAGAGGAACGGATGAGAGGCTGCGTGAAGCAGCGAGAGAATGGACGGTGCTGCCTTCCTTTAATTAATTGCTAATGTAAATATCATTGTAAATTATAGAACCAATTAAATGGCTGTCTTTAAAGAAACGCTGGACTTTTATTGTGTCTGTCAAATCCCCTAGACACCCACTTCAAAAGTTCAAGCTTTTGTTGGACTGGTAGAGAAGTCTAACAAAACTGCAGGTTCGGCTGGAATGAATCAGTTGAAACCGGTGTAACCCTACAGAAATTGGGGTTTCGCCCGAGATGCGTCTTCAGCAACCGACCACATCTACATATATATATAGTGCTCATAAATAAAAATCAAAGTGTTCCCAGGAACCGGAAAGTGGCCTTCTTCTTGAAGCCGTTATAAGTCTAATATAAGCCGAGACGTTACACAAGTAAAAAAACCCTGCAATGGATGTCTGGTTTTCATTACGGCGGTGCTCAGTTTTTTATTAACTTTTCTTTTTTACTACAGTATGCTTTCATTTTGTAATTTTAATTCTTATCCTTCTGTATTTTTTTTTTTAAAATCAGTTTATTTATTTGTAATTTTTATTCAATTATCTACTTTTTCTATAAATTTAACATTTTTTCACAATGGCAATGGGCTTAGACCAATCGACAAGAACCCTATTTTTTCAAGGATGGAGGTTTATGGTCGCTGCGCGACCAATGCACTCCGAAAATCTACAACGAACTTCAAGTAAAAAACCCTCACATCGATAAAGTTCGCTTTTAAAAATAAAAGTGTATTAGTAATTGTTAAATTAAATCAACAGTGCTTGACCAAAGTTTAGAACTTAACTGATAAGAAATAATATGTTTTGGTGATTATATATATGACTAGTTTTAATATATTATTATAGTTAACGTTGTTATGAAAGAACACAATTGGAAGTCAGACTATAAAACGATTTTACACAATAAAGACAAAATATTTAACACACTTGAATAGTAAATCGCAAAAGAAAACATTAAATATTTCATGTTGCCAAAATAAGGATTGTACGTCTAATTTACTTCCAAATCAAATCAAATGAATTCAAAAAGAATAATGTAATTTCCCACAATCAAATCCACGACATCAAATATATTTGTAAACTTTATAATATCCTAGTTCTTGATAGATCTATTGTTCTATGTAACTCTTTGCCTAGCCATTGAAATGATTAATGGATAAAGTAAGATAATCTTCAGTTGAAACAAAATTACCCAATAAAGACGAAAAATTTGACACCCTTAAATAATAAGTCGCAAAAGAAACAAAAACATTAAATATTTCATGTTGCCAAATTAAGGATTATACGTCTAATTTACTTCCAAATCAAATCAAATGAATCCAAAAAGATAATGATAATGTCCCACAATCAAATCCACAATATCAAATATATTTGCAAATCTAATACAATTCAAGTGCAAATGTCTCTACTTGTTAAAACACCTCCGGAATAAACTTCTTTCTCATGTTACATGTTATTGTTGCGTGTATTTAATGTAGCGTAGCTTTCTAGTTAGCATAGCGTTTATAGCTTCAAGATGATGTTTCTCATTTGTCAGAATGCCCTTTTTAACGGCGCGGAACGGATACATATTATGGCGATAATTTACCACTGAATTGTATCCGAAACAATGAAAACAGAACGGATTCATCTTCCTGTTATACAGATGAAATCAAAATTTTCGCACTTTTTGGATTTTTTTGGCATTGGACATTGACATTGAATTTGCCATAGCGTTGCAATGAATTAGATTTTAACATGCTGCATTAGTTTTTAAGCATGCACTGCATTAGATTAACTTCCCATATATCTTAATACTAGCAATATCAAAAATTTTATTTTAAAATAATTTGCTTTATTTATTTAAAATTCCAATATCAATTGATAGTATAATAATTTTTAATGATTAAGTTTTAATATACAGTAGAACCTCTTTAAGTCGAACCTGGATAAGTCGAAAACTTCCACAATTCGAAATTTTTTTTTATTCCCTTCCCTTCCCTTCAAGCCCAAAAACCTCCATTACTCAAAATTTCAGCCCTCTATAAATCGAAATAATTAGTCAATCCCCACAAGCCATTTGGATATATATTTTCCCTGAGAAACTCGAAAAAAAAATTGGACCTCTGTATCTCGAACGTTAGCAATGTTTGATTTTACAACCTTTACAACTCAATCATTTGAAACTAATTACCTCTATAGCTCGTAGAAAAATAAGTTACCGACTTTAAGGATTTGCCGACAATTTTATTTATTTTACCTCTCTAACTCAAAATAAGTCAGAAAGAGTCTAAACCTCTACTAGTCGAATATTCCCTTAGAAAATCCGCGTAAGTCGAAATCCTCCATAAGTGGAAAACTCTACAACTCGAATTATTTGGCGTCTACCTTGAAGTTCGGCTTACAGAGGCTCTACTGTAATAAGTTTTAATGGCCCAGAACAGATACATATTATGGCGATAATTTACCACGGAATTGTATCCGAAACAATGAAAACAGAACGGATTCATCTTCCTGTTATACAGATGAAATCAAAACTTTTGCACTTTTTGGATTTTTTGGCATTGGACAGATGCCATTGGACATTGACATTGAATTTGTCATGGAAGTTTTTAAACATGCACTGCATTAGATTAACTTCACATATATCTTAATAAGATCAATGTAATGACAAAAATTTTATTTTAAAATAATTTGTTTTATTTATTTAAAATTACAATTTTAATTGTTATTGCTTAAGTATTTTTGTACTGGTACATCTGTGTATTATTGAAATAAATTCTGCATACAATAAATTTAATAGAATTTATTGTGTGGCTCGTGGCAAGAACAGGGGGACCACGAATAAATGCTTCACATCATACCCCCCCCTCCCCATCCCTCCAAAAAAATACTGTTTACCAAAGTGGGCGCTATCTTCCCTAAGGGGACAGTAAAACCATAAAGAGAGTGGGAGATAGGAGCCTCGAATGAATTTGGGGGTGTTCAATATAAATCATAAATAACAAACATTTGCTTCCGTTATACAGTCACGCATATGATAAATAAACAGACGTAACAGTTTGTTCTCTAATTCATAATTCAGTGTCTTTTGTCAAGTTCCGCTGAATCAAACATTATTTTTACATTTTCGCAAGCGATCAGAATAAAATTACATTTTATCTTAAGTAAACCTAATATTTCATTCGACCTAAAACGAATCGCTCGAATACATTTCCATACATTAGCCGTCTTCTGAATAATAATTCCCAGAATAAAATTAGGAAGATTTCTTCTTTGAGTAAGCTCAGAAAATTTCGATTCAGATGTAATACTATTAGGTTAAGCGAGCGCCATTTCCTCTTTCGGTTTCATTCCCTTTTGCTTTATATGGTTTACCTATTGGGGAATTATCTGATTTCTTTTTTGATGATGGGAAACTTTGATTTGGATGATAACTCTGGACAAATAATTTCCATGTTGTAATGAAGTCTCTTAATAGAATTTTCGTGAGGTTGTTAAACTTGGCGTAAATGCGTTTGTTACATGTTGACATAAACAAGACCTAATTTATATTTGTTGATTAAGAAACTGACAGTAAAATTTCAAAATCGATATTACTTTAACATATAGTACTATCAGTCTTCTCTTAATGTGTAAGTATTAAATCAAAATGTGTTTTCTACCAAAAGAAAGTATTTTTTAAAGCATTTATCTTTAAAAGAAAAAATATTTGTTTTCTGTATGGTGATGGAGAGACGGTGAATATTGTTCAGATTTTGGGTTGTTTGATTATTTTTTTTCAGTAGATTCCATCACATGTAGGCTTATGGCAACGAGATTGATGGTCAAAATGTTGGACATGTTAATGGCTGTCCATCAATGTCAATTGATGGACAACCTTAAGAATTCTACTAATGGTAGCTGTCTCTATTTTCGGTACTTGTCTCTAGGATCAAATTAGATATCAACTCCTCTTGGAGAAAGGTTCTCTTACATGAGTTGTATGATAATTAGTTGAGTTGTCTATTACATGAATTGTATGTCCAGGACGGTGTAACCGTCCTGGTGCTTCAATTGGAGCAGACAATAGATCCAAACAGATGGCTCATGCTAGACTCCACAGACATCTTCATGCTCAGTGTCATTTGCCGGGCCTTAAGGTTTATCCCCTTTACCCGAAAGCGGCTCAACTCCTCTTTAATTTAAGCAAAATCATTTTATGCAATTTTTTTAACTAATTTAAGATGTGGAGGTGTTGTGGTTCTTAAAACCACCTTGGAACTCCGTAACCGGTACGCCCGTTGCCCCCTGGGTCGACTCAAGCGATTCCTGCCCATATCTTGCCTTGCATTGGTTGCCAGAAGATCCAGTTATGCCGAAGTCCTAGAGCGGTTTTTCATTGTTTGAGAATACATGGGTTCATGGACTTGGTCTAGATGTTGCTGTCGACCATGTGGGATAAGAAACAACATATTTGTTCATTTCAATTTGTTTGCTTTCAATAATTAAACTATCTGATAATTTTAAAAGGGGTATAACCACTTAAATGATTCAGTGTTATCTCTTAGTACGATAGGAAACAGGAAGAATACCTACTAGTAAAACTTTTAGGGGAAAATGTTCCATGTATATTTGTTGGAAATACAAACCACGCAGTTCAGTTCTCGATTCCAAATCCTATGTTATGTACTCCATCGGTCTAGCTTAAATCCGTGACTAAAAAAGTAATTTCTGTGATTGAGTAAAAAATCCATGATTAAAAAAGTAATTTTTGTGATGGAGTAAAAAATCCATGATTAAAAAAGTAATTTCTGTGATTGTAATAAATCACAATTGTTTTCCGTTTATAACATATTTATTAAAAATAACCTTTACTACAATTTACATTTAGGATTGCAGTACCAGATATGTTTAAAACTGTATTTTAAAAGTAATTCACTTTTTATGTATTTTAAATTTTTTTTTTTTTTTTTTTACTGCACCAGAAGAGTTTCTTTTAGATAATAATATATAATCTCTTCAAAATGCTCTTCTTAAAGTTTATATTATTTAATTAATACATATTTTAGAGTTTCGCAAATAAAAACTAGTTATCACCACCGACTTTTAAATAGTAAGATAGTTTATAACAAGTATTTAAATTATCCTTCTGTGTTAATAAAAAGAAAGAAAGAAAAAAAAACCATTTTAATATAAACTTTAGTGAGTCTAGAAACGATTTATCAAATATTTATAAGAATTACCATTAATTTTTTTTTCTTCTAATGCAGCTGGCAAATAGACCGTGATCTTCGCCATAAGGGCTGCACCGATGTTACTCACTTTGCATTACCCAGGGGGCGCGTGTAACTTGATGGAAAGCCACGGACGCGGAGTAACAATGCCCCCGCAACGCTCTACGATCCTATTAGGACCGGGACCTACGGTTTAAAGTGGATTCCGAACCACTACTAACACCCATGGGCAAAGCCGGGAATTGAACCCGATACCTGTGGTACCGAACGCCAGAGCGCTAGCCATTCAGCCATCAGGCCCCCATTACCATTAAATAAGTTCATAAACAACGTTTTTATTATTGTAAACAAAGGCATAACTTTTATTTAATGACTAAGTATGTAAATCAAAACTACACGTAATTTGTATAAAAATATAAATTTTAAATTATTCATATCAACATAAAATACTAAATAAAAATACATTCAGTTCCAAGCATAAACCACCTCGTTATTTTTATGAAAACCTATGCTGTGATTTATACCATTAGAATCATTACATTTTGACTGAACGAAACTTTCTTTTTAATGTTTTCTCGCCTGCTCTATTGTAAGGCCCTGTAATTATGGTCATTATATTTTGTTAGGGAAACAGAAGCTGTTTTATAGCTTATCAAAAAGCAACATTGAATGGAACTAAAAGGAAAATCTGAAAGGATTATAGTTGAATAACAATACCCGAAAGATCTATTTGATTATACTGTGTACAATGTATGCATGCATTTAAAAAATGATTTACGCCACGCTGTGATTTCTCTCCATTCAGTGCTAATGATGTTGGGGAGTGTGAATAGTAAATAAAAAAGTATGCGAGGGCATACGTTCAATAATTATGCTAATTATTAAAGTAATAAACTCAGTGATATTTACAATGTGGTTATTTTGTTTGCAAAAGAATTGATAGTAGTTTTTGAGTATTAGATATTAGTGTAATGCATTGTTATGAAAACAGCATTGTTCTTTTTATTCTAGGTTAACTATCTCTTTAAAAAAAAAGTATGTAAAATATAACTAGTCAAAAGAGTATAAATTGTTTAGAGTTATATTAGATTCTCCATTAACATAAAAAAATCACTAAACAGGAAATATCGTAATGATAAAAAATATAATTCCCCATATAGAATCATTATAAGAAGTATGTAATCCTATTCCAGTTTGAAATAAATCGTAACAAAAATTAAAGATTTAAAATTACATTTTTGGTTAATAAACCTGGTTTGTTTGTTTTTTCGCCTTAAATTTTATTTGTTATAACTGCTATTTTGTGAAAATGCTTGAAATATAAGCTTAAAGAGCATTCATTTATAACGGGAATTCCTCTTTTGTTCCAAGGACACTGTTGCGTCGAAACCCAGGTCCCCGTGCATAGGGGAAGTCAACGCCCTATGTCCAGTAAACATCCTGTCTGTGGGGGTGTCTGGCAGGGGGTGAGATGACGAGAGAGAAAGGAATGTAAGAAAGGGGAGTTGAACAACTGTGATCTATGCCATCTGTGATCAAAGAGAAAAGTCGTGTGGCCAGTCCATCCTCGAGTGTGATGGCTGCCTAAATAAACGAGTTGAACTTCTGTAACCAAAGAGAAAGGTTGAGTGGCCAGTCCATCCTCGAGTGTGATGGCTGCCTAAATAAACGAGTTGAACTTCTGTAACCAAAGAGAAAGGTTGTGTGGCCAGTCCATCCTCGAGTGTGATGGCTGCCTAAATAAACGAGTTGAACTTCTGTAACCAAAGAGAAAGGTTGTGTGGCCAGTCCATCCTCGAGTGTGATGGCCGCCTAAATAAACGAGTTGAACTTCTGTAACCAAAGAGAAAGGTTGAGTGGCCAGTCCATCCTCGAGTGTGATGGCTGCCTAAATAAAACGAGTTGAACTTCTGTAACCAAAGAGAAAGGTTGAGTGGCCAGTCCATCCTCGAGTGTGATGGCTGCCTAAATAAACGAGTTGAACTTCTGTAACCAAAGAGAAAGGTTGAAGTCCATCCTCGAGTGTGATGGCTGCCTAAATAAACGAGTTGAACTTCTGTAACCAAAGAGAAAGGTTGAGTGGCCAGTCCATCCTCGAGTGTGATGGCCGCCTAAATAAACGAGTTGAACTTCTGTAACCAAAGAGAAAGGTTGTGTGGCCAGTCCATCCTCGAGTGTGATGGCCGCCTAAATAAACGAGTTGAACTCCTCTGTAACCAAAGAGAAACTTGGTTGAGTGGCCAGTCCATCCTCGAGTGTGATGGCCGCCTAAATAAACGAGTTGAACTTCTGTAACCAAAGAGAAAAGGTTGAGTGGCCAGTCCATCCTCGAGTGTGATGGCCGCCTAAATAAACGAGTTGAACTTCTGTAACCAAAGAGAAAGGTTGAGTGGCCAGTCCATCCTCGAGTGTGATGGCCAAATAAACGAGTTGAACCATCCTCGAGTGTGATGGCCAGTCCATCCTCGAGTGTGATGGCCGCCTAAATAAACGAGTTGAACTTCTGTAACCAAAGAGAAAGGTTGAGTGGCCAGTCCATCCTCGAGAGTGTGATGGCCGCCTAAATAAACGAGTTGAACTTCTGTAACCAAAGAGAAAGGTTGTGTGGCCAGTCCATCCTCGAGTGTGATGGCCGCCTAAATAAACGAGTTGAACTTCTGTAACCAAAGAGAAAGGTTGAGTGGCCAGTCCATCCTCGAGTGTGATGGCCGCCTAAATAAACGAGTTGAACTTCTGTAACCAAAGAGAAAGGTTGATGTGGCCAGTCCATCCTCGAGTGTGATGGCCGCCTAAATAAACGAGTTGAACTTCTGTAACCAAAGAGAAAGGTTGAGTGGCCAGTCCATCCTCGAGTGTGATGGCCGCCTAAATAAAACGAGTTGAACTTCTGTAACCAAAGAGAAAGGTTGAGTGGCCAGTCCATCCTCGAGTGTGATGGCCGCCTAAATAAACGAGTTGAAC
>BPLQ01010466.1:0-21242 GCA_021605075.1 Caerostris darwini | reverse complement strand
CATATAGGACTTATGGTTTGATTTGTCGCTTTATGGTCCCTTTTTGTAAACTTTAGGCTAATTAGACTGGGATATACAGTTTAACGTGGATTCCGGACCATTAACAAACATCCATGTCTCAGCCACCAGGATTCGAACCTGTAACTTCTCAAGAAGGATAGAAAAAAGTTTACTTAGTCTTTTTTTAAAGCAATTGCAGAAAAATAGAATTTTTGCCATCTCTAATATAAAGGATATACACTCAAGAGCCAAAACATTATGACCACCTGTCAATAACGAGTTGGCACACCTTTGGCGCGCAACACAGCTTCAACCCGCATTGGCATGGATGCCACAAGTCCTTGGTAGATGGCCGGAGACAGATTGTAGCAGATGTTTAAGCAACGGTCACTCAAATCCGAGATTTTGCGAATTGGTGGTCTTTGAACTCTGAGCTGCCGCCCCAGAACATCCCAAATGTGTTCTATCGGATTGCGATCCGGCGAGTTAGGCAGCCAGAACATTAACTGGAATTCAGCATCATGCTCCTGGAACCACTCCAACACAATTTTAGCCTTGTGACAAGGGGCGTTGTCCTGTTGGAGCATTCCATTTCCAGCTGGAAAAACAGAGGACATGTAAGGTAACTGGTCCGCAATGATGTTCAGATACCCTGTAGCATTCATGGTCTGCTCTACCACAACCATGGGTCCCAGAGACGCCCAAGAGAACGTCCCCCAAAGCATAATACCACCACCACTGGCCTACTATACATTGAGGGAGCAACTGTTCGCCTGGAAGACGGCGTACCCAGACACGGCCATCGGCGTAATGAATGACAAACCGTGATTCATCTGACCAGGCAACACTCCCCCACTGATCCCTGGCCCAGCGCAGGCGCAGTTGGCGATGACGCTTGATCAGCAAAGGCACACGAGTAGGACGTTTGCTGCGTAGCCCCATATCCAACAGTGTCCTCCGATACTATTCTACTTAGCCCTGCATTGTATTGGCTGTCAGCTGAGCCACTGTCTGGCTCCGGTTTTGCTTTACCATGTGAGACAGTCTCCGGCGACCATTTTCTTTGATAGCGTGTGGCCAACACCATGTCGTCTACTGCTGGTTTCACCGTCATTCATCCCCTTTGCATAAGTACTAACAACTGTAGATCGCGAACAACCCACAAGTCATGCAGTTTCGGAAATACTTGTTCCGAGCCTTCGAGCCATTACAATCTGCCCTTTATCAAAGTCGCTTAGATCCGCAGCCTTTCCCATCACACACAGCAGTAAGTGACAGAATGATTCTTCAGACTCTCCAACAGTAGTTAAATACCACTTCCACCTGATCACATGCCTTCCACGTCATCCAGGCGAGTTCATTGCAAAATGTAGGGGTGGTCATAATGTTTTGGCTCTTGAGTGTATACTTTTAGTATTCCAAAAAAGTGTATTGCTAATAAACAACATTGAGATGATAAATAATAATTCAAATGATCATAATTTCCTGCATATAATCTGCTAATTAAAAATAAAAAAAACCTTTAGAGATTCGCAGTGAGGATTATAGGTCTCTGCGTAAAATCTGTAGACATTTTTTTCGAAAGTTTCATAACAGTCCATGCGCCCCCCAAAAAAATGATTTCATTTTGTGTTGTTATTTCTTATCTCACTTGGTAGACAGTAGTATCTAGACCAAGTCCATGAACCTGTGTGGTCTCATAGAAGGAGGGAAATATGGGGGCAGCTCCTGTTGTGATGGAACACCCATATGTACAAGTAGAAGTCTACCTTTTCATGTGGTAGGGTTATCAGCCCTACACTCCGCAGTCATATTAGACCGGGACCTACGGCTTAAAGTAGATTTCGAACCACCAGAAACATCCACGGCATCGCCGGGACTCGAACCCGAAGCTTGTGGCACTGAGTGCCAGAGCGCTAGTCACTCGGCCATCATAATCTATTATTCATTTCGAATCCATTCCACCGCCAGGATTCGAAACTGAAGCCTGTGTTACCAAAGGCCATAGCGATAGGAGTTATAGAGTATGGAATATACTATAGTGGTGCTGTTTATTTGACATTATTGTCTATTTTGGAATTTATGAAATTTTTAATTTTAGAAAGTTTGTGTTGCGCAACTTTTCGATCATTTTGTTATAAAATTTCTTTGAAAACAAAGGAAACAGCGTTGTTTTATTATTTGACGCCCTTTGACATCGAAAAGGGGTAAATACGTTTAATAGAATTTTTTTTAAATTTTATCTATGTGTATGAGCGTATCAGTATAGGTGCATGAAAACCTTAAATTGCTTTCTCATTTGTGCGCTGATCAGCTGAATTTTGCTGAAACACAGGAACTCGTACAGATGTGGTCACAACTTTCACCCATTCTTGATTCGTTCATCATGACTCGCAAACAGGGGGAAGTATTATGTACAATGACAGATTTTTGTCTATCGAAAAAATTCCTCTCAACGGGCCTGATGTCCTAGTGAATAGCGCTCCGTCGCGGTTTTGGGTTAGAGTGCCGGCGATGCCGTGGATGCTTGTAGTGGTTCGGAATCCACTTTAAACCGTAAGTCCTGGTCTAATATGACTGTAGAGCTTTGGGAATGGGGCTGAAAACCCTACCCTGTAATAAGTCAGCGTCACTGTACCAAGTCAGACTTCTACTTACGGGTGCTCCATCACAACAAAAGCTGCCCATCCCTCCTTTTCCTTCTTCCATGAGACCACACGGGTTCTTGGACGTGGTCTAGAAGTTGCTGTCTACCAAGTGGGATAATAAACAAAACCTCAAGCTCACTTTGATGTCATTGCATTACATTGGCAACAAACTGTTATTTGGTGCAAATATGTTACATTGGTTTTTCGCACCTAGTGCTTAAATGTAATCCGCCTTAATTTTTTTTAATTTTTCATTGTAAATTCTTTCTTTGATTTCTTATTAAGAAATTCACTTATAAATATATATAAGAGGGGCCTGAATGGCCGAGTGGCTAGCGCTCTGGCTCTTGGTACCACAGGTTTCGGGTTCGAGTGCCGGCGGTGCCATGGTTGTTTTTAGTGGTTCGGAATACACTTTAAAAAGTAAATCCCGGTATAATATGATCGTAGAGCGTTGCGGGGGCATTGTTACTCCGCGTCCGTGGCTTATCTTCAAGTTACACGCGCCCCCTGGGTAATGCAAAGTGAGTACGTCTGTGCAGCACTTGCCTTAAGGCATCCAAGACCAAGCTGTTTGTGTTTGCCAGCTGCATTAGAAAGAAAAAAAAATATATATAAGAAGAAGCTTTCAGTATAGAGGTGCCTGATATCTTTGTTGATTATCATCATCATCCGTGCAACAGCCCTATGGTGGGCTGCTGTCAGACTTCTAGACATTAGATGTTTTCTTTTTACGGGGTAGGGTTGTCAGCCCAACGCTCTACAATCATATTAGATCATGACCTACTGTTTAGAGTGGATTCTGAACCACATCCATGGCACCGCCGGGACTCGCTGTCCGAAACCTGTGGCACTGAGCGCTATTCGCGCGTCCATCAAGTCCCCTTTGTTGATTAGGCTTTTCTATATGACGCAGGTACCTTTATCACAGCCTGTGTTGATTGGACTTTTTTCTTTCAAACATCAGGACGCAGACAGGTATTCGTTCATGCTGGAACATTCAATCCCAGATATGGATTTGGCTTTATGTGTGTGCATGCAACGTCAAATTTATCTTTTTATTTAATGATATAACTAATGTCAGTGATAAGAAGACATGAGGTGCACCGATACAAGAAATGGTGCTGAGACGGTGCAAAATTAAAAATTGTAGTTTCTTTTAATAAATCACTGAATATTATTTGTTTACATGTATGATTTATTATTTAAAAGTTATTAAAACAGTTATTGAAATAGTTATTTGAATAGTTTGTATTATGTAGTTATGTTTATTGAAATAGTTATTAGAATAGTTTGTATTATGTAGTTATGTTTATTGAAATAGTTATTAGAAATATCTGTGCACAGTATAATATACACATTGCACATAGCTCTTATTTCGAGTCTTGCGAAAGAATGTGCTGGATAGGTAACATCTTATTATGTTATCATCATTGGCGCAACAACCCAGTGTGGGCCAAAGCCGTCTACCTACTGGTAGATTTCGAGACGAGAGATGTTTTTTTCTTTTTACGGGGTTGTCAGCTCTACGACCAACGCTCAACAGTTATAGACGGCTACGGCTCCTACGGCTTAAATTGTATTCCGAACCACAACAAACATCCATGACACCGCCGGGATTCGAACCCGAAATCTGTGACACCGAGCGCTAGCCACTCAGCCATTCAGGTCCCTCCTATTATGTTATTATTCCTAAACAAAAAATAGTTAACTCACTCCACCCCAACCTGCAGCCTTTTGGCCAATAGTGTTATGAGTGGATCGGAATCCACGTTAAACTGTAGAGCGTCTAATTAAACTAAAGTGTGCATAAAATGACCATGGAGCAAGAAACCAAACCAGCCCAACCTCTATCCTCCTTCGTTCCTGCGAGTGATGCATTTTTATTACAATACAATTGCATACAGTATACATACGGAATTACGTATATAAACACTTAAAAAATAACAAAATCATGTATAAACAAAATTTAAGAAATTAATGACATACTTTCCATTGAATATTTTAATATTTCTTTATCAGCAGCTTTTGTAAGTAAATCGGCAATTAAAAAACTTTATTTGAATATGTTCTAATATAGTTGCATTATCTTCCAACAAATAAAAAATCCTATGAAAAAGCAATATATGCCATGATTTATTCGAAGGTCGGGTACATTTTATTCATTGAACTTCTGCTTTTCGATCTGAATCAAATTTTCAGCATCATTCATAAAGTGTTTTCAACTTAGTTCGGATAACAAATTTACAGTCTTGACAAATTTCAGAAATAACAAATAAGGCATTTTTGTTTATGTCATTTCCATTAGATTAATGAATTACCCAGTAAAATTACACCATCAGAAAATGATTTAGAATTTTCTACATTTCTTCAATTTGCATCGGAACTAGCATTTAGAAAAGCAAAATTATTATCATAAAAACAATTTTTTATCTTTTATACCCATTAAACCTTACTCCCCACATTTATCTTTTCCAAATTACGATGTCGTTATTCTGGTTAATGGTTAAATTGTGACAAATAAGATGTTATAAATGATATATTAGGTCGCGTTCTATTTTAAATATAAAAGTTCACCAATTAATTCCTGATACATAATAATATCAATAGCTCATTTGTAAGAAAAAAGCTTTTATCTTCTCTTTTCACGATTAAAGTTTCAATGTTTTTACATTGTTTAATCATCATTGTCATAGTCATTGTTTAGTCATCAATGTTTTTATATTACCTAATTATGTTAAACCAATAAAGTATAAATAAACATTTTTTGCACACATAAATATACTTATATGGTTACAAAATAATATTATTTTCATGTTTAACAATTTCTATACATAAAAATTCAGAATTTTTTTTTTTTTTTTTTCATACATTTCCAAAATACTTTTAAGCTAGATACCATATCTTGACACATTTCATATTTATAAAAAAAAGTGGATAAATCATTTACATGCATATTTAATATAAAAACATTTTCACCATACGTTTTAATAAACTCACAATTGTCAGTAGTTAATTGCATTCATCCAAATTTCCAAATATCCAAAATGTTGCATTCATCCAAAACTCACTCTTGTAACCACGCTTCCTTCTACGCATTTGCAAGAGCACCCCCTGTGACGTTCATGAGAAATGGTGAGTTGGTCTACAGACTCTCACCCGGAGAGGAAGTATACTTCGAGCATCCCGCTCGTACCTGAGTAGCCTGTTTTCGGCTTAGAAGAGGAATACTTTAATCCATCCTCGAATCTATAATTATATGTCTTTAAATGTAATACATGTTGTACATTTTAATTGTTTGTCTGTGGTTCTTGTGTGTATATGTAAATGAAGCTGTGAGTCTTTTACATATACACACTGTGTCTCATGTATTTCATCCCAACCGCACTCAGTTACAATAGGATTGACCAACCTGCACTCTTCAAGCTCTACTTTAAAATGAAAATTTCTACTCTATTGGGAAAGATTATGTATACTTATTTTAATTTACAAACTTTTTTATCTCCAATTAATTTCCTTAACCAGGATTGATTTCGCCACTGAAGATGAATGAAGATGACATCATCATCTATAGGCCAAGGAGATGTTTCGGAGGGAGAGGAGATGTTTCGGAGACATGAGATGTTTTCTTTTTACGGGGTAGATTTATCAGCCCCACACTCAACAATCATATTAGACCGAGGCCTACAGTTTGAAGTGGATTCCGAATCATTACCAACATCCACGGCACAGCCGGGACTCGAACCCGAAGCCTGTCACGCAGAGCGCCAGAGAGATAGATGGCACACATCCAGTTTATTCTAAATCACTGTATAAATATACAGTTTTTACATCAAAAAGTGTAACATACATATTTAATTTAGAAACAAGTGCTATTAATAATCGAAATTGCAATACAAAATTAATAATCTATTAATCTATAAAGGAATACAATTTTAAATCGATTAATCTATAAAGTAATGCAATTAATAATCGATTCTATATCATCCGGTAAGTACGACTACGAATTATCTCCATTTTTTTTTTATTTGATTAAAGAAAGCCGATACCAACATCACTTTCCAGCTTTATCTTGCTTTAAGGTAAATAAGTGTACTTATTTACTTTTTATTAGTTTTTTCATTGTCGCTTTTCTATCAACTACTATTTCCCATACTTTTGCTTGTCTAAATAATCCATTTTTCTTTGTCGTTGCCAAATTTTGCCGATCAGCGTTATTTACAGATTCTAAACAATAGTTCGGTACTCTTTGAGTAAAGTTTGTTGATATTTGTTTAGGTTTAATCCTCTCAGAAAGTTTCAATGGAGTTTGATTTGCCCTGTCATTATTATTCAACTCTACAAATTGGAGTTTGGTTTTCATCCTGTTAGACACAATTGACTTTAAAAATTTTGATCATATGTTCTCGATTCAGCCTCAATGGGATATTTTAATGTTTTTTTTTTTTTTAATTTATTTCTGCTATATCTAGAAAGCGTCCTGATGGCCGAGTTTCTAGAGCTCTGGTCCTCAGTGCCACACGGGTTCAAGCTCCAGCGATGCCATGGATGTTTGTAGTGACTCGGAATCCACTTAAACCGTAACCTAATATGACTGTTGGGCATAGGGCTGACAATCCTATCCCGTAAAAGAAGAAAACATCTTCTGTCATGAGGCTGTTACATCACTGAAAAGAAAAAGGTAACCAGAAAATTAAAAAAAAAAAAAAAAAAATGGAGCAACATTCCATGTTTCTACTTTGTTTTTTCCCATAAAACTACTACCTTTCAAAGATTCATTGAATTTAACTCATCTTTCAGATTTTTATGTCATAAATTCCATATCTTCTCCTTTCTCTAGATTGTCCTAGAATTATACCACGTCTATCCGGAATTACAAATTTATTTCTGATGACTTTCTTAATGTGGAAAAAAAAGCCAAACAGCCAAATTTTTAAGGTAATTCAATTTCATTTTTTACCAGTTCAAATCTCTATGGGAATTTTCTTTTCTTTTCCTTTCCGTGACGTTATAATAAACACCCGAGTACTGCAATTAATGACCCTAATGAAAAATTATTTTCAGACAATAAGTATATGTTGTCATTGTTGTTCTTGTAGCTAATCCTCAGTGTCTTGCAGAGAAGGATGGACACTCCATGAGCAACTAACTCATGGATTGATACAAAGGGCCTCTGTTGTGATGGAGCACCCGTAGGTAGACGTCTGACTCCGAGTTGCTGAACGGCCTGATGGCCAATTGGCTATTACTCTGGGCATTTGTACCACAGGCTTCAAGTTCGAATCCTGGCGGTGGCATGGATGTTTGTTAGTCGTTCGGAATCCATATTAACTGCAAGTCCCGTTCTAATAGGCCCAAAGTGAGCACAAAATGACCGTAGAGTGACAAACTAAACCGAATGGCTGAAGAAAGAGGGCAGTGCCTTAAGGGAGAACTTATAGGGCTATCACCCCGAATTCGCGTGTCGTATGGAAGAAAACCCGGTCAACTACCACCAGGTAACGAGAAAAGATGCTGACTAACGAGAAAAGATGCTGAGCATCACAAACGCCATCAAGTCTTCTCGTCTTTTGAAAGAGAGTCAACAAAGGCGTCAGCAGATTGAACATCAGTTCAGGCGAACATTATTACTGAACTACGAGTAGGGCCCAACAACTATCTAGCTCTTTATAGAAGGCCACGGTTTGTTCTTTCGACTTTACCGATACTTCCACCATTATGTGAAATGGTTTTCTCGTGAACTACATCCGAATTAGCATCAAAATGTTCATTTACAAATTCTAAACCATTGTCTGTTCTCAATTTATTTAATCATTCTAATCCACGAACCGTTTGTAATACTAACTCTCCAGGCTTGGTTTGTTCGCTCTACGATCATTTTGTGCACACTTTAGGCTAATTAGACCGGGACCTACTGATTGACGTGGATTCTGAACCACTAACAAACATCCGTTCCAACGCCAGGATTCGAACCTGAAGCCTGTGGTACCAAGGGCCACAGCGCTAGCCAATTGGCCATCATGCCACTAACTCTGTAGGAGATGCTTCTAATCATAGAGAATGACGCTTAGTTGAAATTCCTCTTATTCTAGAAATACAGTCGTTGGCAGACTTGTTGTTTTTCATTTGAAAAGAAGGTACCTTTGTTCGTTACCTGCCTCAATTTTGCAGGTCTTTTGCTTGGCCTGTAAATGTTGACTTGATCTTGTCCCAAAGGATCTCTGCATTGTCTTCTGCTGAAAACTGTAGAGCTTGTTCATCCAACAGGGTAACTTGATTTACGATGCGGAGTCAGAATTCTTCTGTTCCCATTTGGTTGCATCTTTCTTGCTGGTTTCACTTTCAAGATGGCTGAATCTGATCTTCTCAAGCTTAATACAGTTCGTATTTTTAGCACTCAAATAAAGTAAAAATTATCTTGAACAAACTATTAATTCTGGAACATTAATTAAGTCTATTCTGAAGTTTCATTTTTAGACTTTCGAGTTCGGTTAACAAAAATATTTAGAATGGACGCCTTATTTTCAATTTGTAGTTTATTTTAATAAATCACTGTGCATGGTCTTTTTTTTCCTTCTTATCACACTCGGTGATAAAAAGAAATTAGACCAATGTAGACCAAGTATATCTACGACTCTAGGCCAAGTACAAGAACCCGTGTGGTCTCACGGAAGGAGGGAAAGAGGGTTAGCAGTTTCTGTTGTGATGGAGCACGCTCAAGTAGAAATCTGACTTGGCTCCGTGGCACTGAAGAAGAAGGGCAGTGCCTTCCTGGAGAATCAACTCACATTTGCCTATCTTATGAGATAAAACCTGAAAACTCCCTCCAGGTAGCCCGACTAAGGAGGCAAGATGCTGAACATCCCAAACGCCATCGAATCCCCTCGTTTCTTGAAACAGTGTCTACAACAAAGCCGCCATCGGATTGAACCTCCGCCCTAATGCTCACCAGCGGCGCGCATTGCCACTGAGCCACGAGTCGTGTGCATGGTTCTTTTACATATATGGTTTATTACTTAAAAAGTCATTAAAACAATTAAATAAAAACATCTGCACACAGCATAGCATAACCGTCATCACATCCATCACTTGCTTCTCTCATTTGAGTCTCGGAAAAAGAATGCGCTAGGGAGAAGCGAACAAGATCCAATTACATTATTATTCTTACACGCGAAAAAATAGTTCGTATGCCGCAACCCAACAAAAATAAATTACGAACGTCATTTAATGTAACTTAAATGATTATTCCTAGAAAATAAAAAATACATACATCTAAATAAAAATTATTTCTTGAAACACGATTTGTTATTTATAGTTATTGACGATCTATTACACTATGATATTCTCAACTATATCGTCTTACATTTATTTCTTACATTTGCCCGATTTGTAACTAAATGGCAATATGCGCCTCTAGTGGGCATTAGGGGAAGTGGTTCAAACTACTGACAGCTTTGCTTTAGACACTGATTCAAAAAACGAGGAGTCTCGTTGGAGTTTGTGATGTCCAGCATCTTGCCTCGTGAGTCGGACTACCTGGTGGGAATTTTCAGGCTTTATCTCATACGTTACTCAAATACGAGGTAGTTCCCCCTAAAAGTCCTTCCAGGATGCACTGCCCTTTTTCTTCAGCAACACAGAGCCAAGTTAAACTTCTATCTACGGATGCTTCTATAACAGAAGCTGACCCTTTTTCTCCATCCATGAGTAGTCTACTCTTGGGGTGTCCATACACTCAGGATTAGTCACAACAATAACACAGTTCCCTTTGGTTTATTTGTTAAACCAGAGATATGTGTAGGATATAGATACAAAGAGGTAACATATACTTACTGTAACTTAGCCTTGGACAACACCTACATAACCCAAACAAAAAAAACTTTCACATTTTTCTACTTATATCTATTTACTTTCTTTACCTATAATAAATAAATAATGTAATATAATGAAAAAGAAGGTAAATTTGATGCGTAATAATGTATTAATTCAATGAATAATTTAATATTTGGTTCTATTTTCATAGTAACCAATTGCAAAAGTGATTAGTTAACTGGTTTTTATTTACCGATATTCTAAATATTTATGCCAAAAATATTTCTCTAAATATGTGTGTTGATCCATGCAAACTTGCCTATATTAAAATATTATTTAGCAACAGCTACTTCTATTATGCTTAGCACAGTTTAAAAGGGGGCATGTTTTAGCTACAAATATTGTAGAAAGCAAGTAATATATAAAAAAAAAATTTTTAAAGTCAATTCCTACTTTTTTTTCACTATATTGCAAAAAGTCCTTTATAAATAATTTTCATTCATTTTTTTATGTTTATCTGGTGCCATCTATTGGTAGATACGTAAATGCAACTTAAATCTAAAAAAACTAAAATTAATTAATTAAATTTAATTACTGAATTAATATTTGAAAAAATTGTATTAACATCAAGTGTCATCCACTACAAGTTAAAAAAAAATGTATTTGAACTTGAGTGGATGAATAAAAAGTATTTTATAAACGATTGAAAATTTGAACAAGATATATATAGAGGGAGAATGTGAGCTAGAAGGAGGAATTGAAAAAATATATGTAGGTAAGGATCTTGTATCTAGACTAACACGTTATTGTTAAATGATCTATTTGGTTTTCTGGTCTACAATATAATAAAAAACATTAATAAAATGCATAATTATTTAACATAAATAAAATGCATAATTATTTAACATAAATAAAATGCTTTTCTAATACTTAACATATCTTCATTAAAAAAAGAATCAATCATTTATCTATTTGGTTCTATTTGTTTTTCTAGTTTACAATATAACAAAAAACATTAATAAAATGCATAATTATTTAACATAAATAAAATGCTTTTCTAATACTTAAATGATTGATTCTTTTTTTAATGAAGATATGTTATCTATTTGGTTCTATTTGTTTTTCTAGTTTACAATATAACAAAAAACATTAATAAAATGCATAATTATTTAACATAAATAAAATGCTTTTCTAATACTTAAATGTTTGATTCTTTTTTTAGTGAAGATGTGTTATCTATTTGGATCTATTTAGTTTTCTAGTCTAAATAGAAAAGATTAATAAAATGCATAATTATTTATCATAAATAAAATGCTTTTCTAATATTTAAATGTTTGATTCTCTTTTTAATGAAGCTGTGATACCTGTTTTAACCTTTCTACAAAATCTGAAAATCTTTTTTTAAAAAATATCATTATCCTTAACTTATATAAATATCATTATCTTTTTTTTTTTTTTTTTTTTTTTAATTTCAAAAACTTTTATGTATAATGCAAATATAACAAAAACTGAAATAAAAACACTGCGAACAACACTCCTTTATATAAAACGATTAAATGTAGAACTTAATAAATCCAAAATTTATTCAAACTCATAATAAACAGTTTTTAAAACGAAAGATGTTTTTATCTTTGACACAAGCCTCAAGGATTTTTTGTTGTTTTATTATTTTTTATTTTGATACCGCTCTCAGCTTCCTCCCGAATGCATTTTTCATTCTTTCTTCTTCTTTTTTTCTCCTGTCATTATCATTTTCGGAGTTCAGACGTAAACATGTTTACGAAAAGTGTTGTCGAATGAAACCGCCCTCGCGAGATGACGTCATAGATGGGAAAGGAAGGGGAAATACGGCTTCACGTGATTTGCATTGTTCCTTTTCCTGCTGCCTGCCTCACACATACTCAAGACTTCGTTCGCGGGCAACGACTGAAATAGAACGTTTTTCTGCTCCCGCCTTTGTTTTCGGTTCGTAATCGTCTGCAGAAAAGAGAGACTCCATTATTTTACACCTAGGAATGCCAAACAGCGGAATGGAACGTTCATGAAAGGCCGATGCAACTGAGACTCAGAAAAAAGTAATTCAAAAATCGGGTTATACTATGTAATAAAATTCTCATAATTGGCAATAATGGAAAATATCGTCTGCAGAAAGAGGGATTCCGTTTATTTTACACCTAGAAATGCAAAACATCGGAATGGAACGTTCATGAAATGTCGATGCAACTGAGACTGAGAAAGAAATAATTTAAAAATCGAATTATAGGAATTTCTGTAATAAAATTCTTATAATTGGTAATAATGGAAAATATCGTCTGCAGAAAGAGGGACTCTATTATTTTACACTTAGGAATAGAACGTTCATGAAAGATCGATGCAACTGAGAAAAAAGTAACTTAAAAATCGGGTTATATATATTTCTGTAATAAAATTCTCATAATTGGCAATAATGGAAAATATCGTCTGCACAGAGAGACTCCATTATTTTACACCTAGGAATAGAACGTTCGTGAAAGATCGATGCAACTGAGAAAAAAGTAACTTAAAAATCGGGTTATATATATTTCTGTAATAAAATTCTCATAATTGGCAATAATGGAAAATATCGTCTGCACAAAGAGAGACTCCATTATTTTACACCTAGGAATGGAAAGTTCGTGAAAGATCGACGCATTTGAGAAAAAAGTAATTTAAAAATCGGATTATACGAATTTCTGTAATAAAATTCTCATAATTGGCAATAATGGAAAATATCGTCTGCAGAAAGAGAGACTCTATTATTTTACACTTAGGAATAGAACGTTCATGAAAGATCGATGCAACTGAGAAAAAAGTAACTTAAAAATCGGGTTATATATATTTCTGTAATAAAATTCTCATAATTGGCAATAATGGAAAATATCGTCTGCACAAAGAGAGACTCCATTATTTTACACCTAGGAATGGAAAGTTCGTGAAAGATCGACGCATTTGAGAAAAAAGTAATTTAAAAATCGAATTATACGAATTTCTGTAATAAAATTCTTATAATTGGTAATAATGGAAAATATCGTCTGCAGAAAGAGGGACTCTATTATTTTACACTTAGGAATAGAACGTTCATGAAAGATCGATGCAACTGAGAAAAAGTAACTTAAAAATCGGGTTATATATATTTCTGTAATAAAATTCTCATAATTGGCAATAATGGAAAATATCGTCTGCACAGAGAGACTCCATTATTTTACACCTAGGAATAGAACGTTCGTGAAAGATCGATGCAACTGAGAAAAAAGTAACTTAAAAATCGGGTTATATATATTTCTGTAATAAAATTCTCATAATTGGCAATAATGGAAAATATCGTCTGCACAAAGAGAGACTCCATTATTTTACACCTAGGAATGGAAAGTTCGTGAAAGATCGACGCATTTGAGAAAAAAAGTAATTTAAAAATCGGATTATACGAATTTCTGTAATAAAATTCTCATAATTGGCAATAATGGAAAATATCGTCTGCAGAAAGAGAGACTCCATTATTTTACACCTAGGAATGGAAAGTTCGTGAAAGATCGACGCATTTGAGAAAAAAGTAATTTAAAAATCGGATTATATAAATTTATGTAATAAAATTCTCATAATTGGCAATAATGGAAAATATCGTCTGCACAGAGAGACTCCATTATTTTACACCTAGGAATAGAACGTTCGTGAAAGATCGATGCAACTGAGAAAAAAGTAATTTAAAAATCGGATTATACGAATTTCTGTAATAAAATTCTCATAATTGGCAATAATGGAAAATATCGTCTGCACAGAGAGACTCCATTATTTTACACCTAGGAATAGAACGTTCGTGAAAGATCGATGCAACTGAGAAAAAAGTAATTTAAAAATCGGATTATACGAATTTCTGTAATAAAATTCTCATAATTGGCAATAATGGAAAATATCGTCTGCACAAAGAGAGACTCCATTATTTTACACCTAGGAATGGAAAGTTCGTGAAAGATCGACGCATTTGAGAAAAAAGTAATTTAAAAATCGGATTATATAAATTTCTGTAATAAAATTCTCATAATTGGCAATAATGGAAAATATCGTCTGCACAGAGAGACTCCATTATTTTACACCTAGGAATAGAACGTTCGTGAAAGATCGATGCAACTGAGAAAAAAGTAACTTAAAAATCGGGTTATATATATTTCTGTAATAAAATTCTCACAATTGGCAATAATGGAAAATATCGTCTGCAGAAAGAGAGACTCCATTATTTTACACCTAGGAATAGAACGTTCGTGAAAGATCGATGCAACTGAGAAAAAAGTAATTTAAAAATCGGATTATACGAATTTCTGTAATAAAATTCTCATAATTGGCAATAATGGAAAATATCGTCTGCACAAAGAGAGACTCCATTATTTTACACCTAGGAATGGAAAGTTCGTGAAAGATCGACGCATTTGAGAAAAAAGTAATTTAAAAATCGGATTATATAAATTTCTGTAATAAAATTCTCATAATTGGCAATAATGGAAAATATCGTCTGCAGAAAAAGGGACTCCATTATTTTATACCTATTAATGCAAAACATCGGAATGGAACGTTCATGGAAGGTCTATGCAGCTGAGATAGAACTAATTTAAAAATCGGGTTACATGAATTCTTGTAATAAAATTCTCAAAATTTGCAATAATGGAGAAAACATATGTTCTAATAAAATTATGACGTTTAAGAAACTTGATATATTTGTTTTTCAACTTGAAATATTTGATGCACCTTTCAATCTTTTCTTGTAATATCCTATTAAATTTTCACTAAATTTAAATCTCAACATTATGTATATATATATATTGTTACGGTGAATGTGATTAATCAGTGATTAAGCATAATCACCAGATTTATCACATTTAGCTTAACATAGATACGCATCCATAAATTGAATATACGTCCCTAAATACAAATGACAGGCACTTTCTCCTACCCTCAGTGGACTGATATATACACAATTAATGTACATGCATTCAGGGATGTAAATATATTTATGTTCATATATTTACATAATATTTATGTAAATATATTTATGTACATCCTCTACACATATTATGAACCATCCATTATGTATTAATTAATTAATTATTATTATGCATTAATCAATGTACATATATTCAGGGATGTAAATATATTTATGTACATCCTGTACACATATTATGAACCATCCATTATGTATTAATTAATTAATTATTATTATGCATTAATCAATGTACATATATTCAGGGATGTAAATATATTTATGTACATCCTGTACATATATTATGAAAAATCCATTATGTATTAATTAATTAATTATTATTTTGCATTAACCCATGTACATATATTCAGGGATACATGTATTCAGGGATGTAAATATATTTATGTACATCCTGTACATATATTATGAACCATCCATTATGTGTTAATTAATTAATTATTATTATGCATTAATCAATGTACATATATTCAGGGATGTAAATATATTTATGTACATCCTGTACATATATTATGAACCATCCATTATGTATTAATTAATTAATTATTATTATGCATTAACCCATGTACATATATTCAGGGATACATGTATTCAGGGATGTAAATATATTTATGTACATCCTGTACATATATTATGAACCATCCATTATGTAATAATTAATTAATTATTATTATGCATTAATCAATGTACATATATTCAGGGATACATGTATTCAGGGATGTAAATATATTTATGTACATCCTGTACATATATTATGAACCATCCATTATGTATTAATTAATTAATTATTATTATGCATTAATCAATGTACATATATTCAGGGATACATGTATTCAGGGATGTAAATATATTTATGTACATCCTGTACATATATTATGAACCATCCATTATGTATTAATTAATTAATTATTATTATGCATTAATCAATGTACATATATTCAGGGATACATGTATTCAGGGATGTAAATATATTTATGTACATCCTGTACATATATTATGAACCATCCATTATGTATTAATTAATTAATTATTATTATGCATTAATCAATGTACATATATTAGGGATACATGTATTCAGGGATGTAAATATATTTATGTACATCCTGTACATATATTATGAACCATCCATTATGTATTAATTAATTAATTATTATTATGCATTAATCAATGTACATATATTCAGGGATACATGTATTCAGGGATGTAAATATATTTATGTACATCCTGTACATATATTATGAACCATCCATTATGTATTAATTAATTAATTATTATTATGCATTAACCCATGTACATATATTCAGGGATACATGTATTCAGGGATGTAAATATATTTATGTACATCCTGTACATATATTATGAACCATCCATTATGTATTAATTAATTAATTATTATTATGCATTAATCAATGTACATATATTCAGGGATACATGTATTCAGGGATGTAAATATATTTATGTACATCCTGTACATATATTATGAACCATCCATTATGTATTAATTAATTAATTATTATTATGCATTAATCAATGTACATATATTCAGGGATACATGTATTCAGGGATGTAAATATATTTATGTACATCCTGTACATATATTATGAACCATCCATTATGTATTAATTAATTAATTATTATTATGCATTAATCAATGTACATATATTCAGGGATACATGTATTCAGGGATGTAAATATATTTATGTACATCCTGTACATATATTATGAACCATCCATTATGTATTAATTAATTAATTATTATTATGCATTAACCCATGTACATATATTCAGGGATACATGTATTCAGGGATGTAAATATATTTATGTACATCCTGTACATATATTATGAACCATCCATTATGTATTAATTAATTAATTATTATTATGCATTAATCAATGTACATATATTCAGGGATACATGTATTCAGGGATGTAAATATATTTATGTACATCCTGTACATATATTATGAACCATCCATTATGTATTAATTAATTAATTATTATTATGCATTAATCAATGTACATATATTCAGGGATACATGTATTCAGGGATGTAAATATATTTATGTACATCCTGTACATATATTATGAACCATCCATTATGTATTAATTAATTAATTATTATTATGCATTAATCAATGTACATATATTCAGGGATACATGTATTCAGGGATGTAAATATATTTATGTACATCCTGTACATATATTATGAACCATCCATTATGTATTAATTAATTAATTATTATTATGCATTAATCAATGTACATATATTCAGGGATACATGTATTCAGGGATAAATATATTTATGTACATCCTGTACATATATTATGAACCATCCATTATGTATTAATTAATTAATTATTATTATGCATTAATCAATGTACATATATTCAGGGATACATGTATTCAGGGATGTAAATATATTTATGTACATCCTGTACATATATTATGAACCATCCATTATGTATTAATTAATTAATTATTATTATGCATTAATCAATGTACATATATTCAGGGATACATGTATTCAGGGATGTAAATATATTTATGTACATCCTGTACATATATTATGAACCATCCATTATGTATTAATTAATTAATTATTATTATGCATTAATCAATGTACATATATTCAGGGATACATGTATTCAGGGATGTAAATATATTTATGTACATCCTGTACATATATTATGAACCATCCATTATGTATTAATTAATTAATTATTATTATGCATTAATCAATGTACATATATTCAGGGATACATGTATTCAGGGATGTAAATATATTTATGTACATCCTGTACATATATTATGAACCATCCATTATGTATTAATTAATTAATTATTATTATGCATTAATCAATGTACATATATTCAGGGATACATGTATTCAGGGATGTAAATATATTTATGTACATCCTGTACATATATTATGAACCATCCATTATGTATTAATTAATTAATTATTATTATGCATTAATCAATGTACATATATTCAGGGATACATGTATTCAGGGATGTAAATATATTTATGTACATCCTGTACATATATTATGAACCATCCATTATGTATTAATTAATTAATTATTATTATGCATTAATCAATGTACATATATTCAGGGATACATGTATTCAGGGATGTAAATATATTTATGTACATCCTGTACATATATTATGAACCATCCATTATGTATTAATTAATTAATTATTATTATGCATTAACCCATGTACATATATTCAGGGATACATGTATTCAGGGATGTAAATATATTTATGTACATCCTGTACATATATTATGAACCATCCATTATGTATTAATTAATTAATTATTATTATGCATTAACCAATGTACATATATTCAGGGATACATGTATTCAGGGATGTAAATATATTTATGTACATCCTGTACATATATTATGAACCATCCATTATGTATTAATTAATTAATTATTATTATGCATTAATCAATGTACATATATTCAGGGATACATGTATTCAGGGATGTAAATATATTTATGTACATCCTGTACATATATTATGAACCATCCATTATGTATTAATTAATTAATTATTATTATGCATTAATCAATGTACATATATTCAGGGATACATGTATTCAGGGATGTAAATATATTTATGTACATCCTGTACATATATTATGAACCATCCATTATGTATTAATTAATTAATTATTATTATGCATTAATCAATGTACATATATTCAGGGATACATGTATTCAGGGATGTAAATATATTTATGTACATCCTGTACATATATTATGAACCATCCATTATGTATTAATTAATTAATTATTATTATGCATTAACCAATGTACATATATTCAGGGATACATGTATTCAGGGATGTAAATATATTTATGTACATCCTGTACATATATTATGAACCATCCATTATGTATTAATTAATTAATTATTATTATGCATTAATCAATGTACATATATTCAGGGATACATGTATTCAGGGATGTAAATATATTTATGTACATCCTGTACATATATTATGAACCATCCATTATGTATTAATTAATTAATTATTATTATGCATTAACCCATGTACATATATTCAGGGGATACATGTATTCAGGGATGTAAATATATTTATGTACATCCTGTACATATATTATGAACCATCCATTATGTATTAATTAATTAATTATTATTATGCATTAATCAATGTACATATATTCAGGGATACATGTATTCAGGGATGTAAATATATTTATGTACATCCTGTACATATATTATGAACCATCCATTATGTATTAATTAATTAATTATTATTATGCATTAATCAATGTACATATATTCAGGATACATGTATTCAGGGATGTAAATATATTTATGTACATCCTGTACATATATTATGAACCATCCATTATGTATTAATTAATTAATTATTATTATGCATTAATCAATGTACATATATTCAGGGATACATGTATTCAGGGATGTAAATATATTTATGTACATCCTGTACATATATTATGAACCATCCATTATGTATTACTAATTAATTATTATTATGCATTAATCAATGTACATATATTCAGGGATACATGTATTCAGGGATGTAAATATATTTATGTACATCCTGTACATATATTATGAACCATCCATTATGTATTAATTAATTAATTATTATTATGCATTAATCAATGTACATATATTCAGGGATACATGTATTCAGGGATGTAAATATATTTATGTACATCCTGTACATATATTATGAACCATCCATTATGTATTAATTAATTAATTATTATTATGCATTAATCAATGTACATATATTCAGGGATACATGTATTCAGGGATGTAAATATATTTATGTACATCCTGTACATATATTATGAACCATCCATTATGTATTAATTAATTAATTATTATTATGCATTAACCCATGTACATATATTCAGGGATACATGTATTCAGGGATGTAAATATATTTATGTACATCCTGTACATATATTATGAACCATCCATTATGTATTAATTAATTAATTATTATTATGCATTAATCAATGTACATATATTCAGGGATACATGTATTCAGGGATGTAAATATATTTATGTACATCCTGTACATATATTATGAACCATCCATTATGTATTAATTAATTAATTATTATTATGCATTAATCAATGTACATATATTCAGGGATACATGTATTCAGGGATGTAAATATATTTATGTACATCCTGTACATATATTATGAACCATCCATTATGTATTAATTAATTAATTATTATTATGCATTAATCAATGTACATATATTCAGGGATACATGTATTCAGGGATGTAAATATATTTATGTACATCCTGTACATATATTATGAACCATCCATTATGTATTAATTAATTATATTATTATGCATTAACCCATGTACATATATTCAGGGATGTAAGGGATGTAAATATATTTATGTACATCCTGTACATATATTATGAACCATCCATTATGTATTAATTAATTAATTATTATTATGCATTAACCCATGTACATATATTCAGGGATACATGTATTCAGGGATGTAAATATATTTATGTACATCCTGTACATATATTATGAACCATCCATTATGTATTAATTAATTAATTATTATTATGCATTAATCAATGTACATATATTCAGGATACATGTATTCAGGGATGTAAATATATTTATGTACATCCTGTACATATATTATGAACCATCCATTATGTATTAATTAATTAATTATTATTATGCATTAATCAATGTACATATATTCAGGGATACATG
>BPLQ01010465.1:0-28422 GCA_021605075.1 Caerostris darwini | reverse complement strand
AACATTTATTATTTTAGAATAAAATTGTACATAAAATATTCTTACTACACTAAAAATGTAAATACTCTTTTGAACCATGCAATAAAAAATACAGTCCTCATTATTTATTATTTTTATTTAATCATGGAATATATTTTCATGCTTTTAATACATTATGATTCCCAATTTCGTAAATTTCCTATAGAATTTTGAAAAAAAAAATTATATTTTTTACTAATTAATTTTTATACAAAATTCCAATTTCTACAACCATATTAAAAAACAAAAACAAATTCTTTTAGAATCTGTTCTAAAAATTAACTACTTTTGAAACAAACTACATCCATACTATTATAAAACCTTGGCTTTGCCTGGAAGTTAATAAATAATCTGTATAATAAAATAAGAACAAAACAACCCATTTTATTAACTAAAATCACTTATTTAATGTAAATAAAAAAAAGAACTGAATGATTAAAACACAAGAAAATAATCTTTGTAACCAATTCCATTTATTCCTTTACCTTGAGGCTTGCTGTTACTTTGCAGTTCATAACAGGGCTGAAAAATTTAGAAATCAGGCAGCCTAGTGAAAATAATTTAAGAGTTGCTTCACTGCTGGGCCAAATAAAAGAAATAAAACAGAATTACGTTGGGTGTTGAATCAAGTATCAAGACAGGAAATGAAATAAACCACAGGCAGGAAGTAAGGGAAGTATATGAAATTTTTATCCTTATTTGCAGTTCCGCCATATATGATTTAGAAAAGTTCTCCTTTCTCAATGTCTTGTTAAATTCAAGTTGTCCAAAGGGAATTTAGAAGAATTTCTTCGATTTTTGGCACCTCTTCTCTCAAATATTGAAGAAGTGATACAAACTAAAAAATTTCAGTTCCCATATTTTTTTATTTATCACGATATATGAATTTTGTTGTGCAAGATAGTGGACATCCTGCTTAAGGTAATTGGAGAATCATTAAATATTTATCAGGAATATAATTTCGATTTCTTTCTATATAATTCACTTATCAAAATGCTTGATATATAAAAAAAATTGTTATACTAAAAATCTAAATAACTCTTTCGAACCATGATTTAAAAAATCTAGTCACCGTTATTTATTATTTTTATTTAATCATGTAATGTATTTTCGTGCTTTTAATACATCATGATTTCCAGTATTCTGAAATTCCTATATATTTTTGAAAAAAAAATATTTTTAATTTTTACTATTTCATTTTTGTACAAAACTCCCATTTATACCACCATATTATAATTATTTTTTTCAGAATTTGCTTCAACAATAAACCACTTTAGTAACAGACTTCCTCCTTATTATTATAAAACTTTGGACAACCTGGAAATTAACGAATAAACTGTATTTTATCCTCATAAATTTATATAATAAAATAAAAGCAACACAACCGATTTTATTAACTAAAATCTCATATTTAATGAATAAAAAAATATTGAATGGTTAAAACACAAGAAATCAATCTTTATAACCCATTCCATTTATTCCTTTACCTTGAGGCTTGCTATTAATTTGCAATTTGATAACATGGCTGAAAAATTTAGACATCAGGCAGCCTGGTGAAAATAATTTAAGAGTTGCTTCACTGCTGGGCCTAAAAAATAAACAGAATTACGTTGGGTGTTGAATCAAGTATCAAGACAGGAAATGAAATAACCACAGGCAGGAAGTAAGGGAAGTACATGAAATTTTTATCCTTATTTGCCGTTCCGCCATATAGGACTTAGAAGAGTCTCTTTTCTTAAAGTCTTGTTTAAATTCAAGTTGTCCAAAGGGAATTTGGAAGAATTTCTCCAATTTTTGGCACCTCTTCTCTGTCAAATATTGAAGAAGTGATACAAACTAAAAAATTTCAGTTCCCATATATTTTTTTTATTTATCATGACGTATGAATTTTGTTGCGCAAGCTAGTGGAAATCCTGTTTAAGATTGGAGAATCATTAAATATTTATCAAGAATACAATTTCGATATCATCCTGTATAATTCACTTATGGTTATGGATGGAGTTGGCTAAGTTGTTGAATAGTTCTGGTATCATCACTTAGATTCAAGAATAACATTAAAATAGTCAGGAAGTACTTTGCTTAATCATAAATATTAATTACAGTTTAATAATAAAAGAAAAAGTACTTATTAGTAAAAAACTATTAGTAAAAATCTACGTAGTAAAAGTCTGTATAGTAAACTAGCAGACCCGGCCACGCGTTGCTGTGGCTTTCTTGTATTTCGTTCAATTATTAGATACTATAATTGGTATTGTTAAGGAAGTGATTGGTAAAGAATGATGAAAAGTTCAAATTAAGCTTCAACGAATAGAAAATGTTTAATTTTTATTCATTTAATAAATGAGGTAGATAGTTGATTTTTAACACAGTTTTATAATTATTTTACCTAATTTAATTTTTAATAATCATTACTTTAATTTAACTAAGAACTAAGCGATGGACACTATTTCTTGTTAATCTGTCTTTCGTCAAAATACATAAGTTCGTTAACTAATGTAATAAGTTGGTTATGATTTTCTAAAAGATTTTCCAACAATTCTACAATAGCTCTTTGTACTTGCTTGTTCGATAAAATTATACTGACATCGAGTTGTCACACGTTCTTCAGAACTGCCCATAAAATAAATTTGAAGAAATTTTGGCTCTTCGTTAGGTATTGACAGCAACGACCCATCTTATGGTACACCTGACCTTGTATTTTGAATGTACTTTCAAAATTACGTCCATCGGATGAGAAATCGCAAATTTTAGTTGCGCCAAATGACGAAATATGAAAATCGTCGATTTTGCATTTAAATATAAAAAAAATCTATATAAAAACTATCCTATCTTTCAAGTTGGAAGAAAACACACATTTAAGAAGGAAAAAAGTTAAAATCGGATTGTTAGTTTTGGAGTTCATCGCGAACAAACATCGTGACACGGGAATTATATATAATAGATGTATATGTGGTAAAAGTCTATGGACAAAAATCTATGTAGTAAAAGGCTAAGTATAAAAATCTACGCAGTAAAAGAGTTTTTTACATTTTTCATTTAATATATTTGTTGTCTTTATTTATAAAAATAAAATTTATAAATCAGAGACATGAGAGAATTACTTTGCGATTTTTCTTTTTGGTTTGTTACAAAATATAAAGTTACAGCCTTTTGCAAAAAAAAGTTATCTAAGGCATTTGTTAAGTCTCAATAAGATGAAACATTTATTATTTTAGAATAATATTATATATTTAATTTTTTAAATATATAAAAGAAAAATTACTACACTAAAAATCTAAAAACTCTTTCGAACCATCACAGTCATCATTATTTATTATTTTTATTTAATCATGGAATTTATTTTCGTACTTTTAATACATAATGATTATCAATATTGTAAACTTCTTATAGATTTTTGAAAAAAAAAAAATATTTATAATTTTTACTCTTTTGTGCAAAACTCTCATTTTTATCTCCATATTATTAAAAAAAATTTCTTTTAAAATTTGTTCCAAAAATAAACCACGTTAAAAACAAACTTCATCCATATTATTATAAAACTTGCCTGAAAATTAACGAATAGTCTGTAATTTATCCTCATAAATTTACATAATAAAATAAAACTATAAACCCCATTTTATTAACTAAAATCACATATTTAATATAAAAGTATGAATTAAATGTAGTATGTAATGTATTGTAGCATATAAATGTAGTAATTACATTGAATAAAAAGATAGTACAACAGCAATTTGATAAAACATATTAAAGAGAATTGAATGGTAAAGGTTAATAGAAAAGGATTGAATGAAAAGGATTAAAAAAAATAGAAAGGGTTAAAGGTTAAATAGAAAAGTTTAATTAAAGAAATTAACATACAAAGATCCTTTATAATGAAATTTATGTCACTACCTTAGATTGCGGTAATTTTGATTAAAATAAATTGTTTATTTAAATTTTAAAAGTGTTCTTAGCCTGGAACAGAATTAAAGATTTTCTTTTTGATATCAAAACAAAAATTAATTGTGTTGTGGGGAATATTGAGATAAATTGAAATAAAACTAAAAAAAACATAAAAGATTCAGATCATAAAATTTAATGTTACTTAAATATAACCATTTTTGATTTGAAAATTTAAATTGTTTATTTATAATTGATTTAAAAGTGTTCTTACATGGATAGGTTTAATTTTTCTATTTTGATATCAAAACAAATTTAATTGCGTTGTAGGGGAATATTGAGATAAATTGGCTATAAAACTAAAAAAAAAAAAAAAAAAAAAATGTGCTAAACATTGTGTGTGCCTTAAATATAACCATTTTTGCATTTGAATTTGCATAAAATTTTTGCATTTGAAGACAAGCGTTTGTTTTGCCTAGAATATAATCTGTTAATAATTTTGTAATAGAGAAATCATATATTTTAAAATAGCAATTTATTCTTGCAAAATAATATTTTTATTTTTTACTCGAAAATCGTCAAACGTAGATAACAAATTAAATATTCAGTTTTAATATTAAAGAATGCACTCAAATGTACTACATTATTAGGCATAAATGAGAAACTAATTTAAATTAATGAGAAATATATTAAAAACATTAATATATAAGCTTTTGATTAACAAATTTTAATAAAATTATTCATAATGTTAATTTTTCAAAAATGACAAGCTGTTTAATTTCTATATATTTTTATGTAGGTTACATAATTTTCTTAAAAACTAACGAAAACACTACGATATTTAACTTGTATAAAATAAAAAGCAACTGTCTCGTTTGAAAAGTGATTCTCCATTAAATATTTTTCTTTCTGGCGCTAATTATCCAATTACCATTTTTATGTACATTTCGGAGAGTTGAATGGATGCATTTTAACCAAAAAAGAAAAAAAAACCGCATTTTTTACGCCTGAGATTCTTTTATAAAACAAATTACTTAATTTACATCTGCATATTTCACTTCCTTATGAAGATTTTCCTTTAATAAAACGAACATTTCTCTTGCCATAAATCATGTCGAATATTCCTTTATTGCTAATGATATATACACAAGAATTTTAATTAAAAAAATTATTAATGTTGAAACTTTCTAAGATGTAATAGGAATATTTTTAACACTTGAAGACATATTATATTGAATTTTAAAAAACTATTTTTAAATTTTGTTTATTAATAATTAAAATAATTATTATTTGTAAATGAAAATGATTTTGAATATTTTATAAAACAAGTCATTATAGTTAAAAATAGATTAAAGGTATGTGATTTGATAAACATAGCAATGTGCTTAAGAAACATATGGCAAATATGTTATTTAATATCATTGTCGTTGTTATTTTTTGAAATATAAAATTTTTTAAATTTTACAGAATTGAAATAGAGAAAGTATTTAATTCTATTTAGGTATAATAATTGTTTTTCTGCACTTATGTAATTGTTTAAAAAACTGGTCGTGTCAAATTTATTATTCTTGAAATAAATAATGATGAAAATTTTCCCTTTTTCAACAATTGCAAAATGTTTATAATGCCCTTATTGTCAAAAATGCATAATACAAAAAAAATGTTGCAATTTTTGTAGGAATAGGATACTTATATATTTAAATAAGTGTACAAATTATTAAAAAGGTGTAAAAAAAAATATTTCATCCAATGAGTTCAATCAATATCAAATAATGACATTTAAAGGATTTTATTTATATTTCTGTGTTTGCATCTTAAATCCACTCATGTACGAGTTAAAAAAAAATATGAGACATTTTTAAAAATTTAATTTTGCAACATTTAAAATTTGGTAAATTTAATTTTATAATAGCTAATAATCTAACTAATTTTGTTAAATGCTTATTTAATCTTATTGATTAAATTAATGTTTAGTATTAAATATTATTAAAATGAAATAATTTCATAAATGTTAACAATATGTTAACTTATGAGGATGTATTCAGCTTTAACTTTTAAAGAGCGAATTACTTTTTCCGAAATATGAAAATAATTTAGTCTTTTATTAGTTTTTTAGCACGATTTACGCTATATACGGCTGTGATATAACAGTCTAGTTAGTAGATGGGTTGTACCTAGTACACCAGTACGCTGCAGGTGTGCCACTACCCAACCGAATTGAATCAGCTTTTAGTAATAGTGAACATGCTCATAGGAAATTCATCGTACACTCACCAACGAAACCACGGACGGTTAAATCATCGTGAATGTTCATGTACCTCATCTTATGAATTTGAACACTGGTAGCTACCAGATTGATTGAAGGCGGCGATTGAGGAACTCTTAGCCATGCTTTTAGACACTCGTTACCAGGGTCGCCGCTTAGAGTTGATTATGCTTATTTCTGCTTTAGCACGATTTACGCTACATACGGCTGTGATATAACAGTCTAGTTAGTAGATGGGTTGTACCTAGTACACCAGTGCGCTGCAAGTGCACCACTACCCAACCGAATTGAATCAGCTTTTAGTAATAGTGAACATGCTCATAGAAAATTCATCGTACACTCACCAACGAAACCACGGACGGTTAAATCATCGTGAATGTTCATGTACCTCATCTTATGAATTTTAATTTTAATTTGATTGATTGAAGGCGGCGATTGAGGAACTCTTAGCCATGCTTTTAGACACTCATTACCAGGGGCGCAGCTTAGAGTTGATTCTGCTTACTTTCCCTCCATGTGTTGTACTTTACATGACGGGGGATTTATTATATTGCTGCTAAAATGCGAAATGTACATCGTGAAAAATAAACACTATGTCATCCAACTTGACAAACCTCACAATAATTTTTTGAAGACGAAAAATCACAAAATGTTGCCAAAGTTTTTGTTTTCTTAGAAATATCTCAGAAATGGTTACTTTAGCCATTTCTATAACTTTAGCCTACGAAAAACAATATTCATATAAACAATAGATTTTGCCATTATCAACAAAATATTAATTAATTCCCATTTATAGTCAAATACCATTTTTTCGTAATTAATTATAATACAATTAATATTATATTGTATTATAATCATTATATTATAATAATAATACAGTTAAGTTTAATATAATAAATTGTGAAGAATGATATGTGTTTTAATTGTACTATAGTGAACATAGTCTGCTAATGGAGGTAAGGAGTCTACAACTTCATTGTCAGGCAAGACTTGTGAGGGGGGGGGATGGAAAGTAGGGGAGGAAATAAAGGATGCATTAAACTTCGAAAATCTTTTGAAAGGAAGGTCCTAGTGAAACTTTAAAGACTAATGTGCATTATTCACTCAGAAGAAGGAGTTAACGCCTTTTATTACAAAGTTGAGAAATGATGTTGATATTTAAGAAATTGTAGTGCACTTAAAAGCTTATAGCATCCACAAAAATGATGTAATAATGAATACTATCGATATTTTAATTTTTAAAACTCTAGTCAATTTCTGGAATATTTTTAAAGAAAGGGGAAATTTTTTGGTTTTTCGTCCCCGGAAAGTTATTCTGGGGTTTACACCAGAGTAAATAAATCCCTCCACACATACAAAC
Organism: Caerostris darwini; assembly: GCA_021605075.1. Lineage (NCBI taxonomy): Eukaryota > Metazoa > Arthropoda > Arachnida > Araneae > Araneidae > Caerostris > Caerostris darwini. The sequence goes on along the minus strand of BPLQ01010465.1, from coordinate 20,899 downwards.
ACAAAAATCTAACTCGCCTTTTGCAAAGCAAGTCTCTTTTTCTATACCTATTGACTGGACCAGTGGGAACTCTATAATATTAAATATTTATTTCAAAATTGCATAAATTATTTCATAGCATACAAATAAAGATATTAGATGCCGCATATTAAAATATAAAGGCATCGCATTGTTACAAGCTGTAACATAATTCATTACAATAAATTTCGCAATCATCTAATAAAAAAAAAAATAAGATTAAATATCAAAATAACAGTTGTTACTGTTATATAATAACAATATTGTTATTATTTAGATTATTATTATTCTCTCAAACTATTTTTAACAGTATTATAGTAATTGCGTTGAATAAAAATATAATACAACAGCAATTTGATAAAACATATTAAGGAGAATTAAAATTACGGTTAAATTGTAATTTGATTAATGAAACCCAAGGAAATATTGTTAGTATATTATTTAATATTTTTTTAAATTTTGTAATATTAAAATCACGGTAATTGTTTATTCATATGGAGATATCTGTTAAATAGGTTAAATTGTATTCAAAAATATATTTGCAAAAAATATTTTGTTTTCAAAAATAAAATATTCATTGTATTCAAATAATATATTATGCATACATAGTAAAATATATTGTATATACTTAGCAAAATATATTGTATTCAAAAATATATTTGTTGAAAACTAACTGTCCTTGAAATAAAATTTTCCGTTCTACTATAAATGGCAAAACGGCAATGCTTTTTATGAGGACATTTTATAATTCTTTTATGAATATGGCATTTAGTTATTTATTAAATTTATTTAGGAATCCATGATACTTGAAAACATTTGAAATTCATTCGGAATAACAAAATTTTTCTCTGAGATTTTACATTGAAATATCTACTGAAAAAAGATACTTTAGAATTTCTTAAGTTACAATTTAATTATATTAAACTATTCTATATCCATATAAAGAATATCTTGCCAGTTTTATATGCGTAATATTCAAGCACAAAAATGCAATGCATTCAAATATAAAAGAAAGCTAATAGAGTCCTCCAATAATAAACTATAAAAAGTATAATTGAGATAAATTTTAATAATGAACAAGGTTGATTTTATTTTGAAAAAATACAATCGATTGTTTTTGATGATTAATTTTTCTTACATATTTGAAAAAAAGTGATAATAAGGAACGAAATAAAAAAATCAATATACTGTTATCAAACTAATTTTAAAATTTATAAACGATATTTAGCTCTGATTTATTGATTTTTTTAATATGTAAATGATATGTGATTTAAATGAAAATTTTTGAGTAAAACGAAAAACTAATATTTGCAAAATTAATTTTAATTACGAGATTAAATTTCCAAATGAATCAGAATGAAATGATGAAATGATATAAATAAATTAATGAATTGAATGAATTAATGATGAATGAAGTAATGAAAATTGAACTGTAAAATATCGAAAGCATTTTAAACATAAATAAGGGTATACATTTGTTTTCTGTAGATATCTCTCAATATATATAAAGTATAACTGCCTATGATTCATTGATTACTAAAACTGGGTCAAAGTATTCTTTTATTCTTTATATAAATAATTTAGAGATGTTTTAAATTCAATTTTCAAGAAAAAAAAATTATGATGACAATTATGGCTAGCTTCCAAATATGTACAAGAAAGTTAGTGTTGCATTGATATTAAAATGTTTCATAAAAAACTCATACTTAATGTTAATGAAAAGAATATTTGGAGTATAATATACATTAAATGTAACTCCTGCCAACAAAAAAGTCAATTTTGTCAAACCTTTTCTACATTAGCATTAATAAAAGAATTTTTTCTATTTAGTTTTAAAATAGATGCAGCGTAAGATATTAAAATACTTCCGCTTAGAATAAATTTTATTTCCTGAATTAATTATTTACTTTCGTTTTTCTTTTTTTTTTTTATCTACATTCTTATTTTTTTATATTATTTTTTGTTATTGATTTGGAATAGAATATCATCATTTCTTTTCTATTTTTTTTTCTTATTACTGAATTGATATACAATATTAATTTTTGCTTATCTTTTTTTCTTTACTTTTTACCTTCTTATGCTGCTTTTTAAATTTAGAAATCCTATTAAACTTATCTAAAAGTGATCATTTTTTTAAGTGGCTATGAGAGAGTGTATAAGCATTTGGTATCCCTAGTTTTGCTATCTGGTGGTAATTTTCTAGGTTTTCCCATACGAAACGCAGATAAAGGCATTTATCCATGAAAGTTGCAGATACCCATTCTGTTATGTACCATTCTGTCGTTTCCATGTAATAACAGTGGAACATTAGTTCTCTATTCATAACAAAAAAGTGTATAGACTTTCCATAAAATATTTTTTGTATTCAGTGCCTTAATATTACATGAAATATTTTCATTATTTTGAATTTATTTTAATTTTTAATTTTATATATTTATTTATTGATGTGTTTTATTTTATTTTAATTTTAGTTAATTATTTTTTTTATTTCGATTTAATTGTTATTTTTTTATTTTATAGATTTATTTATTTATATTTATTACTATATTATTATTCATTATTTATTTATTAAATTTTTTTATTATATATATATTTATTTATATTTATTCTATTATTATTATTAATTAACTTTTATTTTCTATTCATTTTTATTTAGTTTTAATCTATGATCACTTTCGTTTTTTACAAATTTAAATAAACTTTGAAGTTGAATCTTGTTTTATGTTAAATTAATCATTTAATAAAAAATTAATAGCCCATTTATCTATTCAAAAAAACCAATTTTCTTCTTTTTAGGGACAAAACTTTTTTGAAAATTTTTTATTAATACAAAACATTATCGTAATCAATTTCTTAAGCATGTGTTAATGGTACGTTTTGGCCATTCATTCAGTTTAGCTAAAAAAATTTATCACACATTCAAAATAATAAGGAAATGTTTTCATGTGTATCATTAAATCAATTATCGTTTAGCTCTTAACCTTTTTTAGTCTTATTTTCATCAAGATATGTTGGTGTGATTTTTTAATCTTAATCATCAGGTTATTATTCCTAAATTGATTAGATATTATATCATTATAAAAAGAAACCAGATAATCAAGGCAAGTTAAAATATAATTGCTGTTAAATAGGTGATTCTCTGAACATGTAGAACAGATTTCTTATTTGTTCGCCAATTAATTATTTTTAATTGTTGTTGATATAAAATTGAAAATGTTAAGATATTCTTTTTATTATTAGCAACTTCATCTTGTTAGGTTCAGTAAAGGCGTATTGTATTTCTCATTTCGTAATATAGATGTATTTTTAAATAATAAAGAGTTCAACAACCTGGAAAGTTGAATATAATTGATAATAGTGAAAAAACAATTTTATTCTCAAATTTCTACCTTTATTTAAAGACTTTTGGGCACTCTATACTTATTTTAGAAGTTGATAATTAGAGTTGTCTTTTATGACCAGAAATAATCATTAGGTTAGGATTGCAATTATACCAAATACACTAATTGCTTGACTAAATTGACTTTTCTCAAATACAGCAAAATAAGGTAATAAAAAACTCCAATAAAAAGTGATTTAAATAATTATAATTCCAATAAAACGTTAATTAAATTATAATTTGAATAAAACGTGGTCGCAAGATTTTTAAATAATAATTTTTCCCGAGAATTATGTTATACCAAAAAAGAAAAAAAAATATGAGAATAAAAAAAAATAAAAGAATTAATTTTCGAAATTAAGGTAAGTTTCAAGAAAATGCATATTATTTTAATTATATAGCTAAAAATATCTATGAAATTGAATTATTACATACATATTGAGATTATATAATTTTTCCTTCGTCATTACTATATACCATTAAACGACTATTTACCATTACTATTACCATTTACCATTACCACTCTACTATTTACCATTAAACGAGAATCTTCCCTTTTTGGAAAATATTTATGCAATTTTTTAAAGAAATGCATATTATTATTATATAACTAAAAATATATATGCATGAAAATTATAAATTGAAATATTACATACATATTGCTAATATATAATTCTTTCTCCGTCTTTATTACAATTTACAATTAAACAAGAATCTTGCCTTTTTGGTAAATATTTATTCAATTTTTCTAAGAAAATGTATATTATTTTAATTATATAACTAAAAATATATATATGAAAATCATAATGAATTGAAATACTACATATATATTAATATATAATTTTTCCTTCGTCATTAATAATATTTGCTGTTAAACTTGAATCTTCTCTTTTTTGGAAAATACTTAGAAATTCTGGACTTTCTTCAATAGCCATCTTGAATTTGTAGTCTATTTTTTGTTAGGTATTTGTTATTTTTGTGTGTTGATCTTGGCTGGTATATCGGAATAAATTTTGTTGTAGGGAGCTGAGTGCTTGTTGAAGTCCTCTTTTAGACTTAGTGCATCTTTCCGTGGTAGAATTTGAATTTTTCATGAGTTGTTGATTTTTTAAAAAATATCCCATCTCATCCTTTGTTTGATCGGGGATTTCTTAAATTCATGAGACACGTTGTAAGAAGTGGTATAAGGAGAAAACTTGCAGTTCATGAACAAATGGTGCAATTTGAGGGAAGAGGGGTGGTCTGCTCTATTTCCCACTATTCCATTTATTTCCCACTATTTCCCATTTATTAGCTACATATCATTCATATAATAAGAATTATGAGTATAAATTACTGATGCCATTGACAATTTGTTTGGAAGAAAAAAGCAGAATAGCGAAGATTTTCTATTTAATGAATATAATAAATCTAAACAGAGAATATCGTATTTAGGCTCCAGGTAATTTTAATTTTCTGTAAGTAACTTTGCAGACCACTGTGTTTGTTGGTTTTAATAAATAAAAATATTGTAATAACCCCCTATATTTTTCTTAATAAGCCTCATATAAATTGGTTAATATATTTGAACAGGTTGAAAGGTAGAAAGTTTAATGACACGAATTAAAGCAACTCCACTTTTAACTGTGTAACATCAAAATTCTGTTAAAAGAATGCTATGTTATGCAAAGATGCTTTTAATATGTCAATTTAACTTGTAACACTCTTAGAAACAGATATAGGCTTAAGTCGAAGTTTAACCTCCAATCCCTGACTATGATGATTAATTTAGCCCGATAGTTATAATTAGTAAATTAAATAGTATAACATATTATTATATTTTATAATATATTATTCTTTTTTGTAAATTAAGCTTTGTTTCGAAGAAAAATCAAGAATACTAGAATGATTAAGTTTTTATTTTTAATGAATAAATTTAAGAAGAGATTATCGTATTTATTCTCTGCAAGTAATATTAATTTCCTGTAAGTAATTTTACAGATTACTGTGTTTTTTTATTTAATAGATAAAAAATTGTAAGAACACTATAGTTTTCTTTATCTGCCATTTTAAACCGTCTTATAATAGTTTAATATAATAGTAGTTTAATATAATTTAAAGGAAATTATGTTTGGAAAGTAGAAAATTCAATGCCACGAATGCATTTTTCCATGTTGTAACATCAAAACCCTGTTATAAGAATGCAAAGACGACTTTAATATATTAATTAACTTGCAATACTCTTAGAAACAGGTATAGGCTGTAGTATGAGTTTAACGTCTAATCCTTGAATATGATGATTAATTTAGCACGGCAGTCCTATTTAGTAAATTGTATTTTATAATATATTATTATATTTTATAATATATTAATATTTTTTTGGAAAATTATATTTTAATATTATTATCAATTAATAACCTTAACCATTCTTATAGATATTAGTTATTTTTTTGGTATAAGTAATTCCTCAGAATGTTGGTTTATTACAGGGTATGAATATTTCATAGTACTTTCTACATCTTGAATATTTTATCAGCGCAATAAATAAATAAAATGAAAAATGAATTCGATAATGTCAAATAAAAAAACATTGTTACTATCTTTTCTTTGCATCTACTCTGTCGGAAAAAGAAAGAGTGGTTCGAAATCCTGTAAAAAAGTAGTGATATATTAAAACATGTTTTTCTACGAGATATAAAAAAATGACGAACGTGTTCTTGTCACTAAACTAGAGATTAGATTTCGAGAATGAAGAATTCATGGAAGCGTTCAAAAAAAATAGCAGTAAAGGAAATGGGATGAAAATATTTGGTATGAAGGACATTTCTGGTTTTACGAGTGGTATTATTGATATTTTATAGCAAATTGGAAATATTAAAAAAATATATGAAACCAACATTTGTTTTTACTATTACTCAGCATTTCATATTAAATAGTGATAATTTTAAATGATCATATAAATATGGAAATTTATAGTTACTTAAATCTATATGTCATTACTTATTCTGATATTTCAACTTAATTTATATAAATAATAATAAAAAATGAAACAAAGTAATTAACATTGAAAGTCAATATAATTTGTTAGTCTTCTTTGAATAACAGCCATCTAGTTTATCTTTGGATAACAGCGATGTAGTTTATTTTTGAATAACAAGCGATCTAGTCTGTCTTTGGATAACAGCAATATTCGCTATATATTTTTTACGTAACTTTTAATGTTATTTTTAATTATAATATTTTGTATAGAAAACATTTAATTTTCAAGCTTAAAAAATCAAATTCATATATTTAATAATTTTGTAAATGGAAACATTTACTAATAACTCATTGTAAGCAAATTGAACGTATGTGTTAATATACCGACATAGAAATGGGGCCGTTGGTCTACGTATACTCGTAGGACGGCCAAATGAATTAACATTAATAAAAAGCAATTAAAATAAATACTAGGGCAAACAACTAATTTACTTTTACCCTTTAATGAATACGAATAAATACTATTACAATAAAATTTAGGATTTTTAATATTTGGCATAAAAAAAGTTTTATAGAGAATGTTTATTAAGAAATGTTTACAGAGAAATATTCATAATATTTCGCACGCATACCTCAATCGAAAATATTCCTTTGAGTGTGTGGGCAGTGGGGTACCAGTAGCCTCATATCCTTTTTACAAAAAAAAAAAAAAAAATGCTCACCGACAATTCCAAAGATGGACATAACTCTTCATTAAAAATTATCCCTGGAGCCATTCTCGCAGCAAAAATTGTGCACCAGGCTCACGCACTATCGTAGATCGTTCGCTCTGCTTTCAACGGGTCTTCCTTTCTGCCCGCAAAAACTCCAAAAAAGGGATGGATCCCACCAAACCGACCGGTTCTTTTGGACCTGACCGTGTGACCGGGATGAGTTATCTACCATTCCTGGATTCATACAAAAAATAAAGGAAATACCCCTTACCCTCACACAACAGGATAATTACCAGTTACAACAGTATGTATAAGCTGATTGTAATAATAGTTGATATATTAATGAAAATTTCCTCATAAATTTCATTAAATTCGAATATTGTATTAGCTATTTAATAAAGTTTGTTATTTTGTTCAAGGGGTGTTAGAAAATTAGAAATATATACTTTAACTGATCTTCGAGGTAACCTTCTCAACGTATGTTAAAATAAAAGTTGATTTTGTTTTGTATTTTGGATAATTATGAGAGTATTTCGAAGTATATATGTACCAAAACTAGTCCACTTAGGGATAGATAGGGAACTGATGCCTTCCAAGAGACCTTTTAGGGATAAATGTCGTTTATTTTGTTGCTGATCATAATAAAACCCAGAAATCCCCCATCAGGATACCTGCCTGTCTTATATGAGATACTTATGTGCTCAAATATGCTGTAATAATCGCCATAAAGCCACCTTGTTTCTGAGAGTAGCATCTGCGTTACAAACTATCAGCAAAATCGAACAGCCTCCTCCTACGAGATAGCTAAGCATCGTTAGTCCATTAATGAGAGTATTAAGATGAAAGTATCGAATAAGAAAAGTATACAATCTCCAGAAAATATTTATCCTTTAAAAGTGTGCATCAAAATACGAGTCTTTTAATCTTTCATGTAATTCATTAATTTTTCTGACGCTATTACATGAGGAGAGTCATCTCGGCCCTGTCTTCAAACTATCTATTCAATAATAATAAGCTTTCCAAAATAAAATATTAAATCATAACTAATAAACTATATTTGCATTTTGGAAACTGCAACAGCATAAAAGTTAAATTAAATACTTTATAAGGTATTTGTTTATATTTTCCACATTCTCTGATGTTTCATTTCTTTCCTAAAGTAAATATAAAAGTTGTAGAGATTTCCATTGGTTGGTTTTAAATCACTGAGATCAAATTAAATTTTTTGAATTTTTGAAATATTGATTGAATTTTTGATTATTTGTACTATGCATATTAATACTCTATTACTATTACTACTCTATTACTATTTGCATTGTTTAATGCTGTCAGTCATTATGAGTACAGCCCAGTTGTAATTATTTTTTAAAACATTGAGAGGTTTAGGTATCAGGATTTTTATTTTTCAAAATTTTGTCTTATAGACATGTATTTTAAAAACTTTTATACATGTGGTATGCAGTTATTATTAATTTTAATATATTTCGTCCACTATATATATATATATATATATGGTGAATGTTTGTGAATACTCCCCTTTCCCAATGGGAATGTATGTTAGTTTCATCAATCAAGGATAAATTCAGGATCGTTTCCAATGAAGCCAACATATGTAAACATAGTTGGTCAAAGTTTGTTTTCCATAAAATTAAGGACATGCAGCTGCTCTTTTGATTTTTTTTAATTCCAGCTTCTTGAACGGCGAAGTGCAGGTGGTCAGAGATGTCCTTATAGATGAAGAGGAGAAGGGCTCAGTGATCAAAAATGTTGACCTCACACAAGTGGAAATGTGATATTTGTGAGAAGGGTAGAAATCCAGAATTTATCCGAATGTCTTTTGAGATGCCTTCTGTGTGGAAGAAATCGTTCTTTGACCTCCGATATGGCATTCCGCACCACGTGGTCTGTACTGAGTGAAAATCCTCTAACTCTAATTACAGTCTTAATCTTCTTATAAGAAAGCTAGTTCTGTTAGTTATGCTAGTTCTCTAGACGTAGAGAGATTTCAGAAAGGTAAACAATGAAGATTAACACCAAGATATAATTAAATGACTTACCTGAATGGAGTCAAAAGGAGACGGAGACGACCAGAAGAAAATAGGAAACAAGACAGGCAAAGGGAAGCTGAAAAAGTGGACCTGGAACAAGAAAAAGGAAAAAGAAATCTGCGATTGCGGCCTAAAAGGTGTGGGGCAAATAACGAGATAAAAGAATCGAACCAAAGGAAAGCGAACTCCAGCGAAGGAGAGAACTAAGCACCATCTTGATAATGAAGAAGAAGGAGGGAAGAGGAAAATATCCTAAAGACCACACAGCGAAGAGGCCCAGGATATGAGAAGAGAACTCCTGGTTAGGGAGTTCTTGCTAAGACCCACCGATTTTCTCACTTTCTTGAAAGATATTTGAACTATTAATATTAAGACTTTTGCCTACATGAATGTGCGGAAGATATTGATCATTAATCTTAAACCATTAGAGATCCTGTTGTCTCAAGAATCACTGAAAAGCGGTTATAATGCTGTGTACTTGAACTGAAAAGTAAAAATATTTTATATTGTGTCTTCATATAATAATTGTTAGTAATATAATTAATGATAGTCTCGCGATACTGCATGAGTTTTTTTTCTTTAATTAAAATGCATAATAAACACATATGCATCATAGTGCCTATTGCCATATATAATTAAATTAATAACAAATAAATATTATCCGGAATATAAATATTGATCCTTGATGTATACATTTCTGCAAGTTATAATAATTAAAAAGTCTTTTTTAATCCAAATTTTAGTATTGGCCTACTTTTTTCTTGTGTATGTATTCTATATTATTCCTAAGCCTCTGTAGGATTTCGAACTGGGTTGTGTTAACGTGATATTGGTTGGTTAATGTTATTGCGGACTACAAGGAAAGAGATTGTTTGGATGTGTCAAGTTTTATTGGATATCATTATTTATGGTTATTACGAATTTTCAGTATTTTGATGAATGGGAGTTGATGATGAAATTCTCTTTTAGTTTTTATTTTATTAAATATCATCGTCACATTTCTATGAACATAAATTTTATAGAATTTTTAACCTTTTGATACAGCAATTTACTTTTCCTGTTTTTATATTCTTTTTAATTTCATATTTTATTGATTAAAGCTACTTGGAATATTTAAAAAATTATTTGCTCGAAACAAAATTAAAGATTATTATATGGAGAAATTTGTCATAGTGGATTTTATAAAATGATTATTATTTATTACATTTTTTTGCTTAATAACTGTATTTAAATGAATTTATTTTATGTTAAATCCAAGATACTTTTTTTTCAAATGTGATATTACTATGGTATATTACCATTGGGGATTTAGGATATTTTACTTCAAATGGGATATTATTATTGGAGATATTATATATTTTACTTCAAATGGGATATTACAAATAGTTAGAGGGTTGAACATCAGCGATCTAAAGTATGAGTTAAAGGTGCTGAAGATGTAAAAAAAAAAGAAATATATATTCTGTACGATGCTAAAGAGTATAGAAGGTGCTAAAATAAATCTACACAATAATATTGAAATATTAACATAAAATGATACATAGCTAAAGCAACCACAAATTTTATAACTTTTCTAGATGTAAATAAATAGTTTGAATACTTGTTATACTGCCCGAACCAAAATAGAAAACAAATTTTCAAATTAAGTATTATTTAATACTACCTAGTCTTAAAATTAAAACTTATTTTTTTTATATGTATTAAATTAATAATGAAAAGAAAAAACTTAAATTAGACAGAAAATATGAATTAACGTTAGTTCTTTGACTCGTCGTATATCTTTTTGCATTAAACATGAAGATAACATAGCTTAAATATACCGTGAAATATTTTTACACTATTATTTAAATTAAGTTAATATATATATTGTTTATCTAATCTATTAATCTATCTATTGTTAATCTTGTCTATCTAATATATTGTTTTTATATTAAAATATTAAATTTTATACCAATTAATGGTTTACGTCAGTATTTTCTGAATATTTTTGCATCATGTTAATTCGCCACTGCATCATGCAGGTACGTTTGTTACAAGTATTGATGGAATACGTTATAATTTGACATGCATTGGATTCATTAATCATGTAACTACTCATTGCAGGATAATTAAACTACATAATTCATATAATGATTAAGCTAGGTTTGAAGCCATTGGAAGATCAGGGAATCATTAACCTATTTAATAACGACCATTTAATTCATGCAATTTTAAATTAAAATTAGATTTTAATTTTTTAAAAACAATTTAAAAAGAAAACTGATATTAAGGAAAGCATCATATCTATAACTGAAAACGAATAAATTCAATAATTTCCAATAACTATATAACTATTTATAATCATGAATTTATCTACTTTCTGAATGAAATCAGAAAGAAAGAAATTTTCATGTTATTGAAATTGAATTAAATGTTTCACATACGTTAAAATATTTTCTGGATATTTTTACGTTATTTTAATCCCATATTGCATCATTAGACAATCCCTAAAAAATTAATGATCATAACAGGATCACTTTGGAAAGCATTTTTCCTTAATTGAGATCGAAGAAGAAATTGCAAAATATACCGATTAAGTTACTTAAATAAAAACTACAACTACATCAGATATATTATTACCAAGATAGATGACTTTACTGAGTAATTGCTAAAATAATCTGGACTAATGATCAAATTATTATGATCTCTAATAGAAACAATAAATATTGTATCCATAAATAAAATATATATTGAAAACTGTAATATTCTCTTTTTTGTATTACTCAAGAATATATTTTGTTAAAAATCTTCATTTAATTTATAGATGATTCACATTAAATGATAAACTATAAAGAAGATAAGAGAATCCAGTACAAGGCTTAATAAGCATGCCTAATTAAAAATTTTCGTTTTTGTGGTGGGTACGAAAACGACAAATCCGCAAATCAAAATCTTATCTTCTTGATTGCAATTTTGATAGAGGAAGTATGTGGTGGGCGTGAATTAATCAGTTTGTAGTTGTTTCAAATTTCAGTAAGACAAAGGAAAAACGATAACCCGTTGAATGAGAATACCAAAATGGTATTCTTATTTTAAAATAACTGCGATAAGCTTGGCAAGTTGATGAGCTGAACCTAAAAATGTGTGATAATTTCCATGATGAGTTTATTTTGCAAAATTAAAGGTAATATTGTTAGCATCTTGTCCTTCATAAGGTTCCTAATTGCTCTATCAATGCTCTCATATGCTTGATGAAAAATTGAACTGCTTTGTTGAATATGTTACTTTCTACAACCGAGCAACGATAAGTTGTATCTGCTACTAATTTTACTTAAAAATGACGATACTAATGTCAAATGTATAACAGTTGACTCTTAAATTGCAAATTATATTGTTTGATCTATAATATTATTTCATAAATTTTTATCACCTATATTTCATTGAAGAAATCCACTTCTCGTAGTCAATCGCATTTGAAAAGTCTTTGGGAATTGAGCGGAAAGTGAGAACTTCATGAAATTAAGAGTTTTTCTTTTTGACCTACTTTCTGAGATTTCCACTGCACTCTTACGATACGTGACAGGATTCCAGTCATAAAGTCACGTCGTTTATTTGGTACGAGATCACACTAGGGGCTCCAACAACCTAATCAGACGAGACAAAGAGAAAACATCTATGGAGGGCGACATTCCGAGTGTTTCTAATTTGTTCGTCTTAATGTGATCGAAGGAAATAATACAAGAGTTGGAATCGGCTTAAATCTATTTTGTATCCATGGTCATTTCGAATGCTTACTGGAGTGGAATTAAATAAGAGTGGCGTGAAGAATTTGATAAATGCTAAATGCTTATGACTCTTATGAGCTGTTCATTTTTTTATTCCTTACAGTAGATTAAGAAATGTCTCAACAATTAAAAAAAATTTCTTTATTTTAAAATATTTTGTAGTTTAAGATAAAAAATCTTTGAGTATATGTAAATTTTATTATTATTGTTATTATTTTATTTTTCTATTATTTATTATTTTTAATTAAATAAAATCCTTATTTTTTATAGCTATAAGATTAACATGCTAGCAGAAGGCGCCAGCCTTAAAATACCTAATTGGCGACATTAATTAAGTTATTATAAAAAAAATAAAGTAGTAAATAAACATAATTTGTACGCAATTTATTTACCAAATTAATTGCGTTCAATTTATAATTAATTTTAATTATTATTTTTAATTAATTTTAATTATTATTTTTAATTTATTATTAGAGTTTAATTTACTATTATATTTTACAATTAAATATCATCTAATTAAAAATGAAATAAAAATTATTGGGAATAAATGAATAAAAATTATTGTTTTTTTTAGCTAATTTACGTTATTTTAGGAGAGTTGTTTTAAACCTGAAAAATATAATTGTGCACAGATATGTTTTTGATAAAGTTTACCAAAAACTAAAAATATTTCTGCAATCATTCTACGCTAAGTTATATCTGCTGCTTACTTTACATAAAACTGATGATACTAATGTCAAATGTATGCTAATTGACTCTTAAATTGCAAATTATAACACTTGATCTATAATAGCAAACCATACATTTTTATCCCCTATTTTTCATTGAAGAAATCAACTTCTCTCAGAAAATCGCATTTGAAAAGTCTTTGAGAACTGGGCGGAAAGGGAGAACTTCTTGAAATGGAGAGTTTTTCTTTTTGACCTACTTTCTCAGATTTCCACTGCAGACGTATCAGACGTGACTGGATTGCAGTCATAAAGTCACGTCGTTTATTTGGTGCGAGATCACACCAGGGGCCCCAACATAATTGGTTAAATAATAATAAAAAATACATAATTTGCGACATTAATTAAGTTATTGTAAAAAAAAAATAAAGTAGTAAATATACATAATTTGTACGCAATTTATTTATCAAATTAATTGCGTACAATTGATAATTAATTTTAATTATTATTATTAATTAATTTTAATTATTTTTTATTCTTATTATTAGCGTATAATTTACTATTATATCCTACAATTAAATATTATCTAATTAAAACTGAAATAAAAATTATTGGGTATATATGGATAAGAATTAAGAATTGTTGCTTTATTTAGCCAATTTATATTGTTTTCAACTAATTGTTTTAAATCTGAAACCTTTAATTTTGCTTAGATATATTTTCTTGATAAATTTATCAAAAACTAAAAAGGACAGAAACGATAAAGACAGAAAGCACAGTGGGGGAAAATATTTGAAAATGTCGAAAAACAAAATCTGGATATTGGCACTTTTTGGTTTATTTTTCATTCTTTCTATTAGTTCACATTCTCCCTATATATATCTAGTTCAAATTTTCAATCGTACATAAAATACTTTTTATTCATCCACTCGAGCACAAATACATTTTTTTTTTGAAGTTGTAGTGGATGACGCGTGATGTTAATGCAGTTTTTTCAGATATTAATTCATTCATTAAATTTAATTAATTAATTTTAGTTTTTTTAGATTTAAGTTGCATATATTTACCAATAGATGACGGCAGATAAACTTAAAAAAATGAATGAAAATTATTTTTTAAGGACTTTTTGCAATAGACTGAAAAAAAAGTAGGAATTGACTTTAAATTTTTTTTTTATGTTACTTGTTTTGAAATTAAATTTCTGCAGCGCTTACCCTTGCTGACAGTTTAGGGAGAGAAATTGTTTCTCCATTACACTCCATAGAAAATCAACAAATTTATGAAGTCGCGTGCATGCTTTTCAGACGACATTTGTAACTTCGTAATAAAGGCAGCTCTGCAGAATTAAATCATTTCTTTAAATTAGATTTTTTTTTAATTCGAATTAATTAGTTCAGTATTTTGAAGATTTTGCATAGAGTTATTTTTATTTCATTAAATTATGATAAATTATTAGTGATTTAAAGCGATAACTTTTTTTGAAACTGTCATTTGTTGTTTGAAAATGGAGAGAAAAAGTCAATTTTTCCCTGTTTTCATTCCCGAACTTTTTGCAATTATAATAATAGAGAGTTTTTGCATAACGTTATTTTATCGTCCGATATTTTTTTTCTTCCTAGTGGGCATGCTCATAGGAATAGCTCAGTAATGAAGTATTACAGATAAGCATGCGCAATAGGTACAATGTTTCTTATGAGCATGCGCGCTAGGAAGAAAAATATCGAACATGCATGATTATATTCTTAAACTCATTATTTTTCTTATAACTTATAATTAAAAACTTATTAAAAAAATTTAAAATTTTAAAACTTATTATATTCTGTTTCAGAAGAGTTATGTGTTGTGTAAATTTTTAGGACAGTAAAACATTGATAATAAAATAACTTTAAGAGAACCTATTATAAAAAAAAAAATCAAATTTTGATTCGAATATGTAAGCAATCTTAGTAAAAAAACATCCTCTTTTTTCAGCAAAATATCAAAATAAATAAGATTTTTGCAAATTGCAAAAAATATTTTTGTTAAAAAGCTTAGAATTCGCTAAATGCAACCATTTGATTTATTTGTTACGAACGAACTTTCCTCGTGGTAAAAGGTCGTTTCAAGCTCTTTTAAAGATAGTTCTGATCATACTATATGGTTAAAAACCGTAATTCTAAGAAAAGAAACCCCAAATTCTTGGTTGTCTTTGCAATACAAATGATTTTAAGAGATTCTGGAAAAGTTATTAAATGAATACCATGCTTTTATATAGAATGTCTATGACCTTATGTATCAACAAAATTTGAGTTGATTATTGCAGAGGAACTGATTAAAAATTACGTATTTTATGTGATGACTTTTACAGTGCACAATTTACAATATAAGGAGTTGAAACGATTTTATTTGAATCGCTACCCAATGAAAAACTATCTGAACAAAATCTGGAGACGATATTTAAGGATATAAGGACAATTTAAAAATATATCATAGACAATTTTCTAGAAAATGGTTGAGAGAGGAATGTAATGAAGATAAACATCCCATTCTTCTGAAATCTTCTGATCCATATAAAATAAGCCCGGAACAACTTTTCCAAAGTATATTTATTCGATTCCAAAAGAATCGTTCAGAAATCTTTGAGTGATGGAAGGGAATCGAATTAAGAAACCGATTCAAAAGAATCAAAGTTCTTTACGATTTTGAGTTTTGATTTCAGAAAATACTTTAAATTATTTTTTAACTTGTTCAACGCTCTACAATTATAATAGACTGGGATCTACGATTTAAAGTGCATTCCGAAGCACTACAAGCACCTGAAACTCGAACCTGAAACCTGTGGCACCAAGCACTAGTCACTTGGCCATGGAGCCCCATTGTATACACAATAAAATTAATTTAATTATAAAAATTTACAAATAAATTTAAATAATTATATCTATATATGTATTTTTTTTTTGGCAAATAACCTTTGGTTTATTTGCATAATAAATCGGATAAAAGTAGTTCTTCTTTCAGAGAAAGGGTGCGTCAATTAATGTTCGGCTCACTAGATTGGACGTTGATGACACTTCTTAGGTGAGAATGATTTTCTTTTGTATGGAGTTATCATACTTGTTCCCGATATAAACACGGAAGTTCTTGGTTTGACATTTTTTATCAAGATTTCAAACATGCTTTCGTGCTACTGCAGCCCTACGCATTAAATATTACACCGCTTTGCCCTATTTTTTAGTGAATAAGTGATATTTTCGTTCATTCACCTACTATAAAAATAAAATATATAATAACTAAATATCCAAACTGTTTCCAAACATTATAAAATAAAAAATTTAAATCTTTGTTGATTTTATTCTGTTTTTCGAAAAATTGAACTTACTCAGATGTTTTCTGTGTCGTAACTTTACAAATTTACAACGATAAACAAAACCTTGAGTAATTTAACAAAAAAAAAGAGCTTTTATGTTACAGGATAACATTTTTTAAACAAAGTAGAAGTTTCTGGTTATTTAAAGTGACAAAGAGTACCTAGTACTATTTCTCTGTATTTGGAAAAAGTAGCATCTGCAAATGTCAATTTATTAGATGCTCCTATGATCTTAATGTTTATGGTTGCGTAAGTTGATGTCATCAAACTTTAAGAAATAAGTAAACAAATTAATTACATTTAAAAAATACCGCTAAAAATTAAAGTCTGGAAATTCCGTTGCTTTTTATTTGTGTATTTTAGGAGAAATACTTTGTAATTTTTTCTCTTTGCTTTGTATAAAATAAAAACTTTCAGCTATAATTTATTAGTTTTTTATAATGAAAATAAAAATATTATGATTAAAGATAATATCTAATGCATTAGCAATCTAAGGTATTTTTTAAGCCAGGATAAGATGAAACACTTATTATTTTATAAAAAAATTATATATTTAATTTCTTAACTATATAAAATATATTTGTTAAACTAAAAATCTAAAAACACTTTCGAACTATATTTAAAAAAAATATAGTCAGAATTTTTTTATTTATTTTTATTTAATCATGGAACGTATTTTCGTATTTTTAATACATTATGATCTCTGGTTTTGTAAGCTTCCTATATATTTTTTAAAAACAATATATATATATATATTTATAATTTTTATAATTTCGTTTTCGTACAATACTCCCATATGTACTACCAAATTATAAAAAAATTAAGAAACAAATTCTTTTAGAATTTAGAAACTGAACAAAATTTAGAACATTTAGAAACAAATTCTTTTAGATTTTGAAAACTAAAAATCTAAAAGCTCTTTTGAGCTAAGCATTAAAAATAATAATATATAATGTTTAAAATCATTATTATTTATTATTTTTAATAAATAATATTGTATGTAATTATTAAAAATAATAAATAACATTGAATGCATTTTCGTGTTTTTAATACATGATGATGCCCAGTTCCTGTAAATTTTTGAAAACAATTATACGCAGTCCAGTCACATTAATGTGACCACCACCTACTTTCAGCGTCAACGTGAAATAACCAATCACAAAAGGCAGGTGGCAGCACATTGCAGTGGAGTGTATATAAAGAATTCCACTTAATACCACACTCAATACCACACTCCACTTAAAGCCAGAATATACAAGAGTGTATATTCTGGCTTTTGACCGGTGGTCACATTAATGGGACTGGACTGTGTATAAATAAATAATTTTTTAAATAATATAATAATGTACTTTTTTTTTATTATATACATATGTAATTTTTACTACTTTTTTGTACAAAACTCCCATTTATACCACTGTATTATTACAAAAATAAAACAAGAAAATTCCTTTAGAATTTGTAATATATAATAAAATGATAACGACACAACCCATTTTATTAACTAAAATAAGATTTTTAATGCAAATAAAAAAGGGATGAATGGTTAAAACACAAGAAAACAATCTTTATAATTAATTCCATATAATCCTTTACCTTCACGCTTGCTGTTGCTTTGAAGTTGATAACAGGGTTGAAAAATTTAGAAATCAGGCATCCTAGCGAAAATAATTTTAGAGTTGCTTCACTGCTGGGCCAAATAAAAAATTAAACAGAATTACGTTGGGTGTTGAATCAAGTATCAAGACAGGAAATGAAATAACCACAGGCGGGAAGTATATGAAATTTTGATCCTTATTTGCGGTTCCGCCCTATAGGACTTAGAAGAGTCTCCTTTCTTAAAGTCTTGTTTAAATTCAAGTTGTCCGAAGGGAATTTTCAAGAATTTCTTCGATTTTTGGCACCTCTTCTCTGTCAAATATTGAAGATGTGATAAAAACTAAAAAATTTCAGTTCTCATATTTTTTATTTATCATGATGTATGAATTTTGTTGTGCAGGGTAGTGGACATCCTGTTTAAGGTCACCGAAGAATTATTAAATAGTTATCAGGAATATAATTTTGATGTCATCCTGTATAATGTACCTATGTTTATGGATGGGATTGGTTAAGATGTTGGATAGTTCTTGTATCATCACTTAGTTTCAAGAATAACAATAAAATAGTCAGCAATACTTTGTGTAATCAAAACTATTAATTACAGCTTAATAACAATGGAAAAAGTAATTATAGATAAAAATCTATGCAGTAAAAGACTATGTAAAAAAATCTTTGCAGTAAAAGTCTTTTTTGCATTGTCTTCTGTACAGTTTTTGCATATTTCATTTAACATATTTGTTGTCGTTATTTATAAAAATAAAATTTATAAATCACAGAGGATTGCACAACAACAGAGAATTACTTTGCTAATTTTTCTCTTTGCTTTGCATAAAATAGAAATTTATAGCTATTAGCAAAAATAAAATTTATCTAAGGCATATTTTAAGCCACGATAAGACGAAACATTTATTATTTTAGAATAAAATAATATTTTTAATTTCTTAAATGTATAAAAAATACTTACTACATTCAAAATCTAAAAACTCTTTCGGACCACGCATTAAAAAATTAAAATCATCATTATTTATTATTTTTATTTAATCATGGAATGTATTTTTGTGCTTTTAATATATCATGATTTCTAGTATTATAAGCTTCCTATGTATTTTTGAAAAAAAAAATTTTTTTCTTTTGAAAAAAAATTATAATTTTAACTACTTTGTTTTTGTACAAAACTTCTATTTATATCTCCATATTATAAAAAAAAATTCGTTTAGAATTTGCTTCAACAATAAACCACTTTAGTAACAGACTTCCTCCTTACTATTATAAAACTTTGAACTGCCTGGAATTTAATGAATCTATATTTTATAATCATAAATTTATTTAATAAAATCAGAACAACACAACCCATTTTATTAACTAAAATCACATATATAATCTAAATAAAAAAAAAATGACTGAATGGTTAAAACACAAGAAAACAATATTTATAACCCATTCCATTTCTTCTTTTACCTAGAGGCTTGCTGTTACTTTGCAGTTGATAATAGGGTTAACAAATTTAGAAATCGGGCAGCCTGGTGAAAATAATTTAAGAGTTGCTTCACTGCTGGGCCAAATAAAAAAATAAACAGAATTACGTTGGGTGTTGAATCAAGTATCAAGACAGGAAATGAAATAAACCACAGGCAGGAAGTAAGGGAAGTATATGAAATTTTTATCCTTATTTGCGGTTCAGCCATATAGGACTCAGAAGAGTCTCTTTTCTTAATGTCTTGCTTAAATTCAAGTTGTCCAAAGGGAATTTGGAAGGATTTGTTCGATTTTTGGCACTTCTTCGTCTGTCAAATATTGAAGAAGTGATACAAACTAAAAAATTTCAGTTCCCATATTTTTGTATTTATCATGTTGTTATGAATTTTGTTGTACAAGGTGGTGGACATCCTGTTTAAGATTGGAGAATCATTAAATATTTATCAAGAATACAATTTCGTTATCATCCTGTATAATTCCCTTATGGTTATGGATGGAGTTGGTTAAGTTGTTGAATAGTTCTGGTATCATCAATTAGATTCAAGAATAACATTAAAATAGTCAGGAAGTACTTTGCTTAATCATAAATATTAATTACAGTTTAATAATAAAAGAAAAAGTACTTATTGGTAAAAAACTATTAGTAAAAATCTATGTAGTAAAAGTCTACATAGTAAATGTATATGTGGTAAAAGTCTATGCACAAAAATCTATGTAGTAAAAGGCTAAGTATAAAAATCTACGCAATAAAAGTGTTTTTTACATTTTTTACATTTTTCATTTAATATATTTGTTGTCTTTATTTATAAGAATAAAATTTATAAATCACAGAGGATTAGACACAACAACAGAGAATTACTTTGTGAATTTTTCTCATTGCTTTGTATAAAATAGAAACCTACAGTTATTTGCAAAAATAAAATTTATCTAAAA